>CM056993.1:270818902-270830642 GCA_029891345.1 Dryococelus australis
TTTGGGTGGTATGTTGTGGTGGAGATCACTCAACATGACGTGCGGTAAATTCACTGTTGGGTTCCTGTCCAGATTATAAACTGTACGCCTTTCTTTCTTCCCAAAATGTATTCTGCGAGCAGCCGGTTCCACGATCGTATTTTTCTCGGAGAACCACAGGATTCCTAATATGACGTTCTACCGGATTTCCTGCATAACAATAGCTGTTGTTATCGTGCTAATGTCCTGTATGTTCACATTAATTTTTGCTTGATTTAATGCTGGACTGTGCTCTTTTTTGGTAGCTAACCGAATGACAAAATTAACAGGTTCTACATCTTGTGATTTTACAAATTCTGGCATAATTAGGTTGTGCGATGCTCTGGTATCAACTAGCACCTGGCACAGATGCCTGTTCACATTTACAAGAATCCTGATAAACTGCTGTTCGCAGTTACTGACCGTTGTAACAAAGCCTGCTATGGTGTCTTGTCCTGTGGTTTCGGATGCAGATCAGGCGTGGAAGAGACGTCCAGCCTTCTCACCCCCGCATCCCATTTCCCTGCTTCTTACTTGCATCTTCCTGAATGAGTGAGAGATGGGAATCATTGGGGAATTTACTGTGCCAGTGATATGTTGGTGTAGGACAATACCAAAATGGATGTCGCAGCAACTGACTTTCGTCCCACACACACGATTGCACTCCCACACTGTGCGTTGAACCTTGCACCTCCTGCCTCATACAACTCTGGTACATCGGTCTGTTCACTGGTGGTGGTCGAAAAAAAATTTGTTTAGGTTGGCCGAACTGTCTGTTTTGCTCCTGCTGTACCAGTGGTGGGGCAGCATTTCCCCATGCATGTCTCTGCTCGTTATGCCATCGAACTACACCCGGATCGCGGCACAGTTATACGTGGTCATGTTCCAGTAGAATTGCTGCATGCATGAAGTCTTCAACGATCCTGTTCAGTAGCGGTATCAGTACTGCCCTGAATTCTGGCCTGATGATTCCCGCATAATTCTCCAGGACTTCTTGTTCCAGCAATCATGGGTAAATCCGGCGTATTAGGTGTGCCTTGCAAGTTACAAATGCAGTTAACCGTTCATTGGGCTGTTGTTCTTCCAGTGTGAGCCCACTCTGTGCCTGAGTAGAGCTTAACACACCCCTGAAGTGGCTCTGGAATGCACAGCAAAAATATTGCACTGTAACCCATAATGGTTTAGTTATTTCCACCAAGACTGTGTCTCTCCTTGGAGCTGCATGCTAACACAGCTAGCAAATTCCTCTTGACTGACACAGTACCTAGTGAGCCTAAGGGTGTACTCCTCCAGGAAGGCCGTGGGATCTTCCGTTGATGTTCCCGCAAATGTGGGCAAAATCTGAAATCTGCTAGGTGTCTTTGTTTGTGTTTGTCCTGGCAGAGTTGCATTGAAGTGTGGCTCAGCGATCCCTGTTTCTCTGGCCAGTTCCATTGTGGTCCTTGGTGTTGATTGTACCACCTCTACTTGCTGCGTCATATACGGCATGGTCGAGAAAGGCATGGTTAGTGATGGTAGGATTGACGGGCAGAGCGGTGTTTGTTACATTGTAAGCATTTGTGATAAATAGATACTGATGGGTAAATACTGCAATGGAGTTGCATTCGGAGGGGGTGGAAGTAACACTTCTGTTGTCGATGGTGTCAATACACTGCTCACCACGTACACACTGTTGATATTGTGGATCCCCTGCTTGTGTTTCCGCTTTGTATGCGAGGCGTTCCTCCCCTCCTGCGACTTGTGAAACACTTACTTGCTTCTCCTCGCTCTTGCTGGTTGCATCCCCTTGGCAATGGGAATTTTGAATGTTCCTCTCGCTGCTGTTCACTTGAATGTGACACGTTGACATGAGGTCCTGAAATTGTTGTATTCTACAATATCCATAATTAATGTGGCAAGTGCCACACATAAGCACTAACCTGCTTGTGGTAGTCGGTATTTTATCGCAAATGCATTCCGAGTGGAAATTGAATTGACTGTTCGAGCACCGTAAGATGATTGCCTCGTGTCCGTCGCAAATGAGATAATCGCAATAGCACGGTGCGTGAGAGTCTGTTTCCATTTTGACTAATGGTGGTTGCATTGTGTCTGTTTGCGAATTTTCCCATGACACCACTGTTTCCACTGCGTGCAGTTGCTCGAAGATTGTCGCGACGTGGCTGTTTGTCGTCGGGTTCGGTCAGTGGTCGCATCGGCAACACTGCGTACCATGCTCCAATTTATCCACAAAGTCCACTGGAAGTGCTTTGAGACACTACAAGCACAATGGTGTTGCTGTCGTGGTGGATGTGGTGTAGCTGGCCATTTTGACAGTTCAGTCATGTGAACGGTGCAGATGGTCACAATGTGGCAGCCCTACTTGAGCCTGCGCAGGCACAGTGGTCAACGAACCGGTTCCCGCTCAGCTGACCACCAGCATGTGGCACGAGAGATTAGCGCAGGAAAGGAGGGGAACATCTCCTCCCTTTATTACTTGCTCCTGTCTTGTTGGGTGCTGCAGCTGGCGGCAAAGAGGGTGGCGTAGTCATGCTCTCCCTCCCCTTCCTTTGTCCTGCATCATCCCTGGTGGCGAGAACCCTGATATCACATGCTGTACAAGATGGAGGCCTTTTTCGCCCTTCTACACTGCCTTCCCCACAATGGCAAAGAACCAGCGTTTGTGCACCCTTTTTCCCACAAAGCATGTGGTCGCTTCTCTAGATTCTGAAAGGTGTCTGGGAGGCATTACGGTGCTGTTGATATTCTCCTCTGCATCCTCACATTGCAGGTAGGTGGTGCAACAGGGTTAGAATGGCGTAGATGGTAAACTTGAGGTCGGGAAAATTTTGAAAGTTTGGTCGAAAGTTCATACATGGATTATGGGAGAAATTTAGGCCACATGGAAGGCCGACAATTGACGTGGCTTGACTGGACGATATTTGGTTAATTAGCATTTACAAAAGCTGTGATTATTTTGGAAAAGGTGTTAGGAATTATATACCTGGTAGGCGTTAGATGTCGCTGTAGCAGTGTCTCTGAAGCTGTTGCGGTAGAGGTGAGACCTCTTAACACCGGGGTGCTTCGGGCCAATCACTTGGACCACATTCCCACGTAGATCTTGCAGTAGTTCACCTGCTGTGGAGACCTCATGTTTCCTAAACGAGGGGCTCTTCGGGTGGCCCAATCACCGCTTGGTATTGCAAATTAGTATGATGTTGACGTAATAAAAACAGAACTCCCTACACATGGATTGTTAGGGCCAAACCACACGCCCATAAATGCTACTCGTAGTATTTTTTGTTAGGTTGCAGCACACATACAAATCAATATTTACCATTAAAAATTCACTGATGCTTGCGTCAGGAAATGGCGGGTTTTAAGGCGCCCATGCCCTGAAATGCCTTGCAGCAATCGAATAAACACAGTCATCAGTTCATGTGGTATATTACAAACTTGAACATTCCCTCCAGGGGAATAGCTGATACAATTGCTCGCTTTGAACCTGCGCTGAAGGCTATACAGTAAAAAAAGAGCCCTAGGCTTACACAAAGGTAACATGTGCTGACTACGTTAAAAATTCCCCAGGCGATGCAATTCCTGGGGAGGCGAGGGGGAGTGTCCCTGATGGCTAAAACAAAGAAAGGTTCTTGATAATTAACTATTGCTCACAAAGATGATCGGTTATGAAAGTTGATGCCATCTGGGTGGGAAAAGCGCGACGCAGTTTTACATGTGCCTCCCCCTCTGGGTGCGACTTGCTGACTGAGTTCCCGCTGTGGCGCATGGGCTGGTGGTGGTGGGTCCATGTGCCGCAGAGGGAATTATTTCCACATGCAGATACACAAATATACCGTTACATGTTAATATAAATGGACATATTGCACAAAATTGAAATCAATAACTATTCTACAGCTTACTGTATGGTTGAAATGTCATGGGGTGAATGTAACTTCGGTGGTAATAAAAATAAACATATGTGACACAAAACAATAACATGTGAAAAACAACATCATTAGGCATAATGTGTGTGTGAACATATTTCACTCTCATGTCTATTACGTGACCAGAAATGTATTTGTGGAAATCCTATGGCCCTTTTTACGTAGCACACGTGGCTGTGTATTCTTCCACCCGCTCTGCCGGGTTGGTAGGCGCACGTGGCACTACACTCCCTGCTTTTGGCCACTCCTGCACCTATACTACAATACACTGCTTGCTGGTGATCAGTCGTCGAGAGCGTGTGTGTGCTGCGCTTGGAAGCGGCCAGTGTGACAAATGGCCTAGGTGTGAGGGCAACACATGTCAGTAACATAATTAGCACTGTATAATCCTCTTAAAACTAATACAAGGCAATTCACTTAATTGCATGGGCGATAACACTCACATTTTAAGAAACATTTAAGTTGAACAAGTTGCATTAACACGTATGGTGCACTGCATATCATTTCACACATGGTCGAAATAGGAATTTCAACACAGTAATAAAAAAAGTGGATTAAATTAAAATAAAATAAAAAATGAACTCTCAGAGAATTGATAATAATATAAGAAATTTAAAGTGCCATTGAAAACACAATGGAAAAATAGATACACAATATACAGTACGCCTTACACTATTGCTCACTCAGGCACCCACACGGAACACTGGCTTGGGTACTTCTGCACTCGTATGGCACTGAGGTTAACTTCAGCGGATTGGTGCATGATGTAGGGAAAAGTCTAGGGCCAGGGATGTGGCACACAACACTCAATCACGAAACCTGCTACTGGTCACGGTACCGGACTCTACTTGATAATACTGCCCTTTTAATGTAATGATGATTTTTAGTAAAAATACACAACATGCAATCACTGTGACACTCTTAAGTATAATAATAAATATCATGATTATCTGGGCAGTTATGGGATGGGTTGCATCGTATGTTACACCTGATTTAATTATTGGTTTGTACAGCACTTCAAAGAAACTTGGCACAATAAACTACAAGGTTCGCCTTAAAAATTAAGTAAACATCAACCTTTCACTGAAATATACAGAGCGTCTGCTCGCGTCACTCGCCCCCCCCCCCCAGACTATTCGCTCTGTCATGCACCAGGTCCAACAACTCCAGAAGTGCTCCGTGTGTATGATACGTGTTGAGGAACACGCCTATGTGCTCAGTGTAACGAGAGTAAAGTGTGAATGCGTTAAACATCGAGCAACGCCATATGACATTCCTAAGAGAAGGAGTGTAGACTTACAACTTGGTATAGCCCCTGTTATTTAATTGTCAATAAAGTGTGTCTTATTGCAATTTGTAGTTTCACACCATTTGTTTCGACATTCACATCATTCGTATCAAGTGTTTTGTATTTCATTGTGTAGTAGGAAATACCTCATTAAAATTATGTTGGAAATGTAGCAGGTAAGTTCAATATAATTTAATCAAGGGTTATGTTGTTTATACCACAGAAAATAGTTTCCGCTTGGCGTTATAACCCCAGCACTGGTGGTCAAGGCACCAAGCCGGACAAAGTAGTAGTGTTTGAGACTCGCAGAGGACAAGGCAGCGTTCGTGCGCATCCGGCGACATTAAACTTTAGACTTATCACTTCACTGCAATAGAACATAATGTAACCAGAACTGTTTTAATTAGCCGCTGGAGACGCCTGCTCTCTTCCCCTGTGGTTTTGAACTACCCAGGGGAACTTAAAATGCAGTAATTTCATTGTGTGACCCTCGGATCCTTTGTACTGTGTAGCATAATTGGCGGGTGGTGTCCGGTAATCAATATATGTAGTTCCTGAATTGGAAATCGAGGGGGCCACTTAAGGCCGTCGGCCACATGACACAGGTATGTCTTTTACTCCCTACTGAGGGAGCTGGTGCCCATTCAGAAGAATAATGATAATTTTCACATCATATCTACATAACCCTACACCTCGATGGTCCAGCCTAAATGCACAAGATGTAATGTACCAAATTGGTACTACAATATTTTGTGCACAGGTCTGGGGATAATAATGCTCTAGTGCAAGATGTGTCAAAAGAGATATCATAGAGAGTGCTTAAGTGAAGCAGAACGTACTACAGTGGCAGGGTTCAAATTCTCCTCTCAACAGTGCAACTTAGGTAACAGTGTTCAAAGCCAGTGAAAAATAGTAGCAGATTGCCAGACAGATGAGAACACAATGTCTAAGGAGGGAGATTTTGGGGCCAGGAGCCTGAGAACCATGAGGACCACATAGAGTGGAGAGAATTTACGGGCCATGACAACACTGCAGCAGTCAATGAGGATCAGCTGTCGCATGTCGCCGGCAAACACGTGGCCAGCAAACAACAGGCACCGCCCACCCAGTCTGCCTCCCTGCAAAATATGACCACTCCTTTTACATTCGCACCTTCTACACCATATTACCCACAGTTTCCACTTTTTCAAACACCTATGTTCCCGACGTGCACGTGCGTGCTGTGCTGTGGAGCAGCCAGTGTGACAAATAACCTAAGGCGAAGAACGACACACATCAAATAATTTACCCACCCATTAAAGCACTGCATTTATGCTGTCTGCATGCATATGGGGCCATATGCTAATAAGTATGCTTCCTGGTTTATGCTCGGTGAATTATGCATGTTGGGTCCTGATGGCATGGTAACCGGGCTAGGTGGGACATGTAGCACACATCAAACACATTGCAAATTGGGAATTCAACAAAATTAAACTTTACGAAAGCTGAATGATTTGTTGTAGTTAAAATGGAACAAATATGCTCTTGGTATATTTACGATATTGTTTATCATTAAGTGGCGATGAGGTTAATTTCACCCAGGCCACATTCCATTACTCTCGGATTTCACTTGCCAGTAATTTCAGTAACATCAGCAATTGTTCCTAGGTTTGGCAGGAAGTTCAATTCATGCTCCAGGAAAATATACCCGCGAAAGTTACATGTGCAAATGCAATCGCTTATATTATTGTGGTGCTGTGAGAAGATGCCCATTAAGCTGTAGAAGATGAGTAACACGTTTACTGTTTTAGTTCAAATGATGTATGAAAATAAGTGAAGTTAGTGTGTCAGTCATACTTGTTTATATTTTCCTGCACTTGGTGATACTACTGCCTGATACACCGAAACAATCAATTTACTGACGATGATAAATATTTATATACCTACATATACATACACTCGTAATTAGGCTACCGCCCGGTGGGGAGCTCTCTCAACTCTCCTTCACTTAACCAAATCCTTTTCCACTCCCTTCTTGAATTTACCAATCCCTCTCACAGATACCAATTCTTCCCTCAACACATTCCACTCCCTCACAGACTTCACAAGCATGAACTGCCTACCCCACTCCATTCTCCTACACACCCTCTGAAGTTTCTTACTGCTATTTCCTCTTCCTCTAAACACCACCTTACTTAGCTTGCAGTGTAGCCCTCCCCATCCTCCCTCTTCATTCACCATCCTGTATATCCTGACTAACCGTTCAACTTTCCTCCTGTCCTTCAATGAGCTCCACTCCATTTCTTTCATCATCACTGATGGCCTATAGTTTTCTTCTTCCTCACAATCTTGCCCCTGCCTTCTCCACCTACCCTTCACCCATCTTGATGTCTTTCTCTGCACCTTTTCCAGTTATCGTACCTCAACCTCCACATACGGGTCCCATACTGCTGCAGCATATTCTAACATTGGCCGTACCATTGTGCCATATGCCTTAACCTTCACCTCACAACTGACTCCATTCAGCACCCTTCCCAGCATACCCAGAGCCCTTCTTCCCTTTGCAACCACTCTCTCTACCTGTTTTTTCCACCTGATCTCTCCCTGCAGTACAATCCCTAGATTCTTATATTCTGCTGCTTCTTCTACCTCTTTTCCCTCCCATCTGTACATGTGTCTGCTTATCACCTTCTTCCTTGTGAACCTCACTACCTTAGTTTTCTTACATTTATCTTCATTTTCTTTTTCTGGTCCATAACCATATATTATCAATGTCCTCCTGCAAATTTCCGCCCCCTCTCCCACCACTGCATATACAACACATTTGTCTGCAAACAATCTGATTTTTCCCCTAATCACCAAACCCATGTCATTTATCATTATGGTAAATAACAAACGACCCAGCATGCTTCCCTGTGGTACCCCTGATGTAACTTCCTTTTCCTCCTAAAATGCCTCCCCCACTGTCACCTTCTCCCTTCGCCACCTGAGAAAGTCCCCTAACCATTCCACTACCCACCTGTCTGGTATCAGCATCTCCACTTTCCTTATCAATGTCCCATGGGGCATCTTATCAAATGCCTTCTCAAAATCTATGCAGCAGGCATCCACCTGCTTCCCCTCATCAACTACCTGCACCAGATCCTCTAATAACCCAGCGAACTGAGTCTCACATGAGTAACCCCTCCTGAAATCATGCTAGGACTCCTCCAACCAATTCCTATTGTTCATTACCCTCACCACATACTGCACCACCAGCCTCCATTACTTTTCCTGTACTTGATGTAAGACTCACCGGTATGTAGCTCCCAGGCATCCTCATGTCCTCTCCCTGCTTCTGTATAGGTACCACCATAGCATCCTTCCAATCTTGTGGTAACTTACCCTCTCCTAAGGACTTTTAAAACAGCACTTCTAAGTATTTCGCCAACTCCTTGCCACCAAACTTTAGTGCTGTGTTTCCTATCCCATCTGGTCCCCCTGCCTTACTGCTCTCCAAACCCCTAATTACCTTTTCTATTTCCCACTTCCTCATCTTAAACTCACTAAACACCACCCCCCCCCCCCCGAATCCTGTTTGTCCTCCTATTCCAACCCTCCTTTGCCTCAAACACTGACAAGTACTGTCCTTGCAGCATCTCCGATTTTTCCTGGTCATTTGTCGCATGCCTACCATCCCTTCCAGTTAGCAGAGGGATCCCTTCCTTTCCTCCCCTTACCCTCCTAACATACCTAAACAATTTCCCCCATTCCTTGCCTTTTCCTTCTTCCACCATGTTCCCCAGAAATACATTCTTTGCCTGTTTGATCTTCCTTTCAAACTCCCTACCCATTTGTTTCATCAATTCTTTAGATCTTATCATCCCTTAATTTCTCCACTTGGCATGTACTTTTCTGCACTGCTTCATTTTCAAGATCCCCGGTTCATAATATGGGGGATCTCTCCCAGTCCATGACCTTTTCATTGGCACAAATTTCTCCAACATATACTCCATTAATCCTCTAACTCCCTCCACAACCCCTCTACACCCTCCCCTCATAGACCATTTTTTAAACCTGTCTCTCAGGAATATTTCTGCGCCCTTCTTGTCTCCTCTCCCATACTGCCTCACAAACCTTTCTGCCATTTGCACTTCCCTCATCCTGCCAATCCCAATTTCCACAACCGGAATATGATGGTCGCTTATACCATTCAATACTATTACACCAACTACAGCATTCCTAGTTCTGGACAACACCACATCCAGCCTTACCCAACACCCTCCTCATTCCATCTCATTGGTGTTTCTACTATCTGGACTAATCCTCTGTTGACTAACTGTGCTGCCATTCTCTGCATTATGCTAACCATTCCTTCTGCACCTTCTACCCATTTTACCCCTGGCATATTCAAATCCCCTGCTACAACAACCCACTGCCTGTCCTTTAGCCTATCGACCCTCTCCTTTATCATCTCAATTGCCTGCCATCCCTGTACTGGTGGTCTATACGCTGCCAGCTAAGTAATACTCCTATTAGTACTACCACTCAATTTAATTTCCATTACCTCGACATCCTCACATATCCATTCTACCGCCCCTTTTAGCCCTTTCCTTACACACACAATTATTCCTCCTCCTCTCCCATCCCTGTCTCTTTTGAAGATGGCGAACTTATCCTTGCATACACTAAATGTCCAGTACTTCCTCAGTCAACTAAGTCTCCAAAGCTACCACTGTATCCGCCCCATATACTTCAACCTTTGCTGCTTACAGACCAATGTTCCCTTATTGCTGGCGATCACTGATGAATTTGTGATTTCAGTGCTGGTCAGCAGTAATGGAAGGCGAGCCCAATGTCTCATGCATAAATTTCCGAGTTAAAAAAGAGAAATCTGGGGAAATTATCTTCATGGAATTTAATTAATTTAAATCCTTATATCACCACCGTAGTTCAAGCATTTCCTCCAAAAGATGAAATGTTGTTGAAAATGTTTTGTACTATTTTCGCGGAGTGTTCGAGTTGTCGGTGCATAAATATTATACACTCATTTCTAGTAATCACCATTAATATGTACTTTTTCAGATTTCATTGCGCATCCAGATCAGTCCATTGGAACACGCCATAATACATCACACAAAAGATTCGAAATTACAAGAAGAGTTGTCGTACTGAACACGAACGAAAAAGATTAAAATTTTATCGATACTTATTCGTGTTTTCGATAGTACGAAAAAATTGTTTTCTAGCACTTGAACAACAGACCACACAAAAACACAACAATCCGTTCCAAACATTTTAGCAGAAGTGGCGTTTTTGAAATGTCGAGATGTGTTTTGTTACGTTCGGTAGCTTATTAATTGTTTTATGTGTGGAAGTAAGACTCACGATTTTTCTGCTGGAATTAACATCGTTATTTCCGTCAGAATGCGTTCTTTAAACGTCTGGAAGTTTAAAGATGGTATGTATTTTTAAGGTTAAAAAATATATATATCTGTGTGTGCGTGCGCGTTTTTTTGTGTTTTTGATATATTTTATGAGGGTAACCAAAAATTATTGTAAAAACCAAACAAACAAGATATAGGTAAAAAAAAAATAACTTTATTATTATAGAAAGGTGAGAAATACAGTGCAAGAAGTTAAACAGAATCTTGAAACACTGTGAAAAGTTAATTTCTCATTGTTTTCAACATAGGATGCTGGACATAACCTATTGTAGTACTTGGCTAAGACTGTGTTTCGATGGTCCAGAGAGTGCTCTGTCGTGTTGTCTCAATTGTGAACGCGTCATAATGACACAGACCACAATATGGTTGTCTCAATTCGTTCTAGACTGTGGAAGAGAGAGAGTATGAAGAGAGCACGAAGTTGTGCTCTCTCTGGCGATCTCTCACTCTGTGAACACTTAAGTATCATATTTGGAAATTTTCAATCACCCTTATCGACTCTAAAGACCTCGCTGTTAAGAGCTGCCCAAATTTCTTCACTGATTCTCACAAGGTCAGGCTATAGGAGGGACTGTTGTGGCAATTTAGTATAAGTTTGCATTTGCGGTTGCATGGGACCACCGTGACACTTTAGGTGTTAGGATCTCTATAAATGACTTTTTTGTACACACTGAAGGGAATAAAAAAGTATTGATACCAATAAATTATGTTCACAGTTTTTTTCTTCAATAATCTGATGAAATTATTTATATGATTTTCTCAGTCTGAAAACATTATATTGTTTTGAATTGAATATGTCTATTGTAGAGTAATCCATTATCTATGCTTGTTTTCCATTATTTCAGCTCGTATTTTATACAATTTTGAAATCTGATACCACTGTAGTTGTTGCAGAGGTCATAACGTTATATTAATCTGGAGATCTAACAATTCTTAATCCTTTTAATAGCTTTTAAACCTTACAGTCAGTTCATAATGTAGCTGAGTTGGGAGCCTTGTGGCTTTTTTAACTAGAGAGTGGAGATGCAGCTTTCCTCTTCCGTGCATACAACGTTGTAGTTTTTTTAACAATTATTTTCACTAAAATAATTTTATTGTTATTAAAAATT
>CM056993.1:270838853-270878034 GCA_029891345.1 Dryococelus australis
GTTGTAAAGGTGAAGTGGATTTCTCATTCCGTACCTCGGTACTAGGTTTACTGAAATCAGGTCTCTTGTGACTTTTTCGAGTTTTTGTTTTCAAAGCAATTCAAGGTCGTGGGGTCACAGTTAAGGTTATTTGGATCCAATATAGCGGTAGTAGTGTGTGTATTTGCTGACTTTTATGTATTTTTTCTTGCATTTTTGTTTTTGATGTCATTCAAGGTCATGAGGGAAAGGTTGATGCAGTTTGCATCTAATATGGCGGTAATAGTCTGTAATGTATTATGCTTGCTAACTTATGTATTTACTATCGATTTTTTGTTTTCAAGGTCAGTAAAGGTCATGGGGTCAAGGTCAACATAGTCTGTATCTAATATGGTGGTAGTAGTTAGTAATGTATTATACTTGATGACTTTTATGTATTTTCCTTCGAGTTTTTCAAGGTCAACCAATGTCATGGCTTCAAGGTCGAGATAGTCTGTATCTAATATGGTGGCAGTAGTTAGTAATATAATATACTTGTTGACTTTTATGAATTTTTTTCTCGAGTTCTGGTTATTAAGGTCATTCAAAATCACGGGGTCAAGGTCGAGGTAGTCTGCATCAAATATAGTGGTGGTAGTCTGTAATGTAATAGCTGACATATGTATTTTTTCTCGAGTTTTTTGTTTTCAAGGTCATACAAGGTCATAGAATCAAGTTTGAGGTAGTTTGCATCTGATATGCCAATTTTTCTCGATATTTGTTTTCAAGGTCATTCAAGGTCATCGGGTCAAGGTCGAGCTCACTGGATTCCCATATGGTATATGGGTGATGTCTACCAAATGGTGGTTGCCTACCGAGTTGCTGGCCTCCAGTAATGTATATAATTTTTTCTATTAGTAAATAATTTTAACAATAACTTAATACATTTTTAATATTACATTTTTTTGAAGAAAGCAAGAGCATATCAAGATGCCTGTGGAACATGCCTACCAAGATGGCGGCCTCCACTAACCTAAAAACAAATGACGAACGAAAAATCAAGATGGCAGAATGAGTATAGGTAAGGGAAGTGGGGGTGAGGGAGTCGGTCGTCTGCTGGGTATGATGCTGGGGGGACCCCTGAAATTTAGGTTTTTTAAAATAAATACTATTTTATAATTTTTATTTACAATTTTTAATAATGTGAGAGTATACTAAGATGGTGGCTGAATGTAAGTGCGAGCCTAACAATATGGCATCGAATTCGCCTACCAATATGGCAGCTTCCAGTAATGTATAAACAAATTATGAACGAAAAATAAAGATGGTGGCCTTCAGTAATGTATAAACAAATAATGATAAAAAAACAAATATGGCAGTTGAAATAAGAGGTTACAACTGCTCGTCTGCGACACTCTTTTCAAATCAATATTCAAATGCGTTATCTTTCTGCCGGAATCTGTACTAGTCTCTGTTTCTCCGACAACCTCCCGGAGACCACTTTCCACTGCCGTATTGCCTCTCCTGCGCGTACTGATGCTGGTGTGAGTCTCTGCTTCACTCGGCGGGGTAATGTTACTTTGCGATGTGGCTTGAATGGAGTATTCACCTTCCTGAGATCCGTCAGCAGCTAAAGATGGTGCATCACAATTGGTTGTACTTTTCCTATGGCCGCTGTTCTCTAACACTATTTCAATTACAATATATATGGGGTTACAGTATACTTTATATGTTCTTCTTTTTCTTCCTGCACACTTTGAACAATTTCTTCGGATTTGCACTCGAGATTCTCACTATTGAGATTTTCTGGTTCAGCGTGTACAATGGCATTACACTGGGATTCAACTTGGCTGGGGGGTTCGTATTCTGTTACATCAACCACCTCTTGGGGCTTAAATTCCAGTTTATCTCTGCTCCTGCAGATTTTATCTTGTGATACATTTGCCAACACAATGTCGCTCTTGCTAATTAATATTTCAGAACTCTTTTTCGCTTTGTAGAACAACCAGCAAATGAAACTTACTCTCACTACATTCATGGGCACACACGGGCACTGCGAAACAAGGTGAAGAACGTCGACGAATACTTTCTTCAGAAAGTGAGCACTGAAACAGAAACAAAAAAGACTTTATTTAGAGTAAAATGTTAGAGATGTCTATTGCAATTTACTAACAGCATGTAACCACTAGATCCTACTAGGATCTCACAAAAACAGGGGATTGAATCTTAAGCAATTATTATTTAGAGTAAAATTCACCACGATTCATTTCACTCTCGGAAAAAAAAAAAAGACATAGTTTCTATTTATGAGCTGAAGTTCAAGTTACTGACCAGGAATCTCACGAAATATGTGCATTTGTTAAGTTCACATGAATTATCCATTATCACTACGCACATTACCATAACGTTCTATTATAAATGCAACATAAATTAAAAACATACATTATTTATTGGTAGTCTTTAAGTTAATGTTGGCAACCTGAAAATCATTAGTTTAAAAGTGAACGTGAAACGGTAAAGTATATTCGGATACCTTTTAAAATAAAATGCAGAAAACATAACGTACTATAAGCTTGACGAAATGTGCTGTTCTTCGTTCTTTCCTATTGACTATTTAGCTTTTGTACATCGCGCCCAATAGTGGGAGGCAGTAATTCATCCTTTCTACTTTGCATTGCCTAAACCTTTTGGCGATTTCAAAACTCCATCCAATGCTTACACGAAGCTGTGAATTTATTATTAAATTAATTTCTTTGAGAGAAAATTTTAAATTCAAATTACTGAAATGGTTTTAATAATATTGTTTGTGCCAAGATACGATATCAAGCAGTGTTGCAAAGACAGAAGTTGTTCCATCCCTGGCAGTGAGGAATGAGAAACAGTATTTAGCAGGGTCGTCAGACCATAGACTAAAGATGAGGTAGACCACTTAGGTAGACTTATTTGTCTTGTTCGCATGTGCCCAACATTGACCTACCCCATTCCTACACAACTGTCAAAGTCACATGGTCCACAGTGATGAACGTGTTTGTTTATATATTAATTTTTAAATGATAAGCACGATTATATTAATAAAATACCTTTACCATTTTGAATCTATTCAAAAAGCATTACAAACTGGTTAGAGGAAGCATAAAAACATCTCTAAGCCCTTCTTTACAAATCAGTTTTCCAACCTAAAATCCAAACCATGCCGTTTTCCCTAGACGTGTTGGCAGAAAAGCAGTTCAATATTGGGACACCGAGATTGGTTGTGCGCAGCCAGCGATATCGGTCTGCCTCGTCTTTAGTCTATTGGTCAGACAGCAGAGTGCTAATAGAGGAAGAGTGACATGACAGAGCTGCTGTGATGCTACAAGAAGTGAGAGTTGGGAGACAGTTCCGAGAAGAAGAACGTGTTAAACGCAACCGCCTAACGGTAGCGAATGTTTTGTTGTTATTTTGCTGTAAAACAAATATAATTACGACATTTAGCATAATTCATTTGCTG
The DNA here is from genome assembly GCA_029891345.1 of Dryococelus australis. Lineage (NCBI taxonomy): Eukaryota > Metazoa > Arthropoda > Insecta > Phasmatodea > Phasmatidae > Dryococelus > Dryococelus australis. The sequence continues at coordinate 270,842,302 of CM056993.1, forward strand.
AAATGAAATTGTTGTTTAGGTGGCAGAGAGCTTAAAGCGTATTTATTAAATAACAGTTATGCAAGTAATGTTATGATTTCCACGTAAAGAGAAAAGTAATTGATAAATGTTGTATGGGTTAAAATAGAATGTTAATCAACTGTAGATTTCCAACAAATAAAGCCTTTTATTCAGGCGTCAAGTCAATAAATGTCAAAGTGTGTGTTAAATGTCGTGTTTTTATGCACAGGGTCAAAGGACAGAGGAGCCTGCTTATTTAAGAGGATTCAAAATTTGCAGAATATTTCTACCCGGACTCAGAGGCAGATCGCGTGCATCTCTACGTCTACGGATGCTGTGTTCAGGCTCATCGGTACAACAGCATCTATAGTGAAGCCGAGTGGAGTGGAGATATTTCGGTGGCACTTAACCTATGATAAGGCCATTTCCATTCCTGGCGGTGTCTTCCCTGGATCCTCGCATGAGGGAATCGTGCCGGACGATGCCGCTGGTTGCGGGTTTTCTCAGGGATATCCCCTTTCCCCCTACACTTGCATTACGGAGCTGCTTCATACTCACCTCGCTTCACCCTCGTCGGCTTTCAAGACCTCGATGTTAAGAGGCGCCCAAATGTCTCCAATCACTCCATTACTCTCCGTAACAATCAATTGTCTAAAAATAAATTCAGCGACAACCGTGGGAAATAAACCGGCATATAATTTTAGTATCCGTAAAATATATATTTCTAAAGAGACCAGTTCAACCAATATCAAACCGGGACTTGTAAAAATATCAAATATGTCCGAGAAACAGTCACTTACATTAGGGTATACAATAATTTATTGCACACACAAAAATTAAGAGTCTTTTCGCCGACGTCATTAATGAACTATTTTCTATATACTTAAAGAATGCTGCAAAATATTCATGCTTGAACAGTTATGTATACATCGTGGAAGTCGGAGGAGTATGCAGTGCACACTTTCAGCAAATGAGGCGAATCCTCTTTAAGTGTACGCCAGGCCAGGCTGGTTGCAGAATGAGGCCGTGGAAGGTCATGTGATCCAAATGAGTCGAATAAAATAATGACTTATTTGGCACTTTAGTACTTAGTGTTTAGTGTGGAACGGAACTTACTACAAAAAAAGCCTAAATTACTTAATTACAAAATTGCAACCATCGCTGAGCTAGTTACTATAGACAACGTTCGAATTTAACATTACTAGAAATATTTATATACCATAAAGTGACGTGAAATTGATCAGCAGGGTTGACATTGATATCATGACAGTTTTCTGTACATATTTAGGCCAGGTATACGCTGTTCACGATAAAGTAAGCACTTTTGATACCCTAGTTACTTTTTTATTTCAGCCATTTTTTAATGCTTTAACTATCTTTTTAAATAAATACTGCCATGTAAGTAATAAACACATTGTGTAGATTCTACCGCACTTTGAAGTTAATGTCTTAGTCTAAAAGAAAATATATTTCTTGACTATTATAGCAAATTAGAGGGTGCGATGGCGCTCTCGTCGCTAGACTTTGTTTTTGGCAAACGTCTGGCTATTTATGTTGCTCTTCGGCCAGCTCGTTCCCCCTCCCCTTCTTTTCACTCCTCATTCCACTGCTTTCTCCAAGTGGTGACGCTTATATAAGCTAGTTCAAACTCCCTCTGCCTGTCACCCATCTCAGAGCCGCATAGCACGGCCCTGGTTACAAACCAGTTGCGACCTCATTTCATTTCACCCTGCATTCAACTCACAAGGTCTATCTTCGCTAACTAACAACTACCCTACTTTCTCCAGCCCTTATCCAGTCAAAGGAAATTATTTTTATATTTCGCGACTGTTGCATAGATTTTCCACGGCCCTCTCTGCTTTGCCTGGTTTGCTATACTCTTCATCTAACCCTTCTTCTTTCAAGGTGTGCCCATGGCTACAATTGCGGCCATGGCACCAGGCAACCCTGCTACAGCCGCGATGCATGCGCCCTATTATTAAATAAACCCGACTTAAGGCGTATAGGACATGTCCTGAGATGCATCCCATTCTCCAATCGACTTAGCTACTAACAAGCATGCCAGAGGGCACACAGAACTATGAAGATGCTCACGCTGGGGTACCGGGATTTGGGGGCTCGCCAGATAAAAAAAAAAATTCCACCTGTCTTTCTCCTTTACTCCGCCACCTGATCACGTCGTGTTTCTCCGCCTTCGTAACAGACGTCCATCGGAATTCTTCAACTGCTGTGACGACGTCTACGAGTGGATAATTGAGCAATGTGGGTCGAGGTTATCTAAATTTCTCGGGAACGAGGCCCTTGTCGGGGTGTATGATAAAACGCCTGTATATGTGAGAAATTCGGACCACTGAATGGTGAGTCGTGGTCGCAATGCGGCAGGACTTAGTGGAAGTTCTGAATTTCCTAACTGCGTATTAGGGATGGTGAGATCTGAGATTCTGAAGTTTTCTAGCCTTTGAATGCTTTCTCAGCAGTGCAGTGTTGGTTGTTTTGCGAGGCTTATGTCCGGTTGCACCAACATCTTCCCCGATCCACGATCGAATGATCCTAGTTCCAAACTAGGATCCAGTTTGATCTTGGTTTGAATGTAAAAGTGTTGCACCAACGAAATTTCTTGATTCTGGATCTCCGATTCGTCGATCTTGATTACAAAGTGAGAGATCGATATTAAGTTTGAGACAGATTTTGCTATTGGTTCGTAATATATGACGTCATGGCAGTAGGCGAATTTTAACTATAGATAGAATTAGATGTGCGATGTTTTATCTGTTTTAAGTGAATTATTGTTGTACGAATTTTGCTGAATTATATTCAAGTGCGTATAATGTTGTTTTAATTTCCCAAGAAAACAATCGAACGTAGTTCTATCTGTTGACGTATTTTCAAACTACGTTTGTCAACGATGGCTGCTGATCTCGGATCGAGATTTCGAACCGCCAATTTCGGCGGTTTGAAATGAACTTCATCTCGATCTCCAGTCCAGCTCTGAACTCGAATGGTGCCGATCTTAGATCCGATATCGGATCGAGTTTCGAACCACGATGGTGAAACCGGGCATTAGTGTGTTTGCTATGTGTCGGCTGGAAACAGATGCTCGCTGCTACTCAGTTTAATTGGCCCTGTCGAGTCACCACGACTCGCATTCTTTTCTTCGTTTGGCGTTGGTAATCTGATACAATTTTATTGCTTGCGGAGCTATATTGGGGCAAAGTGTGTGTCGCCTCCGCTTTGGTAACTTTACTAGGTTATTTCAATTATCCATTTAATGGTCAGGTTAATTGTGAGCGGCTTTGAACGGACATGCAATGTCTCCCTTCTCGCCTGTATTGCTGGTATATCATTTTGTAAAATTTAGCAGCAGAGAATTCTTACCAAAGTTAAACAATTGTGAAAACCACTTAAAATAATGACGTGTTAATTTCCTTGAGAGGCAGCATTTCTACGGGACGGTCATTTCGTAGAGTTTGTCATATTAAACTTGCAAATTTTTTAAATCCTTGAATACTTGCTTTGGCTGATATGAGTGGTAATTGATTGCAGTTTTCTTTGTGCGTAACTTGGTTTGTGTACCTCAAAGTTTGCTTAAGTCGCGTCACTTTTCGTGGCCTTTAATACGTGACACTCTTAGAAATTATGGTCAGTTCTTGGTGGTTTGCTTGGAAGCTTATTTGATGAGTAAAATAAACTAAGCTTGTTTTTTTTTCAATGCAATTGCTCCTGGACGCGTCAGTTGTTTGTAACGCAATTACGTGGAGTAGCATGAGCCACGTTTGTAAGTGATTCGTATGTCTGGGTGATTAGGGAGTGACTTTTTTTTTTTAAAGGAGACGTGTTGGTGTGTAGATTATTTCGCTCGTTGAGCAGTTGAATGTGAAGTAGGTTACATTTTTATTTGTGTGATATTCAAGGTACAAGGTGTTCACTCAAGGTGATGCAATGTAATAGGCCTATCGTTTATTTGAACACGGTAAATGAAATTTTTAAGAGGTGTCTTCTAGGGTTCATATAAATTGTTACTGTTGGCACAATTTTCAGTAGGTTTATATGCACTTGTGGTTTTGATATTGATCATATGATTTTAAGTAAATTTTTGATATATATATATATATATATATATATATATATATATATATATATATATATATATATATATATAATATATATATATACACACACACACACGTACACTGTGTGAATACTCCCATTTCGACAGTGAATTTAAATATTTGTAAATTTTAAGGCAGTTTTAATGAGTTGTGTACAGACACGAGCCTTAATTGTGTGCTTTGTAGAGAATTATGCACGTTCATGAAAACGTGGTTGATCACAGAGTGGAAGTTCGAATAATTGTCGATTGTAATTGAATCTGTGCCATTTAAGGAACACGTATTTTGTCTTACTGCATTATATCAATATACTCTTTCATGATTTTTGGTAATTATTTCAAAGCATAGAAGCCTGTTAATTCTAGTTGCTAGAAGAATTTTTCATGTGCCTGTTTCTTACCTCACTTAATAAATGTAATCTATGCTTTTAAATTGTATTGTAATAGATCATACACTCATTTGTGTTATGAGTACGGCACAAGGGCTTTCGAAAGTGCTCAGTTTACTGTGAATAGTCGATACCACATCTGACATTAATGTTTATAGAACATGTTCATGTGATTTATCTCACCCCTGCTAATGAATTTCACCTCGAGTTACAGTACTATATGAAATGGTCAATAAGAAGACAGCATGAGTGCTGTAAAAAAATTGTCAGTTATGCTTGACCATGGGCCGGCCTGGCGGCCTCGTCAGATGACCGTCGTGCGGCAACCGAGGACCCTCTCGTATCGAGGGAGCTGCGCCGTTCAGACAATTGTTTTAAGTAAAAAAAAAAAAAAATATATTTTAAGGTTATTTAAATGTTTTGCTAGTGTAGAAAAAGCAAATTGAATTTTACCACAGTATATAGGAAATAATAACTTACTGCGAGGTTGCCGCTGTAATTAAAGCATGTATAAACCTTATAAAACTATAAAATAATCCATTCTCCAATTGAGAAATTTTCTCACTGCGTGATGAGTACATCAGTACACTGATGTATTTGAGTACATCTGTTTATGTCATAGAAGATTTTAGAACCCTTGGTAATGTACATGAGTACAAAAACATTTGAATGTCGAAAGAAACAGGGTAAACGAAACCTCTTTGCTTTGTTCAGCGTTGTTCTGAAATATTTATGAACTATTTTTCTGATTAATCGATTTAAATAAAATAACAATGTGTTGGTTTATCTCACACAACACTGCGGGCGTCACTGTGATGAAACTAAAAAATAAACAGAGAATTTTTATTGAACATGAGCATCTACGAAGCGAAATTACACTCATTTGCAAAAAAAATGACCATGAACGAAGCGTACGGGTACAGCGAAGGTTGCCACACAGTATCGTCACAACCCAAAATGTGTCCCCATTTCCTTTTAAAGGCTGTTCACGATAAAGTGAGCACTTTTGAAATCAACTTTAGAAAAAAGTCACTATCCCTGCCTGCATATATTTTACCGGGCGCACTGAGTGCCATGCGCTCAGTAAATTTGGTGACGATGAATGGGAAATAGTTCCATATCTTAACGTCGAATAAAAAGTGTCAGGTAAAAATGTATGATAACTTAAATTATTTCGTTTGCTTTGTGTTTATTTAGCGCATCGAAGTGTAAAACTGGACAGCTTTGCAAAACATTATAATTTGTAATAATTCACAGCTACACTTGATCAACTCATGAATAAAGTGACGAGGCCCACCGCATTGCTAATTTTGCATAAGGCGGAAGAATACACTACAAGTAAATCTTAAGCAGGGCCTTTAAAAGTGCTCAGTTTACCGTGAACAGCCTTTATTAACATACACCACTGGCGGTGACTGAAGGAACCCTGATGTCCAGGAAATTCTGCGAGCAAGTGTGCTCCCCTTCCTGGTGCAGTTTGAGAACTCCATTTCCCAGAGGGATGATGCCCGGCCTCACACTGCATGGATATCTCTTGCCTGCCTTCGTGATGTCTACATGCTTCCTTGGCTAGCACGCTACGCATACGTCTTGCCTATCGAGAATAATTGGGACCAAATTGGACGGCAACTTCGGCAGATTTGGAGGGTCAGTTACGCCAGCTGTGGTAGGACTCCCTCAGGAGAACATCCGACGTCTGTATGCCTGATCGTATCGCTACCTGTCTCCGTGCTACGGGTGGTCCAACACCATGATAAGTGCATCTTGCAAGTGTTTGTACTTTGCAATATATGCTTGGTATGGCACAATATTTTGATGATTTCTGTATACATTCTACCACGTCTTGTGTCTATATTCACTCAAAGTTCCCCTACGATGTCATCTTCAGGGTAATCAATACATTTTTTTTTTTTGCAAATTAGGTTTTTTTTTTTCAAGATTATTGTATAACATACATATATTATGATTCCAATAACAGTGCAGGTTTCACAATGAACGGCTTAGAGAAAACTTAATACATTTCTAATATTAAATAATGCAATATCTAGGGCATTTTGTTCTGACTTGAGTTATAACAATATAAAAAAAAGACAAATGGAATTTATAATTTGCACACATTCAATTTTATTTGTGTGAAAAATTCCGGATACTACTTGACAGCATGGACAAAGCATATTGGGCTCAAAAACTTTTTACATCACATTCAAGCCACTATTACTGTAATACTATAATGTCTACGAGAAAAATACTTCTTACCTTTATTGAAATTAATTTAATTCAATTTTATAAAACATTTTTCCGTAAAAGCAATACCAACGGATGGTATTGCACAGTGAATACTAATGGAATCCAATATGACTGTAGATATATTATTCCTTACATCAAAATTAAGGCCTGTACCAAAATCTATCTGCGAATTTTTTCGATGAACGATTCTAAAATGTCTGGATTAAATGAAAATGAGATAAACAGGTAAAAACATTTGGCCACCTGCTGTTCAACGTGCAGTACAGGCCTGGTTTACATTGAAAAAAGATGCACCAATATGTAATAAAACTGGTCGCAACACAATATTGAACACAAAACACAACTTCAAGAATGAGACTACACCTTCTAGTGAACAGAAAATACAGAAATATGCATGACCTACTAGTGAGATCTATTTGCATGGCCCAATGTTTATATCCTTCAGTACGCTGGAGAGAGGTACAACAAGATCCTCCGTTTGCAAAGTGCACGAATATAACCGTACAGAAAATATGGAATTAGAGTGCGCCTGTCAGCTGCGCAGTAAATATTTTTATGTCGCAACACAGAACGGATATTTTTTCATTATAACAATCAAAACAACGCGACGTTGATTACATTTATCTTATATTTTCCCATAAATAAATTATGCGGTCAATTTAATAGATGTCGCGATGTTTCGAGTGTTATAATGAAAAAAAAAAAAAAAAAAAAAAAAAAAAAAAACCCGTTCGGTGTTGTAGCATAGAAATTTTTTCTGCAGAGCTGACAGGCACACACTAATCCCATATTTTCTGTACGGTTATACTCGTGTACTTTGCAAATTGAGGGTCCATATGCACCTCTCTCCAGCGTACTGAAGGAAATAAAAAGTGATCCATGCAAATATATCTCCCTAGTAGGTTCTGTTTAATCGATCACTTTTGAAAGCCCCTTTAGATATACTTTTCCGTCTCAATGAGCATCCTTTCGTTGTATGTAAGATTAACATTGCCTTAGAGTTGTTAAGTTAGGAGATTTGGGCTGCTTCTAACAACGAGGTATTGAGAGCCGATGAGGGTGAAATGAGGTGAGAATTCAAGGGCGGGTATAACGGGAGTTCGCCAAGAAAACCCGCTGACCAGCCGCATCGTCCGGCACGATTCGCACTTGAAAAAATTCCGGGAGTGTCCCGGCTGGGGATTGAACCCGGTTACACAGGGTGGGAGGTGAGCAGCCTAACAGCTTAGCCACTGTGCATTGTTCCACTTAATTCATGCGTCATCGAAGTGGAAACCAAGTATTATTTGTAGGAAAATATATTTGTTAGTAAAATGCAAAGTCGTGTTCAATTATAGACTAAATATGAGGTAGACCCTTTATTCGTCTTCTGCGCATGTACCCAACATTGACCTACCCCAAAGGAACACAACAGTTCTAGTCATGTGGCTAATAATGATGAACGTGTTTGTTTATATCCTAATTTTTAAATGACAAGCATTATGATATTAATAAAATACTTTTGACAATTTGAATTTAATCAAACTGTATTACAAATTTGTAAGAGGAAGTTTAAAGTCATCTCAAAACACTTATTTACTAAACAGTGTTCTAAACTCAAATCCAATTCACGCCGTTTTTGCACGTCGTATCCGTCAAACATTTCTCAAACTTTAACTTTTATCGTAAGGACCACCGCCATCTGGCGACATTTCGTAGACGCGAATACACACATTGAAATAAAATGCAAAGCGGTGGATATGTGCTTATTTATCTTTAGTGGTGAATTCAGGAATTTAAGATGTAAACAATAATTCAGTACAAATTCACGTAAGAAAAAATTCCCAAATATGTTTCTCTCTTGAGAATATATTTCCAACCAAAATATACCCCCAATGGTGCTGGAATATTTAAAAAAAATAATTATTTTGTGCCAAACATTGTTCAACTCGTACACATTTTAGCCTAAGTGCAGATATTTTCCTCAAATAAAAAAAACTTGCGCTTTGTGTTTTTTTTTTTATAATTAGATATTAGAGGTCACCTGCATCCAATACGGCGGCAGTAGTCTGTAATATCATATGCTTGCTGACTTTTATGCATTTTTCTCGAGTCTTTGTTTTAATGGCCATTTGAGGTCATTGGGTGTGGGTCAAGATCACAGCATCCAATATGGTGTTAGTAGTCAGTAACGTCATATGCTTGCTGACTTTTATGGATTTTTTTTCGAGTTTATGATTTAAGGTTATTCAAGGTCATGGGGTCAAGGTCAAGATCACCTGCATACAATACGGTGGTAATAGTACGTAATGAAATATATATACTGACTTATCGATTTTTTTGCAATTTTTTTTTGGGATTTGTTAGGAAAAAAAGGAAAATTTTAAGGGAAGAAGAAGTTACATTTTTAAGGGAAAAAAGGGAAATTTTGAGGGGAAAAAGGGAAATTCCAAGATGGCGATGGCCGGCGCCTGGCACTTACGCCAGACGCCGATGGCTCAGACTCATCATAATCATTCTACTAATAATGTTTTGAATTACAAGATATACATTTTTACAAAGCTCGCAGGATCGTTTTTCAACTGTATGAAGTAATTGTATTGTGTTGGGAGTTTCATCAAAGAAAAGGAAATGTACAGTCCAATGGTAAAGTTTTCTATCGTGAAAGGGCCTTTACTGGCCAGACTGCTCAGTTTTCTGTGCAGGCCTACTCGAGCGGCAGTTACTGTATTTATTCACTGGCTGCTGTGACATCGCGTGGCCAACTTTACGTCCGACAAGGTATAGTTAAGGTTTATTATACTCAGGTTGGGAAGCTCAATGCTTTTAGCTTGGCAACTAAAATTTTTCGCCACTAGGTAAGCGCTAGTGTCGGATGTGTACCGGATATCTTCTATTGTCTACATTAAAAAACAAAATAACTGAAATACTCATAAATCAAATATAAAATAACTTTGTAACTAAGTAAAAACCTTCTTTTTTATCATTAGCATAGCCTGAAATTTTAATTATAAATGACCTCTTTGGAACACTGCGCACCTAGCGGTGGGAATTTTCCCTACGCCAAACTTTTCCATAAGAAAACTCGTTTTGTTCCTATAGTTTGTTTCACGTTAGTTCATTAAAGCTTGACAGTTATGATGGTATATATTATTTGATTATGTTCTCGCAGGTCACAATGCCAGTCCAAATTTACTATTCTACTGGATAACCAAGGGTCTCAGATTCACATTTGTGCAAGAAACGTTGACTGTCACTGTGATCTGCAAGCAAACAATCAAATAGCACATGTCCACAGAACTGTCAAAATTTAGAGAGCTTACCTGAAACAGAGCGTAACCTGAGTAGAATTAACCTTAGTACATAGTACATTCGCTGATACAGACCAGTGTGACAACATCATATAGAGTAAGGTGCTAGAAGTGTCCGCCAAGTGAACTTGAGGCACGCTGCAACGATCGCGCGCATTGAGTCGGTGTTCCAGCCTGATCGTGTCATCAGCCGTGGAACAAAGCAACCTATGCCAACCCGTTCTCCAGATTTATCCGTCTGAGATTCCTTCTCGTGGGACACTCTAAAGGGACAGGTGTACAGCAACAACTCGCACACACTCGAAGAACTTCAGGCCAACATTATCACAGCTATCGATACCATGCCGCAGCATGTTCTCGCCCGTACCTTTACAACTTTTGGTGTCGTCAGCACACCTGCCTCGAGGTCAATGGCGGCCACTTCCAGCACCTACTCTAGGTATTTAGTTATCACACTGGACTGTATTTCCTCATTCCCTTGCTCTGTTACACACATGTCCCACGAGGCCTCTTTTAAAGGACTCACCCTGTACCTCATTTATAAATATGCATAACAACAAGGAGAAAATAGATGCGATGATAATGTCTAGTAAGAAATAGTTCTTATGCAGAATATTATTAGACAGAGTGCGCTCGAGTACGGTGCGTTGTCACTTCGACGTAATTTCTCACACTCGGATAAGCTTTATTTGCGTGTCGCGGAGGAATATCCCGAAAGCGGAAATTTATGAGGGCTTCAGAAAAGTTGGTAGTAACAGCGAATGGATTGTAGCATCGGATTACTTTTCTTGTTTTCTCGCAGGTTTGTTTATTGACTATGGTCCAGCGCGCTCCTAACAGTAGGCCCATGTGATCCAGCTGTACCATTAGCTGAAATAGACGTGCGTTTGAATTTTAGATTGTCTTCTACTAAAATTGCGTGACTCTAATGCCAATTTTCCGGAATTAGGCTGGAAGCTTGGAAAAACAGATGAGACTCTCAAGCTGCTAACTTCTTACTTCCTGTAAGCGTTCAACTGCTTTTCGGTAGATATATAATGCCGATCCTGGCGTAACTCAATTTTTCATTGAAAAATCGTGGTTTTTTGCCCCAAATTCATGGCGTGGAATTTAAGAAATTAAGCATTCTAAAAAACAAGCAAATTTGCCCCAAAATCAAGCAAATTTACCGCTTTTTTTCCTTCAAAAATATCGTGCAGGCTTATGCGACCTTAAGAATATTAAATTTTCACCAAACTACAAGATGTAGAAAATAATAAATGGAATAGGGCAACAGATTTTGAAATTTATGAGTCTAATTTTGGTAAAAAAAACTAATTGTATTCCAGATGGCAAATTAAATACTTTATTACCAGAGCGCTATGTCAAGATACTTGATAAAAATTCTTTGAAACTAATAAATGAGAAAGAAGTTTTTATAAAGTATAAAGGTTTTAAAGAAATGAAAAATGGAAAGTCTGTGCATGATCTAGAATTCTCTTACACACATTTTTTAAAGCATTAGTTAAAATGTTTTAATTCTTTTTAATAAATTTGTTTCTTTATAAATAAACGTGACTTCATCTATTTTTCCTTGCAGTTTGTCCAATATTTTAAAACGTGGCGATGGTGCAAGTCCGTAGTCTAATAAATTAGATAACGCACCTGAATAGCTCAAAAATTTTGTTCACAAATTTCATTAAAATTTACAAAGCTTACAATTATCACTCTTAGATAACACTGACGACAAATATGAACTTCGAGAAATGGGTGAATATCTAGAGCAAATAGAAGAAGTTTAAAAAAAAATTAGTAGAGCTTCGAGTATGACATTTTTTGTTTGTGTCAATTTTCTTTGGTAGCACTGAAATGGTGCTACTCGAGAATATACAAAATATTTGCAATGTTTATCAATGAATATGGTTTACATAAAAATGTTTATTTATTTTTCTTTATCTTAATAAAATTTATTTCTTTAAAAATAAAAATGGAAAATAGTAGTATAAGCAAGCAATGTAAAAAATGTGGTGAATTTTTAAACATTGAATGTTTTCCATCACATAAACACACAAAATATAAGCACATTAACACATGTAAAAACTGTTACAATGAATATTCTAGAAGTCGCAATGAATTAAAAAAATAAAATAAAAGAGGCAGTACTCTGCAAACGTGGAAAATCTGTTTTTAAAGTAAATTTTATTACAGCTCTTATGCCAATAATTAAAAATGAGCAAAGAAAAATAAATTTTGCAAATTTACCTTTTTCAAATGGCAAAATTATATATATATATATATATATATATATATATATATATATATATATATAAGCTTAAACGGTTTTAAAAGAAATTTTCCCCCTTTTCCAATAGTGTATACGTATACGTGAACAACAGAAATAGACAAACTAATAACACATACGAAGTTGAGAAAGGATTCAAGAGCAGGATATTAACATACAACATTGAAATCAATTTTAATATAGTGTTGCCCAGACATTTTTTAGCTTCAGTAAAGCAACACATATTTAAAATTTTGCAGGATCAACTTATAAAACTTAGAGCTGTAAAGTCTAACATTAAATTTGCTGCTCGTTTCGAAGCCGAAAAACTGGCATGATTAGAATATTTGACGACATTCACTCACGCACATTTACAATATTGAAAAGAGACATAAAAAAATTTACAAAAAAATTTTTATAGTCCTCATTAGTGAATTTATCTTTACTAGTGGATTTATCTACAAGATTATATTATTTTACTTTTTGTTAACAAATTATTAAGGCCTATTGTTAATTCATTTTTTTTTTTATCTTTGACAATTAGAAAATCGCCATCTATTTTTACTTTTGTACCACCAATTTTAAAACCTTGCCAATCTCCTCATAAACCAAATTTATCACTAATAACGTTAATAGTTTTAGAAATATATTTTCCGAGAATTATAGTAGAAACATCTGCTACAGGTGGCAAATTGTTTAATGGAGTAACATCCATAGGTGATTTTGGGAACAATTCTTTTTCAAATGATGTTTCTTCTGGTGTTCGTGGATAATCCAAATTTTTTTGCAGCAACAGGTTCTAGTGCTGTTATTACATTTATATTTTCTTCACTTACTTGTTCTACTTTTTTGCCAATATTTTGTAATTCACGAATTAATAGTATATCTTTTTTCTTGTTTTTTTTTTTTTTTCATATTCTACCTCGTGGTTCTTTTTATAATTTCTATACTTCTCGATGAGCAATTTCACATGATGAACTCCATCTGAATCCTTCATACATATAATTTTTTTTCTTATAAGTGAGTTATAAAAGCATTGAGAATTTTGAGAGACAAACTTTCCCCCAACTGATCAAACGAGGGGAAATTTGAATATTTACGATAATAGAATCGAGTTTGATATTCCCATAGGAGATGGGTTTTCTTTTCCAAACGATGCTTATGTTTTGGAAGAATATCGCCTACTAAAAAGAGATAAAGTTGGAGATGAGGCAAAATACGAAAAATGAGATAATATTGATGTTTGTTCTAATTTTGTTCCATTTCAGTTTTCTAGAGTAGAAATTTCAAATCATGGGCAGATTATTGAAGTTGTTGATAATCTAGGAATAACCTCAACAATGACGAATATTTTGCTAAGATCGCCAGGTGAATAAAAATATTTAGAGTCTACTGGTGTTGATAATAAATTTCGAGTAAAATCTGTTCGTAGTGAAAAAATAAATGAACTAATGTAGCCATTAAGATATTTGTTTGGCTTTATTCGCGATAATAATGAAGTTAACTGGAAAGGTAGTTATAAAATCACTTTTTTTCCGAAATTCGTCTGATAAGAATTGTTTATTTGTTTATGAAACTAAAAAAGCAGATTGAAAAATTAGAAATGTTGTGGTCTATTTTTGAATACGAAGCTAACACATCAATTGCAATTAAAGGAAAAATATATAAAATCCTAGAATTCATATTGGTTTTAAGTATTGGCAAATTTTAGAAAAAGAAGTTACTTCTGGGACAACTGTTTTTAATTTTTTTGTTATAAAAAATCAGGTTAATAATTTGCAATTTTACATTCCTGATTTTGTAATTGTGGGTTTCCAAAATAATAGAAAATCGCGCCGAGCAATATGTGCATGCTTCAATGTTTGGTCATTGTAATGTGGGAAATATTTTTGTTAAAAATGGTAGAAATGAAATTTTTCCATAAGAAAATTGGAATGTAGATATTAAAAAAGATCTTTGTCTTAAAATGTTTCTCGCTTTTAATGATTTTAGAGATTCAAGAACAAAATTAGATACTACAAATATAAATAATGAAATTTATTATAAGCGAACTACAAACTATCATGGCGATATCATTTATTATTCATTTTGGAGAAGACCATTGTATGTTATTGACTGCCTATATAGAAAAAAAACAGCAGTAGTTAAAGATAAAACAAATATAAAAATTAGTGTAGATTTTAAAAAGCTGTTGAGGCTGATACAATTTGCCATCTTGTTTTAATTAGCCAACGAAATTTAACCTATGATTATTTGGAAGAAAATATCACTGAAGATATATACATTTTTTCATTTTATTAAATGGATAATGTAAACGATTTTACAGAAACAAGAAATTGTTTCGATATTTTACTACAATTTTTTAGATATTTGGTTGAGTGGTTGCATTAAAAATTTTAATGAATTTTTAGAAATATAGATGAATTATTTGATCGAATAAAAATAATAATTCTAATTAAAATTATATGATATTATCAAACTTTTATTAAGAATACATAAATTTTTAAATATTATAAATATATCAAATTATAGAACTTTTGGAAGTTTGGGATGTTGTATATGAAATTATAAGAACAAAAACTTTTATTGATAAAGAATTGGACCTCGTTTAATTCAAAATTGTTTTAAAAATCAATAAAAGTGATCTAAGATCAGATAACTTTTCTAATTTTAAAGACGATGTTTATGATTTGGATTGCTGTGATGGCTGGGATTATGGAATCAGTAATGGCTATACTTGAAATTTTACTTTATTTTTAGACTTTAAAAAGTCTTATTGGTGATTTACTTTTGTTGAATAAAATCTATAAATTCAATCAAATATATATTTTTATATTTTCATTTGATTTTTTCATATTTTGCTTGATTTTCTCTTAAATTTGCTTGCTCGCTTGCAAAATTTCTATTTCTAGAAAACTTGAAAATTTAGTTTGAAAAGTAAGAAATTTGCTTCATTTTAGCTTAAAATTTAATGTTTTTAAGGTGACACAAGCCTGCTCGATATTTTTGAAGGAAAAAAGTCGCAAATTTGCTTGATTTTGGGGTAAATTTGCTTGTTTTTTAGAATGCTTAATTTATTAAATTTCAAACCATGATTTTGGAGCAAAAAAACCACGTTTTTTCGTTGAAAAACTGAGTTGCGCCAGGATCGACATTACACGTCTACTCATTCATAAATAGTTTTTTTCTAAGGATAAATAAAGAAAACCATTTTTATATTTATCAAGTTACGTCTAGCTGCGATCATATGCAAATCACAGGTGGTCACAACAGACTGATAGAAAATATTATTTCTCAAATCAGCAATGCAATTAAGGAAAATGTGTTAAAATACTCGGCGTCTAGTATGTAAAATCTCTTTCGTGATGCAGTAAACAATTCACGATCTACGGAGATGACGAAGCAAATCACGAGATTTTTTCTGTTCAGTCATCTCAGTCCGGAAAGATGACAAGGCAAATCCCACAACGTGTTACCTCAAGGCTAAAGTTAAGCGAAGGTACAAAAAAAAAAAAGTAGTTTTTAAGACTCGCCATTGACGTGATATGTATTAGTCACCCACACACAATTATGTATTTTTAAATATCATTGGCTCTTGAGGTAGACTGGCACAGCAATGATTGAACAACGGTGATGTTAGACCTTGCAGTAGCTAATAGATGCAACTTATAAGAGAAATTCCTACAAACTCCGCCAAATAATCTCAACTGATGGACTTTGTGTGTCACAGCACAAGCAGTAAGTGTGTGACAGAAACGTTTCTTGTAATGTCCTTTCTGTTATTCTAGAAGCAAGCTTCTGGATCAGCGAAGTGACTGAATGGTTCGAGCCAGTTGCTCACTGACAAAGTGAAGAAAGTATAAAATCTTGGCTTTGAAGCTATAAGTTTATGAACAGAAATTACTGCGGAACTTCTTATTTGCAGTGAGTGGTCTCCGTACCTTGTAGGAGGCATACCGGTACTCAGAATTTGTCTTATGCCCGGTTGCACCAACATCTTCCTCTATCCAAGATTAAATGATCCTAGTTCCAAACCAGGATCCAGTTTGATTTTGGTTCCAATGTAAAAGTGTCGCACCAACGAAATTTCATGATTCTGGATCTCCGATTCGTCGATCTTGGTTTCAAAGTGAGAGATCGAGATTAAGTGCGAGACAAATTTTGTTATTGGTTCGTGATGGAAGTAGGCGTATTTTTCACTATAGATAGAACTAGATTTGCGATGTTTGATCTGTTTTAAGTGAATTATTGTTGCACGAATTTTACTGAATAATATTGTGCGTATAATGTTGTTTTAATTTCCCAAGAAAACAATCGACCGTAGTTCTATCTGTTGGCGTATTTTCAAACTACATTGTCGACGATGACTGGTGATCTCGGATCGAGTTTTGGAACCACCAATTTCGGCGGTTCGAAATGAACTTCATCTCGATCTCCAGTCGAATGGTGCAACAGTTTAATGTGTCGATCTTAGATGAGATCTCGGATCTATAGTCGAACCACGATGGTGCAACCGGGCATGAGTCCTTCAGGACCTTGAATACAAGCCATCGCTGTATCGTCCTCCTTTCTTTGTGAGCGTGGCACCTTAGTATCGCCACCGGGGGAGCACAGTGAACATAATACACGAACTCGGAGAAGCACTACTACCCTAGCTTCATGTGGTCGTCTGAACAACATTACATTTCATCCGTGTAACCCCAGGATACTTACGCGAAATAACCTTGATGAGATATTTTGTCCGCTTTGGTAGGCGAACCAGGTGTTATGCAGGCAATAGCAATGGAAACAGAACACGACCTAGACAAGATTCATGACTGAAGGACTAACTACAGGAGGAGGGAGATCGAAAATATGCCCGGAGGCACCCCTCTCCTATGGATCGAAAGCAAAATATCAGTTAATTAGTAAATTAGTTAGTACCGCTATATAATGGCATATATATAAAGTATAATAGATTCAGGGAAGTGTGGGAAACTGGTTGGTTGGCAGGTTTTCAGCGCCACGCCACTACTCCAGACTATCTGGATGTATATGCAATGGAATGAAATCAAAGAGGTGGAAAAAATTGCGTGCTCCCGATAGCATGCCAAATTCCAAAAGAAAGAAGAAGGGGAAATTAACAGGAACAACAAAGGAAAACTCTTATAAAGGACATTCACAATAAATTGAGCACTTTCGAAATTAACCTTAGAAAAAATAATATATTTTAACGGGCGCTCAGAGTGACATGCGCCCAATAAAGTTGGTAACGATGGAGGGAACCTAGTTCGTTATGTTTACGTCGAATAAAAAATTTTAGGTAACCATTTGTGATAACTGAAATTTTTTTTTCGCTTTCTGTTATATTTAATACACCGAAGTGTAAAAACGAGCATATTTGTAAAATATTCCACTTTTCTAATAATTCCACAGTTTCACTTGGCCCACGCATAATTAAAGTGAAGAGAATGATAATTTTAAATAAGGCGGAAGAATTCACGACGTGCATACAAGTAGATCTTAAGCAGGGCTTTAAAAAGTGCTCATTTTACTGTGAATAGCCTCTACACATGCATTATCCAGAGAGGATACACTGGTGCGGGGGTGATAAGAAAGTATGTTCCGCCTGTGGTTGGCCAAGTAAAAAAAGGTGGATGGATAAGTAAGTAAGGCACAACAAGTAGGCAACTGATTAAAACGCTTAGGGGGGGGGGGGGTGAGGAGAGGGGTCTGATGCGCCACGGGCCTATTTGTAAAATTAAAAAAAATCGCGCGGTGATAACGACCCACGACCCGGAAAATATCAAGGATAACGAAACTGGACAAACAAGTACGGAAAAAAAAATCATGTAAACTGATACGAAAGTAGCAATTGAAGAAGGGAAACGAACCTAGCTAAAGACGACTCGGCACGAAAACGGTACTTGTGACAGAAGGGCATGACGCCGAATGGAAGAACAGTTTGTCGTAGAGGAGTGGGGGGGGGGGGGGGGAGGGAGGATCGAGTAAGGAAGTACAGGGCCCCCTCTCCACTTACTTAGCTAACACTGAACAAAGGATTTGTAATGTAGTGCATACATATTTCAGTAGTAGTAGTTAATGCCACTATATTAGGGATAGTATATGGAATTAGAATCCCTTTGATATGTAAGAAACGGCGATGGGTGGAACGTCAACCGTACCACTTCCATACTCCGAGCACCAAATGCAACCGCTAAAAAAAAAAAAAAAAAAAAAAAAAATCATCATCATTTAAGTGGTGAAATGCATGCAAAATATGAAAAAAATAAATAAATAAAAAAAATAAAATAGTAAAAGCTATGTGACCCGACAGCAGGAAGCCACATGCCAAAATAAATATACAAGGAAAGTAGGTAAGTATAAGTTTTCTCTTACATTTCCAAGAAATTGTACAAGTAGAATGAATTGGTGGATTTTGGCGCATCGGCGTCGGGCGTGGAGCGTCAGAGCTGTTCATGCTCTGTCATACCGATCGGCCGGCGGCCATATTGTTACCCTGTTAGATGTTTGTGACCTTGACCTTTGCCATTGACCAGTAACCTTTGATCTTAAGGACTAAAAAATGCACAAAAAACATTTAAAAAAATCATAAAAAATAAAGGAAATTGTTTAAAAATTACTGACCAATTAATTAAAAATATTATTTAGAAATGTATAAAAATTACTATCAAAATTTTTATTGAAAAATAAATACATTTCCAGTTGTTTCCCAGCCCCACGCCCAGCAGATAACTGAACCCCACCACCAATTGCAATGGGCTGTTTAATCGGCAGTTCTCCACCCCCACCACCCCTCACCTATATTCATTCCATCGTATGCAGTCATATTAGTTTTTACGTTTGTAATTAGTTTTTTTTTTATTTCTGGAGGTCGCCATATTTACTTTTATGTGTTTACTTTTAGATCACTTAGGTTGACTAATGTATTAATAAGTAATAGATATCGCCTCCAGACGAGTTGTCGATTTACAAACAGGTGGCAGACGTATTTGTTTATGTTTCTAAAGCATAGGTTGTGCTGTTGGCCCCCTCCATGTGAGATTATATTTTAAACACATAGGTGGCGTTAATTTCTCGATTATTATTGACAGGGAAATCTGTAATTTTTCATCATATTAAAAAAAATATATTTTTTTATTAACAGTATACCTACATGCTTAATAAGGGACTTTGAATACCTGCATAATTTATTAAATGTATATTTTTAAAATGAAAAATCCATATTTGTTCAATTTTAAAAAGAATTTTCTATTTAATTTTATAATTGTACATCTAGTACAATAATGGTTTATATAATACCTTTTATTTGTATTTATTTTATTTCCATGCTTTATACATTTTAATTATATTCTGATATATTAGGTAAAGATGAATTATAACACATGTTTAATCACGGGCATTATTATTCAATTAAATTATTATTCTCGCTCATGTCCTCAGAAAATGCAATATTCTTTATGCCTCACAACATATGCAACTTTATTGTATGTCAAGTCTTTAATGCATCTCGCAATTCACACACGTGTTGTCCTTGTACGAAAACATCGGGATATGTATTACACTGAAACACTGCGCAAGGCGGGTTAAGTAAGTAACTACACTTTTGAGGACACATACAGAAGTCACAAGTGACCCGCTTGCAGCAAACCTTGCACTGAGGTACTGATGAGAAATGCACTTCGCCTTTCCAGTCTTTACAGGTCTTTGCATGTCTAAGTAAATTGTCTCTGCAGATGAAAAGCTTGCTACACCTATCACACAAATATGATACGCAACAGGGATTTTTGCCATAATTGAAGCGTTCATGTTGCCGTAAATTGTGGCCGAAAGCAAGTATTTATCACGAAATTGACACTGATGACGACGTAGTGGTTAAGGCAAAGAATCAGACGGACCTGTTGGTGATTAAGGTACTGGAGCTAAAGAAGAAGGTAACGCCGACAATGGCGTTCTAGTACCTCAGCCGAAAATTTCGTTGGCTCCATTGGAGATTTCGTAGGCGTCACAGCTGAAGTAGTCGATGGTACTATACCATCTGTAGATGATCGTGCTGCATTGGTGGCAGTAGATGTTGGTAGTGATTTAGGTGTCACAGCAGAAGAAGTCGATGGCACTACACCAATCTGAAACAATGGTACTGCACTGGTCGAAGTAGATGCTATTAGTGATGTAGACACCATAGCTGAATAAGTCGATGCCGCTGGTAGAACAGGAGAAATCTCATTTGAAGAAGACATTGATGGCGAGAAACCATTGACGGGCAATATCCACTCAACTTCAACGTAACTGGCCACAAATTACCTGGTGTAGAAGTTAGCTGAGAAGATCCACCTTTGATGTTAGCCATTGTCAATCTAAGCCTCTTACCTGACCCCCCCCCCCAAATTGCTTATAATATACGCGTATCCAATCCCTATCACGTCATAATGACATTGAACCAATCATATTAGACCATTAAATTGTTGTTCGGACATCAACCAGCGAATCCCCGAGTTGCCAGGTGATTGTAGCTGGCCAATCACATGCAAACATTGAGACATCACCTGCAGGTAGGTAGGCAGACTATACATGCTTATCATTATTATCTATATATACGAACCACACAAACAGACCCTGCGGAAACTACCCCAGTCGAAGATATTTACTCGCAATCACAACCCGGCGACGAGGAAACCAATCTGGTGTATGGAGCCCGATGACGTTTCGGATGAATTTGTCAAACGTTTTTGGAAAAAAAAATTATATTTGGTTTTTATAGGAAAACAAATATACATCCAAAGTGGTGAGCCGAAATTATTTAAATAGCTTCTTTTTGTTACAGGTTTTTTGCGGTGGCGGAGGGGGGGGGGGGGAACAATACATCCCACGATGCACTGGGTACCGTACTGGCAGGCCGAAATTATTTAATTTTTATAAAAATTGTTTCTAGGTAACATAAGTCGATTGCATTTTTTAAAATTTCCATGAAAAAGTAGATACATTGAATTTTGATCTGCAGCGACACTCTAAACCGATATAATTAATGTTGTAGTTGTAAAGGGCTTTTTAAAGTTCCCCTGTTTTATGCTGTAAAGCTTAACAGAGGACCGCTAACAGACTAACTTATAAGTTAACTTAAATTAACGCCAACTCATGGGATTCGACCCAACCTCTTCACACCGATCGGTGACACAACCGACTTCACCACGGGAGATCGGCGATTGATAAAAATCCATGTTGACGGACCTATACTTTAAAATATTTTATTGAAATAATTTTTTTACTAAACTAATTTTTAGGGGTGATGGGGCAAAGCACATCCAACATGGCATCGAGCCCTGGCCGTGGCGCCTAACAATATGGTGGATGGATCATAGAGCATATCCCTCAACCCTGTGCCAAAACGAATATAATTACACTACTAATATTTGAGCAGCTGTGTTGAGGGGAGAGTACTGACCTGTATCCTGCCGACCCTGCGAGCCAGCTCCACAATTCTGTTATAAACAGTGGTATCTCCTTCTGTAACCAATGGACCTCCTACCCCTCAAGTCAGCTCACTAAAAATTTGCTACAGACGGCTACTGATTCTATGGCTATTCCAAAACCTAGTCATAAATAATACTTAAAATTAAGCAGAAAACGAATGTTTTGCGAAGTGCGTAACAGGATTAGGGAATAAAAAATAGGGAAATATCTTCTTTAAGTTTATTGAAATAACCCATCCTTCTTATATCAACGTAGCTGTTTTAATATAACTTGCGTCCAGGTGTACCTGTCGCTACATGCGTAAAGATAGCAGGTGTCTGATAAATCAGTTAAAATTTCAGTACACGTGAAAAAAGATAGTATGGTTCCAACAAAGACGCAGTACTTCAGTGAAAAGTTCCATTTGCTTTCTTGAATGTTAGCATGAACGCGAACAATTCTTGCTGACAAATTTGACAATGATTCAGTGAAAATTTGTACTATACTGTACACCAAAACTCATCTTCACAGTACTATGAACGTCAGCATAGAGCTGTTAATCCTTCCTTACTCATCGTATTGGGTAATTTTTTTAATCAGTAGTTTTGATTCATGAGTTGGAAAGGGGGAGGGAGGCAAGGGGCACTGTCCCCCCCCCCCTTCAACATTAATAATTTTAGTTTAGCTTTTTAAAAATAAGCTATTTCTTAAATAAACTAGTAGGCAATTTTTTTTACACACATTGAGCTAAAGAGCAACTAATAAGTGAGGCGTCACACCTATTCATTGGGTTGAGGTGTTATTTCCAATGTAAACATGTTGCACATACATATCAGCCTAATACGAAGATGGTAACAGAAACTAAACATTTTACAAACATGTTATATTTTGTAATCTGACCTGGTCTAGGACACATTATTGTATTAAAATAATAAATATAAAAGGGATTATTTCTTTTTAATGTGGCGTTTCCAGTTATTGCATATTTGCAGTAACTTTGTGATTTTTCACTGAGATGTAATCTTTGTATTTTCCAAAAAAATTCGCGCGAATTTTCGCTTCCTTGGTTATTAGTATCTGTGCATTTGTGAATGTGACAGTGTTTTTGACTCCTCATTTAATGTCATCATTGCCAGTGAGGAAATGAAGAGAAGGCGCAAGAACAAAATTCTTTGTTTCCCCCTTCCCCCTTTTTCACACATTTTGGCACCCAATCGCCGCCACCAGGGTATTCTCCTTTTACTGGTGTCATACATTTAGTTCTTAGAAATTTTGGTAAAACTTACTTTTTCCCAATTTTTCGACCATGAAAATTGCAGTTTTGGACCCCGGGAATAACATGAATGTGACTGCTGTTTCTGATTTAGGAAAATGATAATTTAACATGTAAGTTGCCCCCAAAGATTGCCTAACATCATAAAGTGTCGCTTCAAAAACAATAATTTACATAATGACGTGGAAATGCGTCTGTGAAAATAGGTTGCAAACCGATTCTTTACACTGGACGCACATAAATCCAGAGAAGCGTTATGATCGCTTTTATTTTTTTCTCCATCTCCTCTACCTTTTGTATTAAAAATCGTTTTTCCATAATGATATAAACGTTTGTGCAAATATTAAATATACGTAGTTCTCAGCGGAATGTTTAATGGAGATAGGATTAGCGGTACTGAAAACACACTCAAATGTCTGTAGACAGGGAGAAGATCGGAATAGTATGTTAGATTGTTGTAGCAACCGGTTTCAAATCGAAAAATATGGAAACAGCATCGAAAGTTACTGAAATCAACTATTATTTTTATATGATACGTAGCTGATAACCTCTATCAAGATGTAACTGTCACTACATGACACAGCAAGCAATTAAAAGTTTTCATTCGCTTTCTTGAATGTCAGCATGACGTAGAGATATTTATTGCTGACGAACTTGTCGATGACTCAGTAAAATTTTGTATATTAACTTACACCAACTCCGCGGTCTGTGATCGTCATCGCAGTTCTTCTAATGCTTCCTCACATATCGTTTTGGTCTCATTTATTATAATTCTTACACATTCACCTACTACTAATGAAAAATTACTGTAAATTTAACTCAATCTTATTTTTTACCCTGTGTCTGATCATGAATGTTCGAGGTTTGAACCCCGCCACATGAATGAGTGTGCTGCTTTAAGAATTACGATAACATTAAATTTTACATGAGGACGTGTTCCTGTCCCTCAGCCCGTCCCATATTTTCAAGATTGACAACAGCGCCGATCTTAATAACGACATTTTTGACCAGATTCAGTCATGGAATGTATTACTGTTGCTTTATTCCGTATTATTTCCTGCGTTATTTTCGCATACGATATTGAAGTTTGTTCAGATTGTAACCTAGGACGATAAATCCCGCAAATGGTTATTGATGTACTGTACTTATGTTGAGTCAACTTCCTTTTCCGCAGGTAACAAATAGGATATCAAAACGAGACACAAAATATGTGAATAACGTAGGACAGGATGTAAAAATTTTGTCATATAACACACCCTACATTCATTTTAAAAAAAAAATCTTATTTTCGGTATAGGTACTATTGCGATATCATTCGCAAATTCACCCAGTCTATGATATCTCCCATGTGTTCAAGCTCGGCATTTATAGCCAAACTATTACACTTTTTCAGTGGGACAGAGCCGATCGGAGTGCTTTCCTTCCAACAATTTGAAAATAGAATAGAGGAACTTATTGAGAACACGCAGAATAATTGAATATATTTTGTTCCTTGTTACGTTTGTACACGCTTATTGTAAATTACTGTAACATTTTAAAATAAATAAATTTTTTTGTAAATAATTTGTATTGAGGGGAGCGCTATCTAGTTTCTGCTTTGTAAATAGTGGAACTTAAGTACTACTGTGCGAACAATATAAAACATCTAATGGTATAAATTGATTCACGATAACTTCGGCCTTTTCTGAAGCCCTGCCAAATTTCTATTTTTGGTTTCTATTACGTATCCTTCCTCTACATGTAAACATAAAATACGCAACTCGTGTCGCTTATTTATTGAACGTAGCATCGACAAACGTAGAAGATAGTGGTGAACATGAAAACACATAGGCCTACCGTAACATTTATTCCGTTAATATTTACGTACATTGGTACTTATTGGTTTGTAGGTTTATTTTATTATTTATTTTAATTTATCTAGTTGGGCTTAGTAATTTTTGGGATTGTGGCAGACATTCAAACCACAGAAACCTACGCTCGTTACACAGCTGTGTTTCAAACACCTAACGCGAAGGTACAACATTGTGATAAACATACTTGAATATAAATAATTAACTTCGTGATAACAAAAGTTCATGGTTAAAACATATAAACGTTGTACATATTTGAAATCCACAGTCCTGCGTAACGATTATAACGCAGTCACTATAGACGGAAATGGCGGCTACGCCCTTGCACACGCAGCGATCATCACTCGTTACAGTATATTTATTAATCAACCCTGCCGTACCGTGGAAACATATTTATCACAACATTGTAACTTCCCTAGGATGTTTCAAAAACACGAGTACGAACTTGACGCTTCATTCAGAAACACGCCTTGTCATTGTATGTCGTCACACACTGCCAGTCGTAATGCACTGGATATAATCGCCAACCGCCGCCATATTGGGAACGCTTTCCACACCACGTCTGCCAACCTGCTGGATTTGTAATTGTCGCACAACGAGCTGTGTCGCGCCATCGCATCTAAAATATGTCGTTGCATCTAAATAACATATAATAGGTATTTTAACAATAAAATCTCGTTTCAGTTGTAAATTACAATTTCAAACATCATTATTGTTACTGTAATTAGTATGAAATGTGCTGAAATTAGAAATAACAAAATGTATACCGTTCCTACACAGGTGGTACGATATTCCCAAGAGAGAGAGAGAGAGAGAGAGAGAGAACCGCTCTGCTTCGCTTATTGAACCTTCATTCCGGACAAAAAGGAAAAAAAACATCAACCTACACACTGGAATTTGCGCGGATTTATTTAACTGCAGCAATGAAATGTGTTTCCGCCAGTGCTGTCTAAGAATACAAATATATAATATGGCCACGTTTAACTTACAAATAGTATACATAAAACCGAGGTTAAGAAATATTGAAGCTGTGAACTATTTCTTACCGGCCATTGCCGACACTTCGTGGCTACTACATTTTTTTTTCCCCGCCTCCTGTACCGCGACGCCTCGCGCTATTGCGATGGACACTGCAGGCGATACATCGTGTCATCGTTGCTTGTTTGTTTGTTTTATTGCGGCCGTAAGATCTTTATTCAATACATAGATGTACAGAGATATTGGACATGTCGAATTACAGCATACAAAGTTTATAAACTGGACATAGTAAACGCACACGTGCGCGCGCCAACACACACCCCCCCCCCCCCACACACACACATATATATATGTACTGATTGATATTAATTATTTTACTACGCATTTTAACGTAAAATCTATTTTTTTTCTGCTCTAAGAAATTATTTTTTGCCTGCTCGCGTAAACAAATCACTTTGCTCATACGCGATTTTCTTTACAATCTCATTTTACACTTGTCCGCAACATTTTCCTACGCGAGAAGATCAATTTTGTTATTTTTCATCACATTAACGCCCTTTTGTTTGTTTTTACAATGTTTTAATGTATTTGCAATACCTATGTATAATTTGGAATACTTAATTTCTCAATTCGCATATAATATCATGTATACATTGTGTCGTTATATACATACATACATATATATACACACACACACATCGGGAGGTGATTACTGCCGAAAAAGTAAAAGGAAAACATATGTGGCACTTTATACCTAAAGCGAATATTGGGGAGGTATGTGCCCTTAAAAAAAAGAGAGATTTTAAGCCTTATTTGTGCAAAATATCGGCCTTTACGTTGAAGGTCCCGATAACATACAGTATTGTTCCTATAGTTGTCATTGTATTTTACTTCGTTGCCGATATTTTGTACAAATACGGTTTAAAACCTCGTTTTTTAAGGTCTTATACATCCCTTAATATTCGGTTTAGGCATAAAGTGTCACACATGTTTTCCTTTTACTTTTTCATGAAGAATCACCTCCCAAAGTTTGTCGGTCTATTTACAAATCACCGTGTTTATATATACATACACATTTCACAATCTGGCTTTTAGTGTATTTCCCTTTGCTAACCAACATGAAAATATTTTTTCTTTACATCTTTTCAACACTCTTACTCCTGAATTTCTCTAACGTCATCAGCGATGTCGTCTTCGCGGCAAGTCGGACATGTCGCCAGCACACTCATCTCAAGCGATATGAATTACGATTGGCTGGGTTGGTGTGACGCCACAACGCTTTGCGTCGCATCTCGCCGCGTCGCGCTGTTGTGAAGACGGCCTAATGGTTTGGGGTACGGCACAGCGGCTAGAGCGTCCACAGTACTACCGCCTCCGGTGTCAGAGAGTTCGTAGCCTTGAGAGCATATCAATAGCTGTCCTTGAGTTTTGAAGAGGGGGCAGTGTGTCGGTGGTACGTATGCTCGGCGCAGGGAAAATCTTGCCTGTTTACAGCACCGATTTAGGTACTTTCCTAACAACAATTTCTCGCAAATTGCCAACAACACCACATCGCGAGTCGCTCCACACAGAGCCTACCTCTCCCCCACCATCCTCGCGGGTCATGGCGGCGGGCGGGGAACCGACTGAGCCGTCGTGGATGACGGGAACTGGCCCGTACTCCTTGCGGTACCTCCGGGAAAACAAGCGATTCTTAGAACTGGCAAAGACACGACCTAATCACCAAACTGTTTCCGACATTTTTCCTCAAGGCATCCCAGACCACATTGACCTACTCCTGGCTACTCTATCGGCTCCGACGACACCAACAATCACCACACCAACTTCCTCCCGACCAACAACACCGGCGGTAGGAAATGAAAAATTGGAAATGGAAACCGACTTCCAGATTGTAAAACGAAAGGGGACAGAACAACCACGCAGGAGAACAAGCGTCCCCACTCTGTGTCGTCTGAGGCACAAAAAAACACCATTCCTATACAAAATATGTTTTCCCCGCTTAAGGAGGTAACAGAAAAAACCTCAACAGTTAACCATCCCGGCTCTTCAAGCATTTCCACCCACCAAACACAACCGGCTGCACCTCAAACACGACGGAAAAAACAAAACCAGTTCAGATTAGTGGTTCCCGACGCCACTAAATACAACTTACTTGTTCAGAAATTGCGAGCTATTAGTAGGGACGGGTTCTCCCTTCTCCCCACTGCTCAGGGAACGCAAATCCTCACTAAAAACTTTGATTGTTACTCAGCTGCTCGCACAATGCTCGAAGCTAATTACATCCATTATTTCACATTTTGCAAAGCTTCCGAGCTCCCACAGAAAGTAGTTTTTGACCTCCACCCCACAACTGACATTGCGGACATCAAGGCAGATCTGGAATGCACCGGTTACTCAATCCAGCATATCTATCAATTTAAAAAACGTATCACAGACCAATCAGACCCGAACAAATTCACGTTGGAGCCGCAACGTTTTTTCTGTGTCACGGCGGCGCAGAACACTTCTCTCCCTCCTCTGCTCTCTGTCAAGAGAATAAACATGACAATTGTTCATCCCCGACAATACCAGAAACGGCCGACAGACGTGGCACAATGCGGTAACTGTATCGCCTTAGGCCACATCAAAAATCACTGTTCAATGCCGACAAAATGCCCTCACTGCGCCGGCCCTCACCCAGAGAGTGCTTGCAAAATAAACGAAACCAACTCCAAGCCCACATGCAGCAACTGCGCAGGCGAACACACAGCTCTTTCAAAAGCCTGCCCCAAGTTCCTGGACTTGGTGCAGAAAAGAACTGCTGCTGCGAAAATCGCCCCAAAAACTGCAAAACAACCTCCTGCCCCGTCCAGGTTCACAGTCAGGACATTACAGCCCGGCAAAACGTATTCACAGGCACTCTCTGCGAATATTCACAAACCAGCTCCCCCTCTTGACACCCCTGCAATGCCAAATACACAACCTCAGTCCCGCCCTCGCCAGCGAAATTCGCCAGGAGAGATGCGAGGCGTAATGCAGGATTTCCATGAACTCATGGAATTCCTTAGAGCATGCGACTTCGCCTCACTCATGGCGCATTTCCACCCCTACATCCTAAAACTCCGCAACATCACAGAGAAACAAGAGAAAACCTGGCTACTTCTCGAAGCCATGGCGTCATTTGCGGCCCCCTAGCCCGTCAACTAGACCCGCAAATACCAATTTCCCCTACTCTGTACTGGAGCGACTCCGAAACACATTACACAAATATTAATCACTATGACGAGCGAAAAAATCGCGTTTATTTTATAGTCGTAACCAACTGATTACAGCACATAGTTTTGCATTGTTAAACAAAATTACTAACTAATAACAAAACTATCATTTTAAGTTTTGCAGCACCAATTATTTATTTAAGACGATTTAATAACTTTAATTACAACCGCTTTTAATTTATTTAAATTTTTCCGTGTCAAATAAAAGCTGTTGATGGTAAATTAACGACCATGCTGCCATCTCTCGAGCAATTTCATAAGCCCCGCCCCACCAAGTTCTCTCGGCCAATCAGAGCCCTCTGGCCTATATTACTGTTTAACTTCACTCACGCGACGTGTTTTCATGGCTCTGCTTTCGAATTTTACAAGTCTAAATAATTATCAATACGGAATATAGTTCAAAACAACTTTAAAAATATAAATTCACGCCTTCAACGCAATCATACCGCCCGATTTCATAGAAATAAGGCCCCGAAACTGGCCAGAATTTTCCGATCGGTCCGGGACAAAAATCGACCACGTTTAACAAAACTATTTGGCGCTAGCATCGCGCCAGCCATATCGCTCTCGGACTTCCCCGAGTTAACAAGTTTTACTTGACTTTTAGTGGCTCGTCACGGTACATTCAGACATTCATTTACACACCAGTCAGATTATTTAATGATTTTTAACAATAACTCATAAGATATGAAGTAATTACTGAAACAACTGCACTGATTAAAATTTTCGCCCAACTTAAATTCACCACCACAATATACATATAATTAATTTAATTATATAGACCCTTGCCACTCCAGTCATGGGAAAGCTACTTATATCGAAAATTTAACTTCATTTGGCTATTAACCTCCGCTTTTTATACCAAACTGTCGCTAGCTCTCTCACAGGGAGCTCGTGACAGTACTTCACAAGTCCTGAACTTTAAAATTCCGCTCTGATAAATTCAATTAACTTCACCACTCTCTTTTATCCCGTACAGGCAGGGAGAAAGAGAGTAAAACTCAGCTATAGAAACAGCTCCCAGGCGCTACCCTGGGAATCCTGTAAAAGAATGCTAGCTTTGCAGCATAAAGTAAGTTAGTTGTATGCGGAGTGGGGAGGGGGTTAGCTTCTCCTCGCCTCCACAAGCTAACTGACAACTAACTGGGTGGCCAAGGTCCCTCACAAGGGACCGATCCACCCCCGCGCTGAGGGAGTAGCGTCCCAGTGATGTAAAATGGCGGTCTTACCAGTGTAGAGAAGAAAGCCGAGCTGTACAGTATGGAGCGCTGGTCAGGTAGAGTGGCTATTGTTGCTGGAGTTAGTGCCGGTATAGGAGCGGCTATAGCTCAGGAGCTGGTCAACCATGGCCTGAAAGTCGTAGGGTTGGCTCGCAGAGTCGACAGGATACAGGTCAGTATTCTCCTCCTTGCACGCAGCAGTTGGCGTCTCCTCAAACATGAATTTTAAGTATTCATTTTGTATTGTTTTAACATACGTAACAGTTCAAAACTGATTTTCGTCTTTAAGCCAATTAGAGACAATTCACAGTAAAGTGAGCACTTTTGAAAGTCCTCTCATTTGGAATAGTAGTCTATATTTTATTTTTGCCTTATACGTTAATTTCCGAGTGCTGTGGAATATACACACTGTGTTTATTACTTACACGTTTAATATGGCTGAAGGGGGAAAAATAGTAACTGGAGCCTCTGGAATGCTCACTTTACCGTGAACAGCCTCTACTACTGTTGCGAGTAATATTATTATAGGCTGTTCACGGTAAAGTGAGCAATTTTTAAGGACCTTTTAAATTTCCCTTTCATCCGATTTCCATCTATCTGCTACTCTTTAATATAAACATTGCAATGTGAGCAATAAACACAGTAAATACATTCGCTACACTCAAAATTTAAATCCTGATGCTGCAATAAGATATGTTTATTAGTGGTTAATGCCTGTTGGAAGGGCCTTAAAAAGTGCCCACTTTACCGTGAATAACCTATAAATGCCTCGTCTACTTTTATTATTGCGGTAATTAATACCTTTATTCTCCTTTTGAACTATATAAGGTTTATATAAATAGTAATTGAATTATATTTGTGAGATATTTATTTATGTCACGACTTGTTTTGGTAGATGTTTTATATGTTTTGTGAAATGGTTTATCTGACTATATAAATTAATTTACGTATTCAACTATTTCAGTCTATTCAATCATTGTCACTATTTTATTGTTTGTATATTTTCCCCGCTATTTTGATTTCAATTCAATTTTGATTCTGTACTTTGAAAGATATGTTTTCATCCTGTCTCGCCTTCAGGCCCGTGTTTCATGCGATTGTTTACTAACCGTTTGTGCTATGCTGTGTTGCGAATTCTTTGAGTTGCCGTATGCGTCTGAACGAATAAGCTACTACTTCCGCTAGAGTTGTAAAGAACCACATCCTTCGAAACACATCTCGTTACTCACTCGCACCATTTCGTTACAAACAAAAAAAAAAGTCTTTAGACTCGTCCTGTCGCATGACACAAAACATTTCGGTTCGCCGCGTACAGAATGCGCAACGTTCGCTGGCTACTCTATTCGGCCTATTGTTAGTTTGTGAATACGTAGTCTATTTGTATTTTAGTGCAATATGCAGAAATTAATTTCACTGCACGTAAATAAACAGTAATAATAGTAAAGGACTAAACTTTGAAACATTTTTAGTGAACAATCTGAAAATACAGCATAGTGTGACTTATGCTAATCAAAAAATTTATTGAAAGGTGGTTCGACAACCAATCGGAAAAAAAAAATGTTTAAAAACCATCGTACATCATACGATAGCATATTTAAATCAGAATATGTGATGTCGCCTCATCTTACACGTCATCTCTAAAAGAAATTTTGAAACAAGCCGCGATTTTTTTCAATTCATTCGCAGCGATTCGACAGTTCATACGGGATAGCGGTAATGTTTCGGACATCGCATTAACCGTCTAAAAATAATTTATTACGTTAATAGTTCTTAAACGATTACATTTTTAGTATAGTGTTTATTCATGTAGGTTACACGTTCGTTTCGGTATTTTCATTTCAATTTTACGTTGTTTCAGAAGCCCGGTGTGGGATTTTGACCTAATACGCTAAATATTGCAAAAAAAAGTTAGTACCAAAATATATTATAAGGTAGCCTTAATTTTATACGACACAGATTCCCCAGTTTAAGAGGAATGTTTTATTTTGAGAATGGGTGAAGAGAGTGGTTCATAAGAAACTTGTTGGCTTGGACAACCTAGAAATTTACAATAATTTGATTTAGTTTGTCCAACCTCTTTTCCAACGATTGCAGAAGTCGTGGAATGAAGAGGCTTAACAGCATTTAATTTCCAACGCTACATCGGAACGGGTGATTTGCAATTAGACCGACAAACTTCTGGAGGTGATTCTTCATGAAAAAGTAAAAGGAAAACATATATGACACTTTATAACCTAACCGAATATTAAGGGAGGTATGAGACCTTAAAAACGAGGTTTTAAGCCGTATTTGTGCAAATATCGGTAACGAAGTAAAATACAAAGACAACTCTCGGAACATTATTGTATGTTATCGGGACCTTCAACGTAAGAGCCGATAATTTGCACAAATACGACTTAAAATCTCGTTTTTTTTTAAAGGGCTCATACTCCCTTAAAGATTTGCTTTAGGTGTAAACTGCAAATATGTTTTCCTTTTACTTTTTCATGAAGAATTACCTCCCGAAGTTTGTCGGGCTGATTGAGAACCAAATTATATATATTATTATATATATATTATACATTAATAACTACATTGCAAGTATAGTTTTTACTGTAGCTCAATTTAAGGTTCATATTTTGTATTAAGTGTACCTTGCCTTCCTGCGTAGCCCGAGTGTTCTTGTAAAAAAAGACCAAGATCGCACACAACACTTATATCTTCCCTTCTGTTCCACCTGTGATATTGTTATAAATCTAATTCACCTATGTTAGTTTAAATAATTGCAATAACTATTTGTGTGTAAATAAATTTAGTAACTATGTGTTTTCGTTTAAATCAATGTATCAACTACATTGTTCAGAACTGCGGTGGTGGTGGTGAACTTATTTTAAACTTAAAGTTGGATATTATACTGTCAATTTCGATACATCCATCTCTCCCATTTTACAGCCAAGCACCTGACAAAAACAGAAGTTACATAGGTGTTGAAGATTCACATTCGTCGTTAAATTTTGAAGAACATGATATTTTCTAAAGAAAATACACACATTTCGATATTCTGAAGCACCGAACCTATCAAACCTTTCATTGGTGTCCAATTTTTGTACATTTTGTTTTGGAACTTTACCTTCTGCATCCCCTGATCTTCATAACCCAACATACTATTGCCCATAGCATATCACTATCATGTAAGGCCATTCAAATATTTTGTTCTCTCCCCATATGAAATAGTAATATATACGCCTGGGCTTCTTTCTTACGTTTGCAAGTGGTACAGCAGTTGGTCTGGTTAAGTGCCTAACATGATTTTGTTACTACACCTTGGCCCAAGTATTAACGTTTTGATCAAGCCTACAGTAAAATACGCGTATTTAAGACAATTGAATTAGGCTTGTAACTATATAAGCCACAGTAAAACACATATATTTAAGACTATTGAATTAGGCTTGTAATTATATCACAGGTGGAACAAAAGGGATGATATGAGTGTTGTGTTTGATTGGGGACTTTTCTTTAGAAGACCACTCAAGAGTTATATCAGCTTCGTGACTGACATAGTAGGGCAGGGTAATATTAATACAAGAATATGAAACCAAAATTGAGCTGCAGCAATATAAGGCTGTTCGCGGGAAAGTGAGCACTTTTGAGGTCCTAGTTACTTATTTATTTCAGCTATTGTTTCTCCATTAACCATACTTTAAAGTAGGTATTGCTATGTAAGTAATAACCACAGTATGTATATTCCACGGCATTAGGAAGTTAACGTCTGAGGTTAAAATTAAAACATATTTTTTGACAATTGTTTCAAATGAGAGGGCTTTCAAAAGTTCACCTTTACCGTGAATAGCTTATACACAGAACGCACACACACACACACTCACACACACACATACACACACACACATGCTTAAAGAATGATAACTCATACATAAAATATTGAAGCGTACATACATCAAATTTACAATGCACTTACTTTTCAGATTAGTGTTGGTAAAGAAAGCCTGTTAAACCTACCTCTCTGTTCCAAGACTTCTGCAATCGTTGGAAACGTGGTTACCGTAAACAAAATAATTTGTAACTTACTAGGCTGTCCAATCCAACCAGATTCTCATTCGCACTCTTCACCCATTCGCGAAATAAAGATTCGTCACAAACTGGGAATCTGTGTCTTACTGTTCCCTTCACGTAAGCACGCCCAGGAGGAACACAGCATTTACAGGTATCCTGATTGATTAAAAATTAATCTGAGCACACGAAACTCGCCAAACCAAAACAGTATGTCTTTAAACATGGTCTCCCAACAGTAGGTTTTTTTTTTCACTATAAAAATAATGCTTCTCTTTCTTTCGGCACTGCAACACTAGCGCGCTGCAAAAGCACTAGGAACTATGCACATTTAGGTTTCATATAGCCCATTGAGTTGATACCCTGTGACGTGTTGGCCGTGATGTTTCTCGTGTTTTTTTGTGGTTTGTCACTCACCCATCACGTAGTACAGTATGTAATCGCCGGACGTAGTTTGTTGTTGTGTTACTTTATATTATAATTTTTTTTCTTCGTTCAGTATGTATTTGGATATTTCCTGTTTCCCCCTCTGGTGAGTACATTTTCAATTCTATAGTTCATTTCTTCTCGTGCAATAGTAATCTTTCACTCACTGATTCATGTAGTGATTATTATTTTTGTTTTAGTGAGGGAGCATGTTGTTCCCTAAACATTTCTG
Organism: Dryococelus australis; assembly: GCA_029891345.1. NCBI lineage: Eukaryota > Metazoa > Arthropoda > Insecta > Phasmatodea > Phasmatidae > Dryococelus > Dryococelus australis. The sequence continues at coordinate 270,877,326 of CM056993.1, forward strand.
CTCGTTGCTATTAATACTTTCTACACATGTTAAGCTTAACTCCTTCCACATGTTTATATGCTGAAGCTCTCCAATTCTCCGGCTGGTTAATTCTTTACTCTGTAGTAGTGTATATTTATTATTGATTTTATTAAAAGGAACTTATAATGTGAATTTGGACACCATAATTTAAATTGATTCGTGAAAGTTATTTAAAAAAATTATTATGTAACTTGATGATATTCCATTCTTTCTTTTAATACTAACATTTAGATGTTAGGGGTACATACCCGGAGATTTTAACTATGTTATTAAATTATTTTGATATTCATGGTTAACGTAAACTATTTCATTACTGGATATAATTTGTTTTCCTTTACAGTTTGCCAACAAAGTTAAGAATTTTTAGTAATTTTAGTTATTGCTATTATGTCATTATTTTGTTGTCTTTACGGCATTTCTTTACTGAAGTATTTTCTCTTTTATACTATCAAAGAATTTAAGTAATTACTAAAACCAAAGGAAAGAGTAACACTGAACCATAATTACAGTGTTTTTATTCATTTATTACTAAATTAGTTCCCCTCTGAACTTAAGCCTATATAAAATATTATTGTGGATACAAGTATGTCTTGTATATAAATATTAATTTTTTTTTTATTTATACCGTGTACGATAACCCAGCATGATAAATTTTTTGAATATCGATTCCATTGCTATTTGTTGTTCT
>CM056993.1:270878134-270930510 GCA_029891345.1 Dryococelus australis
TTACATTATAAAGTGTGTTAGCTTTGAGCTATCTTGTTTTAACATTATTTGTACACTTATTAGCTATTTTGCATAATGGAAAACATTATTTTCATACGGTTGTCAATCTGATTGTAAATACAAGAAATATCAACATGTATGTACAGTATGATGAACATATTTATTAGCGTGTGCGGGCATGGTAATCTTTAGCCACTATGGTTTCATGTCATCATGGGGTGGGAAGGGAGTTGCGTTCGGCTCCGTAACTATATAAAATTACCCCATAAAATGTTAGTAGAATAAGAAAATCGTCGGTGACGACCGCTAAAGTATTTGGAACAGGGATTGCATGCACATTTTTAATGATATACTCCGCCATAGTGCTATAAAAAGAATTCAAACTTATTATCAGACATATTGAAATTATCGACATTATTAAAACATTATTAAAAGAACTGGCAATATCAGTCTTAGTTCAAAATCTACATGAAATTTGCGCTGTTAGCCTAACAAACTAAACCACGCTTCTTTTTGCAGGTATGTGAACTGGGAAGTTACATCTACCATTCTACTTAGGCCTGATAAGTCTTAAATGCATACAAGGTAATGTTTATGGCATTTTCGCCTCGTGGTGGTTTTCTGCCTTGAATGTGCTCTAACGCTTAAACCTGAATTAACCTACAGCAGTCCTGACTGCTGGCTATACCTATTGTTCATAGCACTGACTGTTGCACAAAGTGTTTACCTCGTCATCTAAGAGATCACGCTGTCAAGCGCAGCGATCACCTTGTTGGCCGGCGAAACTGTGTAGCCTTAGGAAATGCCGACAGGCCTGACTTGGTATCTGGGCTATCTATTTTTTTATTATGTTTCCAACGTACACAATTATGTTTTATTGTCTTTTTAACCAGTTATCAGCGATAAAAATATTCCTTACTCTTTCTCGTTTGTAAGCGCATTGTGATTACTGACTAATTTATCAACTGGTATTGCCATTAAGTGAAAGGCCTTTTCCAACAAAATTGATACCCTAATCATTTTATAGTAAATCAGACATATTGCCAACAGTAATACTATAATAAGCGAGGAATGGTGTAAAATAAAATGTTCTTGAGACATGACTGAGAATACATATTTGGACAACACATTATTCTTATTTTAAACATGCTGCACAAAGGGTAAGTTAGCATGCGAAATTTTCCAGTTCGGATTAATAGTATCATTAATAGAAGAAAAAGATAGATCTTCAGAGACGGATAACTGTGTCGCTTCAAAATTTATGTTCTTAAGCCACTGTATTGGTATAGTAGAATGTGTGTCAGTTGTGATGGGACTTTTTATATCGCACACATGCGTGGCTTCAATTTACATTGCTCTATCCAAGGTGACTTTACAACCACTGGGACTCATATTTAAATAGAGCCAATGTCAGATTTTATGATTGTTTGGCTAAGTGATTTGTTAATGCATCTTACCGCTTAATTACCTGAGGGATTTGTGATTACATAATGGTGAGGCTGTATAGCCGTCACCTGCATTTTCTTACTCTCAACACATAAAAATTTACTAAAGTTATACAACTGTCCAAGGTTCTATAACCTAATATCTTCTTTGAAACAACTCACCTCTCTCTCTAGATTCTGTAGAATGTTTGGAGATAAGGTATAAGCCTTGAAACTTGCTCTTTTGTTGGCTACATCCCTGGCCGTGTGAGTAAATACATCTTTAGCTATAATGCCTTTTGGTAAGTCAATGGTACACAATTCATTATTAAAGAAGTATGGCGTTTGTACCGCCTTGAAAAATTGCCAAGAAAATTTAGTACTTATTAGAGGCACTTGAATTTTTATCATGATTGAGTGGGCAAAAGGAGCACTCTGCTATGGGGACAGTATAATGACTTAAAATGTTGTTGACAGGAATGCTGAGTTTCAAATTCATTTGTCTATGTTTAGATTCTAATTTAATCAATTCTCTTGTTAATAGAGACTTATATACTGCCTGTAACGACAGGTGGTTATTTTGGCATACCTGAATATAGGTGTTTATACTTATTTCAGTTATAATGTTTTTGATAATATCTAAAATAATACCTACCAACATTTGGCTTTGAACTTAAGACTTTTCATTTTCTTTTTCTTGTGAATGAAAATTATGTGCTAGTGACTGAAATTGATTTGACATAGCGTTAATTTTTACCTGAACTTGTTTTTGAGTTCTGCCACTAAATTTGTAAAGTGTAAATAAAAGAACTAATATAAGAACTTTTCGTGTCGGCACCCCTGGTAGTACAATTTTTACCGTGGCCACCTCTGGCCTTGGTCGACGTCCACGTGCCCGGACACTGGCGCTGCAACAAAAAAAAATGGGGGACACACATTTCACTTAAGACACAGTTATGTAATAATTACAAAAAAAAATATCATTATTGAATATCACTGTGCGCTTTCTTCTATACTGGCCGCTGTTGTGTGTTCTCGCAGTAGCGGCAGAAATTTTAGCGGCCTCATTGCTGCATACTGGCTCTGCGGCGTCAGCTTGGAGAAAGGAGACACCGTTGTGTGACTTTTATAGCGGCTCTGCATTTGCCATCGCTGCAAGACTCAGCCAAGTAACAGGATGCAGTAGGTAGCCTGGTACATCCTGGAGCTGGAATAACCTTGGTTCACAAGTCCTTTCCCCTGTATCATAAGGAGAGTGTTACTGCCGGACGTATTACTACTGAAATCGTAGAGGGACTGAGTACTTGAGCAATTCTGTATGGCCCCTGGTATTTAAACGACAATGCCTTTTGTCTGGCATGTGTTTTTACCCACACAAACTGGTCTACTTTTAGTTCGTTCGGGCGATGTTATGTCAAATATCTGCTTGTGTTGTTGCTGAGAGGCAACTAATTTGACATGTGCTTGTTCCCTTATTTGTTTAAGATATTCGCACCAATTGTTACACGAGGGGAATACAAATGGCTAATGATGTGCGACGGCTGTATCGCTTCAACCTCATGCATAAGGAAAAAAGAAGTGAACTTAGTAATGTTTCACAGTCGTATTATAATAGAAAATTAAATACAGGACGTACTCGTCCCAGTGAGTTGGATCATCGCTGGTACAAGAAGTTAGCTGCTGGGACAAAATAATATTAACCTGCTCTGTCAAACCATTGCAAGCTAGGTTATACACTATGGTTTGTAATTTCTATATTTGTAATTTTTGTAAAATGATCTGCCATCATTTCATTATTAAATGAAGTATCTCTATCCGTAAGGATCGATTTCGGACAACCAAATTCTAAAATTATGTCTTTAACAAAATTGGCACAAGTTAATGCAACAATCGATTGTACGGGGTGGGCTACGGCGTATCGAGTGGCGAACTCGATCATAACTAATACATATTTGTTATCTTGGGCTGACGTTTGTAGAGGCCCTTTCGCGTCAAGATCCCAGATTGGTGAAGAGGGGGATGGGCGTCATCTAACCTACAGGCTTCTGATTAGGCGCTTTTATATGTTGACATGTGGACAATTCTTTACATACTTCTTAACATCCTTGTTCATTGTATCCCAATAGTATGCCGTTTTAATTTTCTCCAACATCTTAAACTGATCAAAATGCCCCCCTCCTAACAGTGTGTCGTGGTGGGCTGTAATAATTTCAGGCACATAATATTTGGGTACAAGTGTCAATTTGCATACCCCGATGGTATATGTAGCTTCATATAAATTTCGCAGTTTCTTGAAATGGCGTATCGTCTAGTAAGTCGATGATATTTGGATTAGTGTTGTCCGGATAAGTTAAAGTTAACTTTAATTGTTGAATATGGGGGTCATTGGCATATTCTGAAAGAAACAGTGATGCCGGCTGGTCATCCATGGGTAGTAATGATAGGTGGGTGTCATCGACTTTGATATATTCCTGCTCGTGGATATATAAGGGTAAATAGCATACTTCGTCCTTGTTATCGTACATAATGAGTATATGGCAATGCAGTCGCAGATCAATACATATGGTCGGAATTTTATTGACATTGTTTTGCTGAATAATTTCGATATTGAAATTGTAAATATTAGTTACTGTCTTTGCTATTGCCTGCATTGGCAAATATTCCTCATCAATGATTGCTTTAGCGATGCACGCTTTGTCTGTAGTGTGGAATTCGTGTTTAATCAATTGTTTGATGTCAGCCCAGTTGTTAGTGATGTATTTGGCTATACAGGCTTTTACTTCCGTGTATTTTTTGGGATCTTGTAATATCACGTCTGCTAGTGCTGTGTGTAGAAAGACAGACATTTGAGTAACTATTTTTTATTTGGTTGGTTACGTTTTTGACCATATGGGTGTAGTGTCAGCTACTCCTACCGTAGGTATGCAACTTAAGGTGTCGTCAGGAGTGTTTCAATTTGCCTTTGACTATCTTCGCCTCGAAGTCATATTCTGTTTACGTTATGGCCATCTTCTGGATTATAATATTATGTTCCACCATGGCCTTGAGATATCTTAAACTTGCATGGCCCATTTATATAATTAATTTACGGCCATGAAGTTATTGTTTAAAGTAAAGCACGATATACTTTAATGGCGGAAAGTCTCTCTCGGTAGTGGGCCATTTTTTTCTTTTAGGATAATTTCTTTGATTCGAAGGCTATTATGTTGCGTTCTTTAGTTATGGGGTTTTCCTGTAATACCACGGCGCCTATAGCAGTTTGCGATGCATCGCACATGAGTATTGTTCAGCATTGTCAACAATTTTGTTAATATAGGCAGTTACTAATGCTATTTTCAGCTTTTCGAAGGCAAGTTTTTATTTCTTGCCCTTGATGAATGGCCTAGTTTCTTTAGTTAAATCCATTAGTGGTTCCACTATATTGGCGTAATTAAGTATATATCGCCTTAAGTATGATCTAAGCCCTAGAAATGTCTGGGTTTTGTTTAACTTTTTAGGCGCCACCATTTGTTGTATAGTTGCTATCTTTTCGGTCACATTTTGTTTTCCTTGGGTGTTATATAGTGACCTAGAATTTTATTTCATGGTGGGCAAAATTGCATGTCTTGATGTTGATTTTTACATTGAATTTTCTCAGATGCTCCACAAACTTTCTGATTTTTGCTAAATGTTCAGGGAATGTATTCCCGATAGTAAAAATATCATCTATGTATGCCACTGCGGTGTTCCAACGCAATGGTCCCAACATGGTGTCTACAAATTTTGTAAATTATTAGGACTTGTTTTGAGGCCCATTGGCATGCGAGCATACTCGAAGAGTCAGATGCTATCCACGCTAAATGTGAGCTTATGTCTGTCTTGCTTATGGACAGGTATGGCGTAAAATCCACTCAACATACCGATGGAGGTTATGTATTTTTAATTCTCTAAAGTTTAAAGTTGTGATAATATCTTCTGTTTGAGGAATTGGGTATTGGGCCTTAGATAAATGTTGGTTCAGCCATTTGGGGATAACTAGACTCGGTGAGGTGTGAGTTGATTAAGAAGGCGTGATGATTCTCGAACCTAATATCTGTTGTATTTGCTTTTGCACATTTTCTCTCAGTTTTGGGTTTATTCTATATGGCCTAGTGTGAATCGGCTTATCTGTGTTTAGTTCAAGTTTTATTTCATAAGCATTTGTTTTGTTTAATTCGTGAATCGAACTAGCAAATCGATCACTGAATCTTCCAATAACAGCTGCAATTGTGTTTTCTGTTGATGCGGTAACTGAAGATTGATATTACCCAATAATGTGTGGTTGTCATTGTTGTCTGATGTAGTGATTTTATTTACATGATATTCAATGCAATTACTGCGATCATATTCAATTGAATTGGTATTGATAGGTATTTCAATTATTTTGTAATTAGTGGACACATATACAAACATAAAATCTTTTGTTAAAATAGGTACAATGTCATAGTGCTTTATAAAGTCAGCTCCTAAAATCATTTCAAGTTTTAAGTTATCAATGAGCAAAAATTCTTGAGAAAAAGTATGACCATCTATATTTATGCTGACTTTTGTTTTGTATTGTGGTGCGTCACTGTCCTCGGTTGCTACTACTGTACAGAATATTCCCTTAACTAGCTTATGGTTTTCTTTATTTACTAACGTGGTTGCCATGCAGGAATGAGAACATCCTGTATCTAGCAATGCATTGTATGTTTTACCAGCAAGTCTCACAAGGATGTGCAGTAATGCATTATATGTTTTACCAGCAAGTCTCACAAGGATGTGCAGTGATAATTTTTTGACATAACTCTTGCGACACTTGTCCTTGGTGACTGGCATGGCCTCTTTATTCAATGCTTCTAATAACGGCCGGTGGCTCAGATTGCGCTGACGCCTTCCATTACCACCCACTGTTTCTGTGTAGTTGTTTACAGGAATGTTCGTTCCCGCACGCAGAAACTTAATTCGTATTGCACTAATTCCAAACCTTTGTTTAAATTTCCAGAATGGGCAATTGTCAGCTCGATGAGATATGTACAAACACAATGCACATGTGGGCGCCATTTCCGAGCACGGCCCGACGAACGCTGTACTTGTCGCCTTGACGTCACGCTTTTGCTGGGTCACACATTCTTTCCTGGTTACCGGCTGGTAAGGGGCCGCTGTTTCCTTGTGTATGCATGAGTTGCGTTTCATGGTAGGCTCGCTGTTTTGAAAAACGCACTTGTCCTGTCAGTCACCATCGCTTCCGCTATGCATGGAGTGTTCTGTGTCACGGGCGCAACAATTTGTTTGTTTCCTGTCTTGGCCATGCAGGTATTTTCAGAATTCCTTGTAATACGCCCTGATCTGATTTGTGGGTCATGGAATATGGTGCCAGATGTTCTACCTGCACTGTTTCTGTGTTCGTCCCTTGTTTTACTTTCGTTCATTTGAGGTTTCTTTGGCATTCGAAATTCTTCCCTACGAGAATTAAATGTGGCAATTTACATGTATGTGCAGTGCGGAACTCTTTTCGCAAATAACGCCTGGCACACGTTAATAACTTGCCTAACTTTCACCTCAGGTGGGACGCGTCTTTCTCTCACACATTCCTGGCATACAACGCCCCACAGGCGGTCCTGGATTTTATGTGCGTCCTTTAAGGACCCTGCCTGACTGTTGCGCCTGGAAATGTTGTGTATGAGCTTTCTGCAGGTGTTGTATCTTTTACCATTGTGCCCTTAAGGGGTCTGTCTACCTGTATTGTGTTAATGAAATTGCACCTTTCTTCTTGACGTGTCATAGGAGGTGGTGTTGAAAGATTGCCGATTACTGTATTTTTGCTGTTGTGGTGTGTAGTCTGTTTGTGGTACAAAAAGTCGACGATTTCGTTGTGAAGTAGGGTGTCGGTATCTTTGTTGAGTGTGGGTTTGATTAAAGTATTGGGTACGTTTCTGGTTTTCTATCACTATGTTCGAGATTTCCTCGTTCAACTTTGTCACTTCCGCTCGTAAGGCATCTGTATCCGGCAGTGTTTGGTGATACGAAATTATCTGATTATACCTTAAGGGATCAAGTTCGGCTCTCTGAATATTTGTGGTTATGTCCTCAATGGTGTCATTTTTCAGTTCAACAATTTTTTTCTGCAATGGAAGGTAGTAGAGAGCACCACACAATAACTATGAAATCGCTATCAGTCACATTGGGATTGTATTTGCGGCTATAGAACATGAGTGTTTCAATATGTTTCTCCACGCTGCCATGTGGTTTCAGTTTAGTTGTAAACAAAAGTTGCTCTTCAGTTGCTGGCATGGAGAATGTGGTCTTTAGTTTGTTGACAATACCGTCCCATGTTATCTCTCCCATGTGTGTTTGTGTGTAATTATCTAAGGTATTCCTAGCTGAACCTTTTACATAGTACTTTAACTTTTTGCATTTGTCTTAATCAGTCCAGCTATTGTTTTCAGCTACATGGTTAAGTTGTTCAATGAATTCTACCAATTTTTCTGTATCATCCACTGTAAATGTGGGTATTTGCATGGTTTGTTGTACAATGATATTGACTGGTGGTTGTGAGATTTTTATGTCGTCATTTTCGGCATTGACATTTTGGTGTGCTGAGTTTTCAATGTCCGTGTAGTCGTGTTCAGTGGTATGCGTATGTGTGCTGGGTATCAAGAATATAAATGGCTCAGTTACTTGAAGTTTTGAAATTGGGTGAGGTCGCAAATATCCACTTGTACTGGGTTCGTATGTGTGTTGATCTTGTGGTTCGTGAAATGAGCAATCTAGTGCAGTGTTTTGTGGTGTGGATGAAGTGTGTTCCAAGTCAATTAAATATGTTTTTTCTGTGGGTGACTCGGGTGTTTGTTTGACCTCTATTGAGCGCTTAGCTTGAGTTGAATCAAGTGTGACATGTTTAACAGTTTTCTTAATCGATTTAACCGTAGATTTCTGTGGCTTACTCATGACTTCATATCAGTAATTTCTGTGTATAGATTGGCCTTAATTACTTACATGCACCCACATAAGCTGGATTTAATAATTATTCTCACACTGCGAACACACTTGTGGAAACTGCGTTTGCAAAGATTAAATCGGTTCGAAAAGCGGCCGTAATTTCTCATCCATTAAACTTTAAACAAGCGTAAGCATGCACACACACTCACTAGACTAGAATGGGCGCCTTGGCGTGCTGAAGAAACTGCAACGCAGCTGTTTGCGCCCATGCACGCTGGCGTGGCAGGAATTTGCTGAGTAGCGCACAACACTTCGTGACTTTGAATGGCTGGTACAAGTTCACCCTTCAACTACTGTTTTCTACAGTTCTCTCTAGGTTACTGAAGGACGTTGGCTTTAATGCTTTCTGAAAGGGAGTAAAACCCTGGGTGTCAGGGATTGTGAGGCGATTTCTTATTCTTATTGTAATCGAAATTAACAATGCAATGAGATGAAATTAAATTAAAAACCCCTTTGCCTCTGTGCTTGCTAACTTTTAAAATTACTTATTTATAACCTGCACGATTTTGCCAGGGATTGCAACTCCGTAGGTTGGTGGAAATTGGTATGCGTTTCTAATTATTGCTAAGCTTTATTCTGCGACTAGAATTTTAATGCTATCTTCCAACCGATTGCAACTGTACTTTACTTTAAACTGCGAGTGCACTAGAGGTGAGGTTGGAAGCTTCGGCTGCCTCCACCATTTGCTGTGGCCTGTCCTGAGGATGAATCAGGCCATACAAGGAAGGGGGATAAACATAACTAGATAATAGAGCACTCAATATACAAAATACTATATTTATTAACTCGGCTTATACATGAAATCACGCATAAATAGCACTCGGCATTACTTTACATTTAACCAGAATATCTCAATGCTTCGCTAATATCAGGTACTGTAAGTAGACTCTACAACGAGATAGCTTTGACTATATTGAATGTGCTCGTGAATCAGAGGAAGTCTTAAGGTGTATACGATGATCCTAATGCTGCACGACTTAGGGCGCCCTACTGGGAGTATATTTACCCTGGATCTGTCTAGTTGTCACCGTCGGGCAAATCCTCCTCGACATTGGCAGCGACTGGCGTCGAAGTGGGGTCCTCTGGCCTAGTGGTCCTCCCTGGAGTCGTCTCGTCGTCCCTCGGAATCAAGATGGCCACGAGCCACCATCGCTCCAGCCTTATATAGGGCCCTACCCGGCCTTACTACCTTCCTTGGCGGGGGGATGTTATAAAAACAGCCGGGCTGGCCCGTTGAGATCACACCATCCGGGACTCTCAAGCGTCACATGCCTGCCCTGGCTAATGGTGACCACACCAGAATGTAATAAATCTTTATGAAAAATAATGCACAAAATATTCAGTTAACTCTTTACATAGACTGCCTTTAGGACTTACTGGATAGCGCTGTTGCCTCTCACATGAGGGATCCGTTTTCTATTCTCGCCACCAGCCGTTGAAGAATGTCAATATTTCTTATGGGCCTGGCTAACCACCAGAATATGTAAGGCAATGGAAAAAATTCAAAGGAACACGATGTCAGGTCATTATTTAGCCCACACAGTCACCATCTTGCTATGTAACGACGTATTAGATTCCTACAAGTAATTACAGACGAGATAGACAGATATAAGTCTTCTACGCATGTCACCGACTCTGACTCTCCCATTGCCGCAAGAACTGTCAAAATCACGTGATCTCTAGTGATGGATATTTTATTTTACATTTGGTTTATCAGCAGACCACGACCTTTAAAATGAATACATTATTTTGACTAACTCGAGTACGGACCATGCCCAGTTGTATTAAAATTAGGACAGAGCAAGAGTGAAAACGTTTCAATTTACTTCATTACACAAACTGTTTTGTAACCTAGTATACCAGGTGCTAGTGAATTAGCGGCTCGCGAGCCACACGCGTACTGCTATACTCCTAAGACTGGCCCACAGAAAAAATACCTTACCCGCAGTTATATTTTTTTATACCTTCTACTTTTGAAGTCTGTTTCCTAATTTAGCGAGAACTGTGACTATGAGGACGATCATTCCTTTCTGCAACTCGGTTAAATCGCTTCCCTTGCACATTGCAGCAGGAAGCATACTGTGTACAGATCATTTTTTTCTACTCTACCTTAATTCTAAGTGATAGGTGGAAGCCCGAAGATAGGACAGCAGCTAATTGCGTCTCAGGGCGAACCTCTTACGCCTACAAGGGAAGTAAATTATGCAAGGTGACATATATCGCAGCAGAGAGGGATTTGGCAGCCATGGCCAGCAATTGGGGCTATGATTACCTCCCTTAGAGTACCTATAGCTAAGCTATAACAAATAAGAGACCGTCGTAGACAACGTAGAAACCCAGTCGACAGGAAAGAATTCAAAATTGTTGCATGCATTAATCAGAAATGTTACAGGAGAGTGTGTGGTAACATGCTCTTTGTTAGTAGAATTGAAAAAAACTAGGAGAGAGGGGACAGGGCTTTATTTTGCAAACTTAATTTGGAGTTCATGCTGGTTAATCAGAAGGACCTCACATTGGAGAGATGCTTAGAACAGGGAAGGACTATGACGTGCATCGCGTGCGCCAATGGCGTCTGTTAAGAGGTACAGAAATGTGGGAAGGGGAACTGCTGAGTGAGAGTGGCATTGCGTTTCCCTGTCGTTCATGTGCACAGACGGAATGAGGTAGGTAGGTAGGTAGTTGGGCGTACCGTGTCGTCGACAGAAAGGTCATTAGGGACGGAGCAAGTTGCACAAGGAAGAGGGATTGGGGATGGAATGGGAAGGAAACGGCCATGGTCTTTGTTAGGGACCCATGCCAGCATTCTCCTGGAGTGATTTCGAAAAACCATGGAAAACAGAAATCAGGATGGCAGTGCCGGGAATCGCACCCGGGTTCTCCGAATGCGAGTCCTTTGCAGACGAAATGAGCGTACTGCGTCGAAGAACACGACGTCAATACGAACAGGTTTCCGCCTTTGAACGCAGGACAATTGAGTATTGTTGGTTACTCTACCAAGAAAATTGTTCCCGTATTGTAAAAAAATGTAAGCACGGTTACGTGGATATGGTCGAGGGGGGTCAGGCTTAGAAATGTGCTGTAGGCCAGTCGTCCCGTCGCACCAACGCACGCGAGGACAGACATCTTTTGCGCATGGTGATTACGTACCGTACGCCTGCATCAAACACCCTCACTAAGGAGTTCAGGTATGTTGCACATCAATCTGTGTGCCCACATACGGTTCGTTGCCATTTGCGGCATCAAGGTATTTTATTTAGGTGCCTATTACTGCGCCTGCCGTAGATTGTTCACCACAGGCGTCTGCGGGTGCAATGATGTGTGGAATGTCAGGCCTGGAGAGACGAATAGCATGCCATCGTCTTTTGCGATGAATCCCGCTTCTGCTCGCAGTGCCACGATGTTCACATCTGTTTCTGACAGCACCGTGGTGTACGCCTGGCATCTGGAGCTGTGATACTAGATGCCATTGGAGTCCAGTCCCACTCGCGCCTATTATAGTCCGCATCGTAGGATGCTGACCAGCAATAGTTTGTCGTAGAGATGTTGGAGCATGTTGTTGTTGTTGTTCCCCATCTTTATGGCCAGCCTAGAGCCCCGTAATAACTGGACAGTGCGTGACTTCCAGTGGCACATCGTCCAACTGTTCCTGGATGACCACCTTGTCACACTGCCCCCTTGGCCTGCACGTTCACCGGGTCTCTCGTCCATCTTACATGTGTGGTCCATGGTCGAATGATGACTAGCCTGCCAGAACACCCGCGGCCATAACGGAGGAACTTTGGGTACGCATTGAAGCAGCATGGTCGGGATAGCTCAGATCGACATCCAAAATATCTTACTCTCAATGCCGCGTCGTGTAGCAACAGTCATTGCCACCCGTGGTGGTGCAACATAGTGCTGATCTCCCGTGTTCTGAATACCATACCGACCTTCAAGAGTAATCATATCACCTGTGCATGATGGGTTTTCTGTCCAATAAATCTGGTTGTGATAGCTCACGTCTTTCTTGGTGCTGTAATTCTAATTACGAGCATTGTGTTACATTACACCTGTACAAATCGAGAGCACACAGTATATACAGTAAAAATTAAATATTACTATAGGCTGTTCGCGGTAAAGTGAACGCTATTTAAGGCCCTTTTAAATTTTGCTTTTCAAGCCAATTTTAGTCTTTCCGCCACTTGTTGGTGTAAAAATGACCATGTATCTAATAAATACGGTGTATAATTTCACCATTTTCAAAAGTTGACATCTGATGCTACAATAGAACACATATATTTGCTATTATTACTGTTGTGGGGGTCTTAAAATGTGCTCACTTTACCGTGAACGGCCTTTAAAGCTGAAGAAATTTCGAAAAATTTTTGAGTCAACTACATAAAAAAAAGAAACGAACGTAGATAAATAGATACACACAACAGCATACACACATAGTAACATGCACATCTACATGGATATTCTCAGCAGTCTTCTTTATACAAAAATTTCAATTTTGCCCCAAAAGTTTACAAACCTATCTGATAATAGTAAACCCCAAAAACAACCAAATAAGGCAGTAATGGTTGCCTATTGACACATGGATAAATATGTATTCACCAAGTCAGGCACGACCACAAAATAATGTCGCAAGTAAATTTTTTTTCTAAGTAGTTTAGGCTGAATGAGGCAATTAAAATTTGTTTGTGCGAGTTTATAGGGTGAAGAAGAAGATGGAGGTATTTGTAGACGAAGAGCAGTGCAGACTGCTGACAGTGTTCTTCCTCAACCCGTACACGATGTGTGTCAGCTTCGGGGTTGCCACTGCATCTATGGAATGTATGGAGAGAGATCTTCACCGCAGTATCACCTCTCCTGTAAGCATTTTCCTCTTAAAGTAGCGTAGCTTTTTTTTTTTTCTTTTTTTTTTTTTTTTTACTCATCAACAGTGCACAAGGTTTTTTTTCTGTTACTTTATACAGCAAATGAATTTTAAAATACATTATTGTTATACTTCTGTAGCCTCCAGTATTACAACAAATTCTGCGGATTGTTATCGTTGGTATAGGCATAGAAATTAAATTATTCGCATTTAAAAGCATTTACCGAAGTTTCTAGTACACATTAATTTGATACTAAAAACAGCTGAATTTAAAAACAACACATCAAAGACTGGTGGTTTTTACAGAGACGATGTAGGATTTGCATAACGCCGCAATAAAAACACCACATGGGCGGAAATACAGAATAAACAAAAGGAACTAGGCAAATTAATTTATCCTCAATTGTAAAAATGTCCCAAAGACTAAAAATCAATAGTAAACTGTAAAAACATTTTCGAAACGAAGCTATTGTTATAATGTGCTGTAATAGTCGACCTAAATGACTGACGCAGAATAATTCCATATTATTACTAACCGTGATATATTTCTCTGTTGACTGAAATTTCCTGAACCTAACCGTCATAGGACGATAACTCTTTTCCTATGTTAATTAAAGAAGATTATTTTATCAGCAGTATGGTGACAGCCAGATGTTTAACTTTCTCTTTCAAATACATTGACTGTGTCCGGACTATCATTTAGGACAGCATTTCAATGATACCAGGCAGTGAGTGAATACGCTGCCCCGTTCTACTTCCCGATCAATTAATACTATTTCTAACGGAGCAGTTGGGCTGAGACTCGAGAGGTACGTGAATAGGCAAAGAGTATCTAAAATGTAGCGTAAAAATATATACAAACACATTTAAATTTACTATCTATATTGGACAAGCGACCCCAAAAATGATCTAAATCCACTAGAAAATACTGAACAACTAGGAATGCAATGATGCTCACAAAATGTTGATATTTCCCTGTATAGAGAGAGCCACAGATGAATAGCTGGTCGCTGAAGCATACATTTGTGATTCTAAAATTGAGTTAGAATTTGCAGTAGTTGCTAGTGAGCTAGTAACAACATACATTATCCCAATTTTCCCCAGTATGAAACATGTTTTAACTTAAAATTAACTATATCAAATTTCTTGACACTGTGCTAGTAGCCTCAGGAAACAAAAGCCTAAGGGCCGGTTTCACAATTTCTTCCCAATTAAGGTTTTTTTTTATATTTAGATTATCATTAGTAACATTTTCTGTTTATTAATGCATGGTCAAAAATATCTAATGGTTTTATTGACTATAACCAACGGTTATCTTAAAAACAAAAATAGGCTAAAGTACTAGGCTAATAAAAACATTCAAAACAAATACTGTGGTCACTCATGTCTGAGGTGTGGTTACAAAATGTATTCCAAATATTTATAATATTGGAAAATTGATGTAGCTATTGTATCTACAACAGAAATTATCGCACTGTGATGAAAAACTAATTTACAATGAAAGATTATTTAAACTCATGTACAGTGTTACGCAACCTCATGTTCCAACTCTATTATAAATTGTTGGTGTCCATGTACTAGCGAAACAAAGGTAGCTTATTAACATCGTAGTTTCTGGTGTGTTGGTTTTGTTTCATTCGTAGTCATAAGTAACACTTGATGCACTGCACCAAAATTCCATGGATCATTTCTTCAAACAACATATGTAAGTTGTATTCAGTCAGTTCTAGTTAGAATAATGCTCATCATGCATAGCATGGTGTCTAAAGCGAACCCTGAAGCACTAAAATACAAAGCACACTTTATTTTGTAGCTCAGAAGCATAAGTCTCTGAAGCTTTTGTAGTGTAGGTCAAAATCAGCAAGTCAGCCTTGAGATGCACGTCACTATTATTTTCAAGTGTCATAAATTTCGTCCCGCAGTATTTTTAAAAGTGTATTTTTGCTGCCGATGCATAAATATGTCATTCAGCTGTGTAACACTTCTTGCAAGGATAACTGTCGCTCGTCGACTTATTTCCCCGCCTGTCTCAAACGGCAATATGTGTCTACTTGAGAGAAGGTGGTTGGCTTTGTCTGAATAACTTATATATGTTGAATAATTTAGGCACTGACATACTCGGCCAGGAGAACAAGACTGCAGACACTGATAGGAAAGAGTCTACAAACTGTATTAAGAAAAGATCACAAATTGTTTTGGAGAAACATATCATTATTAGTTGCTGTTGGGAATGAAGATCTCCTTGGTGTGGAACCCAAGTTGCTTCGTGACTTCTGGTCGTAGGCTAAGCTCTGAAAAAAACTATGTGTTACTTCGGGGGATTTTTTTTTACCGAGTAGGGGACAGCTTTCACATGCAGATCGAAAATACTTGCTAATGAACTGGTCGTGTTATTTGTTCCTTGGAGTTCTCCGTTGTGAAAACGTTAAGAGTAGTAGTAGCAGCATCTCGTCCCCTGGTCAAAGCTAGCCTTTCCCGCATGTGAGTGCTGCAGTCTGTTCACAGGTTTAATAAGTGTTATTTTGTCTGACCTAGTTGCTGTTATCTGCAATCACTTCCATTAAATTCTTTTCAGTATTTGGTGCTTTACAGGGGATTTTTTATTTGGTAAGTGAGGAAGCCACTATTTCCGGATTTGAAGTATTTCTTCATTCTCTTAATTGGCATAAATATAAGACGGTTAGGTTCTACTTCACTAGTGTTATCAGTTAGACGCAATGCCTTAAATCCTGCATGCATTATAACGTGTAATTTATGGAGTTGATACTGGTATGTTTGCATTTTCCCCAGATGTGGCATTTCATCCCATACTGAGGCATTTTGTAGTCTACTTTTTTATTTCTTCTCGGCATTGTTGACCCAACACTCGAGATTTCTTCGGAAAACAGTTGAAATATTTAAAACACCTCTTGCATGCATGGCTCCTATTGTGGTCGCTAGTCAGTTGGGATCGTATTATTCACGAAAAGTTCTTTGTGTAACATTAGTGAGCATTATTGTCACTGGAGGTAACTATTCCAGTCCAGGGGGTAGATTCCCATGTAGACTATAGGATTCTTCTTGTAAAACTTGATTCGCTGCAATGGTCTCTGAAAACTCCAGTTCAGAAAAGACAAATTTAACTTGAAGCCTATAGCATCTCTTGTTAATATTTTGATAATTTTCCCTTCTAAACCAGTCGCAAAAATCGTATTATATGTGGTTGTGGCAGTTTATATGTGGTCGTGACAGTTTTTCAGTCAATTACTATCTCTTTGTTATTTACACGCGAAGAAAATTTGAAGTGTAAGGAGCTACCCAGTGGCTCCATTATATTAATTCGTAGCTGCGATATTTTCATATCTATTAGCATTAAACTTCAATCTCTCATTACAGAAGTCTCTGTTCAATGGAAAATATGTTGTATAGATCTTCCAACGATATATGTCACTTCATGGGGCTTGTCCACAAAAACATGTGTGTTTTTCGTAGCACAAGTATCTATAACTTCTTATGTCAGAGACTTTAAACATTCACCCTGTGGAAATATGTCAAGTTTTATTGGTCAATGAACAATGTTATCTGTGCTAATTTGGATAACAATAGTTTCACCTTATCCTGATCAAATGATTTAAAAATACTTCGTAGAAATGTTCATGTGTTTTGCGACATAAATTTTGAGGTGACGCCAGATTTTAGTCCGGGCCTCGAAGAGCCCATTTCCATCAACAGTCTACAATCAACTTCGATTTTTGGGCATCGCAGTTGCTCACATGATGTTGGTTTATGACCTTTTACCTTGGTATACTGTAATACGAAGTGGTCTACTGCAGTGACGGTGAAAGATTTGAACGGTTTTAAGTGGTAAAGGGCTTACACCGATGTACATTTGAACATATTTTAGTATGTTGTCGTTTACACTATACAGTTATACAGTAAACCACAATTTTCGTACTTATACATCGCTCGAACTGTATTATTCACGCAGTCGTATTTTTCACATCATCGGGCATTTTGACTGATCACAAAGAACTTGTAACAGTAGCGATGCACATGTCCAGACATTGATGCTGCTGATGTAATAGCACATGAGATGTATTAATCGACAATACAACAATAGTGTTGATAATTGCAAAACTAAATATGCAGATACCCCAAGTCCATAAAAGTATCATCAGATTTGAGACGAGGCATATTCGATGGTACGCCTTTATATGAACGATATGAGCTAATACATACTAATGTTGAGATTTTTAATACCATAACAAACCAACCTCATGGCACAAGAAAGCAAATAGATGATACAGAGAAAATTCATACTGCCATACTATGTCATTCTCGCATTACATTCACTAGCACCAGGAACACCTATCAATATGTGAAGTGTCACTATCTCAGGACTAACTAGCAACATCATTTGCAATCATAGACAACGTAGACTGAAGGTCTGGGCCTGGTCCACTTGCTTATAAAAGTTGTTCCTGAATTTGGTACAGAAATTCCACCAGGTTGTCCCCGCGGAAAATCGTTCGGCAAAAGTATGTCCGGAAACCACTCCAAAGGGTGTAAAACGCTATCCTAAGTAAGATATAAATAAAATGTTCCGTCAAATAGAATGTGCACGGACATGTAATTTTGAATATAGATACGCTAGTTATGAACGAGGTGTACAGGATGCAAACACGTGTATTGTAAACAGATGTTTGCTTCTATGTGATGCCGCCCCTCGATACCCGTTTGGACAACTACAGTATTGTTTGTGTGTGCTTGTAATTACATTTTGAGCACGGGATTATTTTTATTATTTACAACAATGACAACAGTAACTGGCAGCTCTCTTTGTATAAACGCCTCCGACGAACGATGTGCGAGAAAACACATTGTAACTATGTCTGAAACGATCATCCAGGGCCTGCAAGATACGAGACAGCATGAGGAACGTATGAGTACGACGCTGCACAGAACAGAGCCCCCAGTTACTGCTGTTATTGGTGTCAATAATAATTGCTCTGTGCTCAAAAGTTAATTACAAGCACACACAAATCATATTTTAGATTTTCAAAGAGGTAGTAACCCCTACATCACGTAGAAACGGACATGTGCACAGAATGCACACTCGTGTTTGCATCCTGTACATATTCATTCTATCACCTAGTGTATCAGAATACATAATTGCAATTCGTCAGTGCGCATTTTATTTGAAGGAACGTGTTATTTATTTCGCAATTACAATGGCATTTTCCACACTTCGAAGTGGTTTCTGGACAATAGTTGTTAAGACGCTTGTCGAATAATTTTTCATGGGGAACAACCTGGTGAAGTTTCTGTACTTAGTTCAGGAACATTCTGTATATTCGTTGGCCATTGTCTCCAGTATTATCCATTACATGACGAACTTGGCTTAAATATTGCTTCATAATGTTACGATGTGATCAGGTCTTAAGTAGACATCCCTGCTGATCACACATTTAGACAATGAACCAGGACGCCAGGAATTGCAACAACTTATTGCGAAAAAACCAGCAGCAGAAATCCTCTCCATCGGCCAGCAATCGGGGACAACTATACCAAACAACGCACCGATATAGGCCAGCACAAGGCGGGGCGCGTCGTCTTTACCTCATCCGGCCATCACCAAGGGAAGATCGTAGAATGTGTGTGTCCGATCGCCGATAGCCGCCTACCAAAACAGTCTCTGGGAACCATGATTAAGGCGGGAAAATTCCAGTCGGACTATCATAGTAGTGGCGTAAGAACTATATCAAATGGGTCCTTAGTGGCTCAGTGGATAGAGCGATTCCAAGTGTGGCCTTAGTGGCTCAGTGGGTAGAACTATGTGAAGTGGGGCTGCAGTGGCCAAGTGGATATAAAAGTATTAAATGGGACTGCAATCGCTTCAATGTTGAGTTAATTTCACATAATTTCATTATTACCTACATATATCGATGCAATATTTTTTTCAGTATTTATATGATAACCAAAATTTTTAACATGGTATGTACTAGCCCCGTGGCAATAAAAAAATAGGCCATGGGATGGGTCCCCTAGTCCTGTATAATAAGCAGACTGTCTCTCTCTCTCTCTCTCTCTGTCTGTCCGTCCATCCGTCTTCAATACTTCTAAGTCCCTTGAAACTAAACAGAACTAATCCTCAGGGCCAAATACAGGTCAAGTTAGAATTTCAGCAAGATCAGATTACGCCATCATGACTTTTGACCCTAAAAACTAATTTTTTAATTGCTTTTTTCCTATGAAAGTTTTGTATTAATGGGTAGAGATCATCACATAGAGATATGAAGGTAATGGAATATATTTTTTGTTTACCTTATATGTCTCGCTTCAATGTTGAGTTAATTAAGTGGGGCCACAGTGGTCAATTAGCTAAAGAGATTCCAAGTGGGGCTGCAGTGACTCAGTGGATAGAGCGATTCGAAGTGAGGCCTTAGTGGCTCAGTGGATAGAACTGCGTTAAGTGGGGCCGCAGTGGCCAAGTGGATAGATATATATCAAATGGGGCCGCAGTGTTCAGTGGATAGAGCGATTCCAAGGGCGGCCGCAGTGGCATAGTGGATAGAGCGATTACAAGTGGGTCCGCAGTGGCTTAGTGGATAGAACTATATAAAGTGGGGCCGCAGTGGCCCCAATGGATAGATATATATCAAATGAGGCCTTAGTGGCTCAGTAGATAGAGCGATTCCAAGTGGGGCCACAGTGGCTTAGTGACTAGAACTATTCCCAATGTTGAGTTAATTTCACAACATTTTTTTTCCAGTCTTTGTATGATAAAAATTTGTAACATCGTAACTATTCTAGGCACGTGGCCATTCAGAAAACACAGTCACAGGCTAACCCCTAATGTGTGTATGTATGTGTGTATGTACATATATATATATATATATATATATATATATATATATATATATATATATATATATATATATATATAAGTTATTGTTCTGATGGAGTTAACTCAGAAATAATATTCTAGTTAGTTAACAAAATATATAGATTACCTGTGTGTGCTGCTTTCAGTTATTCGAATTTCAGGTATTACTGTGACATCAAGTAATAATTATGTGACAATTGCCCTCAAGTTAACTCGCAATTAAGGCGAAGTTAGAAAATTCCATATAGGATGTAATAATTTAAATTGATATAACTGTCCAAAGGAAGAGCTACAGAATTTTATTAAGGCTTACAGTTTTCAACCTATCTTCAAGAAAAACATATAGAAATAAGATGATAGTTTATATGGGAATTTTAAATTTTAAACATACAATAGTATTAGGTTCTTAGTTATCATATGGGACGTCACACACACGTTGCGGGACCTAATTCGGCGTGGTAGCATGCCTTGCCCCCCTTCATCTCTTCCCCATCACAAACACGTGCCTATTTCTCCTCCTGTTATCACGCCTGTCATCATCCGAACTCAGCACATCCTCGTGGCACGATTGCAGCCGTGTTGCGACGCAGTGTACCAGCGTGTTCTTCACAATATAATTCCTACACACACACTCTATATTCAGTTTAGAGTCCTAAATTTAAGTTAACAATAGCTAGAATATGCTCATTCACTTCCCACACCTTACTGACATGCGGACACGGGGTAGAACGAAGTCCGTTGAATTCATTTAGTAAGCTTAATTGTGTGCGATGCCAAAGGTATTTTACGGGGTGGGACTATGCCTAAGACAAACCCATTTAGACTGTATTTGTGCGTGTACAGGTTACCTACATTTCACTCAGTTTATATGAGTACTTACAGACAAGAGGTTAAAATTTCCCTCTTTCATTTCGTGTGAGACGCGGGACAACGTTCCCTAGGCATGTGAGGCGGAGTGGTGACCCGTCCTCAAGGAGCTTTTTCACCTTTGCTTTTCTGGTTGTGAAGGAGCTTCAGGCAGTAGGGGCCTGAACTTTTGCTGTGGGTCCCCCATGCGAAATAGTTAAGTCCTTTGGCATTGTTACTCGAGTGCACCTGCCGTTCAGACCTCCCTGGTGTAAGGCATGTGTGTCGATTTTCCTCAACTTCTGTATGCCATTCTTTGTGTGGAAGCACTATTTTAATTAATACTTAATTATAATTCCCTGCCTCTGTTATGTCTCGTTTACTATTTTATACCTACTACTGACTGGATTAATATGTGCTATGAAGTATTATCAATATAAGTGGTAATTCGTAATAATAAGTTAATAATTAAAAGTTCAACAGTGTGCACACAGGGTACTACTATTAATTATTTTTAGAGAAGAATTTTGTATACCAGTAATTACCTGCGTTTACAGTTTATAATTTATAGATATTGCTTAAGACTTGAATTTAAACAGTAAAATATATTAGCTGTCAGTTATTGCCCTAGAGAAATTACAAAATGTTTAGGGATAAATTAAATATAAGCCTCAGTATAGAAACTACCTCAGGTCGGACACACCGACATAAATTTAATACACTTATAAATATAATTAATCCATAAATGTTATTTAAATTCTCAAGTTAAATTAAATAATCATACCCCAAATGAGTTATTAAGGCCTACTTATTAAAATTAAGATTTAAGCAAAATCTTTAAACTAAAATGTAAATGCATTTCTGTAAGTAAATGCCAATATATAACTTCTTCCTGCAGCGCATACTGCATTGAGTAACTTGGTAGTTGCTGTTGCCGGTCCCAAGCCCGGATAAAGGAGGAGGGTTGGCTAATAGCCATAAAAGAACAGCCAGAAAACACCTTGAGGCAACCTCTAAGGCTCAATACCTTACTTGTAATACTGAGATCAACTAAGATTGATCTCCCCATACCTTAAACTTATAGCATGGTGGAAACGTCTGCTAATAAAGCAACTATCCCAGGTCCTAGTAAATATACTAGGTTTTCTCGGTCATCGAATTCGGGGGGACCAAGACCAGCATGCGGGAATGTATCAGAGCTTCCCAAATCTCTTCGCCAGAAATGTAAGCATTTTCTTGGCACTTTGAACATCAATATGCTTCTCCAGGTTAGCAAATTTAAGGAACTAACATGAACATTAGACAAATTCAACATCCAAATCTTAGTACTTCAGGAAATGAGGTACACTGATGAAAATCACTTTGAATCAGGAAATTGCAGAATTTACAAAGGCAAACCAGCAATCTCAATCCCTAATAAACCAACACAGTTTGGCACCGGGTTTGCAGTCAGAAGAAATATTACAAAATTAGTATTAAACTTCACATCTCCCTTTGAAAGAATTTCAATACTGTCGATCAAATCAGTAAATATGGTCTATTCACTAATCAATGCTCATGCACCTACAAACAATTACAACCAAAAAGACCCCCAGAAAGTAGAATAATTCTCGGAACTATTAGAAGAAACTACAGACAAAATTCCACGCCATCATATCAAAATTCTGATAGAAGAAATCAATCCACAAGTTGGCAAAGAAAATAAATTCAAAACCACCGTAGGACTCTACCCAGCTCACAAAAGAACCAATAAAAGTGGAGAAAGATTAATCAACCTCAGCGACACCTTCGATTTAAAATTAATGTCAATCCATTTCCTGGCACTTCCACACAAGAAAAAACCTGGAGATCCCCAAATTACAATTTAGGAGAGTTGCAATTAGACCATGTGATCATTTCCAAGAAAAGTCCAAAAGAAATTATGAATGTTAAAGTAAAAAAGGAGTCATTGACTCCGATCACCACCTGTATCTAATCAAAGTAAAGTTTCCGCCCAAAAGATCCAAACTCAGAATAAGTAAAAATACACGAATCAACCCTGAATTTCTGCAACAAAACTCTAACAATTTTCTTGCCAATATCTTCAACCAACATCCTTCCAACTGGCTTGAACTTAAGTGCACACTCTTGAAAGCTGCTCAAAGCAACGGCTCTCCTCCGAGAAAACGCAAACATAGATGGTGGAATGAAACCTGCGACAAAGCCATAGAACTTAGAATTAAAACCTGGCGAAAATGTATTTCCCATTAAATCGCACAAAATTGACAAAAATTCATTAAAATACAGAAACAAACTTCTAAACCCATTAGATCCGAAAAACGCACTTATGATAAAAGTAAATTGGCAGAAATTGATAAATATTTCAAGAAAAACAACACAAGGAACTTCTACAGAACGTTCAAAGAAGAATTGTCAAATTATCAGGCATCTAGTCTCTGTTTCAAACGTCCGGATGGGGCTCTGGAAACAAATAACGAGGAAAATTGTATGCTCTTAGCAAATTACATCAAAAACCTTCTAAATTGTGAACACCCTAAAGAACAACTCACCTTTGAAAAATCCATTCCAAATCCAGATTCAGAACCTCCCACATTATAATAAGTCGAACAAATAATCCATGAACTCAAAAATAACAAAGCCCCTGGGGAAAATGGTATGATTACCGAAATGTGTAAAATAGGTGGTAAGAGTATTGCTCATAAGATTCGTGCAATTATGAAAGATATCTGGATCAAGGAAGAAATTCCTGAAAACTGGAAATATGCACTAATCCACCCAGTAGACAAGAAAGGGGATAAAACCGACATTAATAACTACAGAGGGATTTCCTTGTTACTGATTACTTATAAAATTCTATCCAAAGCCCTCCTCGTGAGACTTGAAACAGAAACAAATAATCTTATTGGCGAATATCAGGCAGGATTTAGAAAAGGCAGGTCATGTGCGGAACAAATTCTAAAACTCAAAACTGTCTTACAAATCTGCAAAAGTAGACAAACAGTGATCACATTTGTAGACTTCAAAAAAGCATACGACTCTATAGACAGGCAAACACTTTTCAATAGACTAGAAGAATTCAAAGTATACAGAAAAACAAGAGAATTAATCAAACATACATTAATGGAAACTACCTCAAAGGTTAGGTTCTTAAGTGAAATATCTGAACCTTTTGAAGTCAAAACAGGAGTCCGACAAGGATATTGACTGAAAAAAGTAATTAAAACCTGAGAGAAAGAAGTAAAAGGAATAACCATTGGCACACTACTCAAAAATAAACTTCACCTGCTGTGTTTGACTTTTGCAGATCGTTTAGCACTTCTCTCCAACAGGCAAGAAGCAATCTACTCACTTGAAAAACTCCATGAAATTTCAGTTAAAACCGGACTCCAAATCTCATATGTTAAAACCCAATATATGGAAGGATCCTCTCGGTACCAAGATGGACAACCTATGAAAACTCGATTCGGCAAAATTTCTCAAGTAACTAAATCCAGATACGTATGAAAAATTATTCAAACTTCATGATTAAATCACGAAGAAAACAACGAGAGAATATATAAATTACAAAAAGGTTATAGAATAACCTGGAACAGATATAACAAAAAGTCAATATCCTGAAAAGCAAAACTAAGACACTACAACACAGTAATCAAACCGGAGGCTTTATACGAATCGGAAATTTTGATTATTGAGGGTAGATCAATAATTAAAGATGTCGAAAAGCAAGAAAGAAAAATTTTAAGGAAAATCTTTGGCTCAGTCCGTACAGGGGAAATCTGGATGGAAAGAAAATCTCATGAGCTCTATCAATATTCTGAGAAAATTTCAGACACTTTCAGAAAAAGACGAGACATTCTATGGTCACATTGTCAGAATGAATAACAACAGACTGACCAAGAGAATTCTCAACCTTGCCATCTCAATAAAAGTGAAGGACAATTGGCTGCTTGAAATCGAAAGAGACCTCCAGTAAATTGGAATCACAGGAGACATCATACAGCACAGATGCAGATTCGGAACTCTGGTCAACAGCCATCAATTTGCCAACAAACTGAATCTTAGAAGAAAGAACACCTGGGCAGATGAACATATGAAGGACCTCAGTGAGAGGATGGAGAGATTTTGGAAAAAGAAGAAAGCAAACACATCTGATAAATAAGTTAAATCGCGCTTCTCAGTTGGGCATAATGATAGAAGAAGAAGAAATGCTGATACATAAGTTTCAGAACAGCAGTAACAACCGTGACATGACACCCCAACCGAAGTCCCTCTGGAGAGCAGCGACACAGGCAAAACCACGTGGCCACACGAATGACGTCAGCGCAAGCAGCGACAACTCTCTGACGTCACACAAACACATGCCAATGCCACTGCATGCACGTTACTACAGCATCAGCGATCTCGCTTAACCAGGTACACCAGTAGTAACGTTGTCTACAGGAAACCAGCGACAAATCTTTTATACACATAACAGGCACACAGAAACCTGCAGCTCACACTAATACCTTACTTAAACATCAATAACACATTTTACTTACCTTACATTCAAAACACTGTAGTTTTGAAATACTTAAATATATTTCATACAATTACCAGTGATCAACAGCAGGTGTCCAATTACAAAAAAAAAAAAAACATTTTGACGTCATAAGGTAACTAAAACAAATTTCAAATCAGTTGAATTTCAACATAAATTTTACAGTAAATAAACAAAGCCAAAAAATTCCATATATTGGAAGAGTTGCCATCTTAAATAAAAAATGTCTCATGTATGAATATTACATACTTTGTTGTATTGTGGCAAAGCAACGACGAATTTAATGTATTTTACAATTATAATTTATTGAGAAGTCTTATGTTTATTAATATAAATAGTAACATCAACAAAAAGAATAACTTGTAGATATGACAGAGCAATTTCATATTGACTCCATGCTTGTATAGGCAAAAAATAAAACATCTAGTCTTTCAATTGTGATTTTCGTTTGCCGTAAATTAATGTGTCATGTTTACGAAAAACTAATTATTTCTACCAAATGTCAATTATATTAAGTCAACAATCAGTTAAGTACTTACTTCACAAATTTCTTAAGAATTAACTGTCTCTTACAGGTCTCATAATATTTTTGTAAATACATTAATCATTATAATAGGGAAAGCAGTTCATTTTAAATATTCCAATTATTTAAATTTTCAAATTATTCTTTTCACTTAATCAACAATGATTTCATTATAATTAATCGGTACTTCAATTTTAAAGAAAAATATACTACTAATATCCATACCACATAGTGTTAGAAAATATAATACTAATATCCATGCCACATCGTGTTAGAAACACCACAACAGTAAGACAAGCTGTCCCGTTTCGTACCGCCGACGAGGCATCTGCCGCATTCGTGTGGAAGACAATTTTCTCACTCCAGTATTATTGAAGTTCAAGGCAGTTCCTCATGCCTCAATTATCTGTCTGTCAGTGCTGTATCCTGTCAAACCATCCCTACCTTAGCTAAGAGGTCGTCAACCTAATCTTTTTCCATACTGCCACAACACAAGCCCCACACTACCAGTCCACTACAAGTAACATTCCTGTTACTCCGCGCAAGAAAGGGGTAGGGATGTAGTTGAATGACAGTCGGATTTTGTACAGGTATTACTATATAGTGGTGCTTGTATAGACGATTAAGTATTTAGTCGGTATTTGTTCCTGAGACCCTTGATGTTGGTAGCTCGATTGTCAGAATTTTTTTTTGTTAATTGCACGACTATCATTTCGAATTTTTGTAATTCCATTATTTGGACTTTTATGCAATGTGTTTCAAATTCGTTGTTTTTTTTTCGATGATGTAATTTGATTTTACACACGACACCATACAGACAGAATGACTATTTTAAAACCATGATGTCATGGTTTTTTATATAAATTTACATATTAATTTTTACGCATATCTTTTCGAAACAGTTGGCCTATAGTTAATAAGGAAAACATTATTCTCCATTACTCTGACAAACATTTCACCAAAAAATGGTTTTACATTACGGCATTAAAAATATATAAAGTTATATTATTTTCATTCAGAACTCAACGCGTAGACATTTTTTGGGGGACTTTCAAGACACGACGAAATAAAACTTATGTTTGTGGATTGCAGAAAGATGCAAACGAATAACCGCATCTAATTTTGGAAAAATTTGTAGATTGCGACCAACCCATCACGGAGAAAACAGTCACGTCTCTGTTATATAGCGGTTTCTCAGGATGCGCAGCGACCAAGTATGGTATAGCCAACCAGCCATTTGCAATCTCACAACTTCAGAAACAGCTGGAAAAGGAAATCGAGTCTGCTGGCCTATTTGTTGATCCAGATTTGCCATGGCTTGCTGCGACACCTGATGGTCTGGTTGGTAACGATGCACTTGTTGGAGTGAAGTGCCCAGTAACCTCAAGAAACCTCGCTCCTCAAGAAGAAGTTAAAGAGAAGAAATTGGTATATACTGCATACTCAAAGATGACTATCTTTATCTGAAGGAAAATCATTCCTACAGCTACCAAGTGCAAGGACAACTTCATATTTCGCAACGCAAATACTGTTATTTTGTACTATGGAACCCGAAGGGAATATCAGTGCAGAAAATACACAAATATGATACATTTCGGGAGGAAAAAATAAGAAAACCCCGTACAAATTTCTTTATGGAATGTTTATTGCCGGAGATAATCTAGCCACGCTATACACGAGGTATGGCTATCAGAGAACCGCCTCGATTTTTGAACTGCATTAAAAGGAAACAAAGTGGAGACCTCAGTATCAAATAAGTCCCACAGGCACTCACTTAAATATGAGCGCACATGACTATAAACAACAGTGAGCTGCTCCATCACATGTGCCCAGTGGTAAAAAAATGATGTAATCCATTACGACCAGTCAACAACTTACATAACCGTGAAACTAATTGAGTTCATTATTTAATTATATTTTACAACAGTTTGGGTGGCACTAATTGTCAATACTAAATTTTTTTAAGTTTTTTCATTTTAACGTAACAGTAAATATCGTGTTTTTCTCTTATTTTGTAATTACCCAAGTAGAGAATGTTTAAACACGAAATTATTATAACAATAACTATTATAACCAAAAGACTTATAACAAAACTTGTGTAAAATTGTGTGGAAAGGGAAAATAATATAATGGAACACCAACACCATTTATTAATGTGTTTGAAGGAAGTGTGTTCATCGCGTAATGATATTTTATGATAGTTCGGGTGGAATTATTTGCAGATGATAAATTGAGTGACTTTTTTTCTATTAAACGGCTGTATTGGATGTGTGTTTTACATCTCATTTAGTAATTATCTAAGTGGAGAACATATAAAAAATGTGCCTCCATTATACATCACCAAAATAATTTCAGAATTATGACACTTCTTTAACATTGGTGGGAAGGAAAAATAATGTAATGGCACACCATCGCCAGTATTTACTTTCTGAACGAACTGTGTTCATAACGTATTTACATTTTACTCTAGTTCGGGTGTAATTATATGCTTATAGTAAATGTAGTAGCGTTTTTGTAGTAAACAGCTGTAATGGTAGTGTGTTTTACCAATTTCGTATTTTTATATGTGAAGAAATTTAAACATGTAACGATTATATGCCACGTTTGTGACTTATTTGTATTGAATAGCTGTACGGTAGTGTATTTTACTTATATTTGTAATTATCTAAGTGTAAAAATGAGGCTATTATTTTCCACTAAAAAAGAGTTGCAGGTAACAGACTTGTGTAAAATGTTAAATTTAGGAGAAATGAAAATAATGTAATGGCACACTACCATCGCTATTATTTATTAAATTTTATGAACGGACTATGGTCATTACGTAATTACATCTTACGTCAGTTGTGTAATTCGTTGCAGGGAATATATTCAGAAACTTTTTTGTATTAAAACGGTTGTAAATTTTATTGTATGTTTCTGCTCAAGTTGTAATTTGTGAAGTGGACATTGTGTAATCATGAGAGATATTATACGTAACGAAAATTGTTGTATGAGAATATTCTAAAAATTATAATATTAACTTCTACAGAGGTGTATCATAGTTGCACCCCCCCCCCCCCATTTTTATACTATACGAGGTATGTTAATTTATTGATTGTATTTTAGTATAACATAATTCCTAGTTATGTCGTATTCTGTACCACACAAATTTAATCTAAACAGAAATATTAGCCTTACTCCTTGGGCAAAAAAAAAAAACGAGTGTGATCTCTTACGCATAATGGTTATGATAAGCCTGCACTACATGCTTTTTAATATACTGATTTATATTACATATATTTTTAACACCAGAATAAGTAACCTTGAAAATTTGATGTACATATGTTACCAACTTGAATGTGATTTAAGGTCTCATATAATTACTTTCTGATTAGGTAATCATTTAAATAACGAAATTGTGTTATGTTTACACCTTACAAGAATGGCATGTCATTTGACTTCATGAATATATTATACCAATGTGCATAAAAATATGGCTAATTCTTTTTCCTCTCTTTTCCTTTGTACTCTTGCTGAATATTTTCTTAGATTTTGTTGTGATTTTACATACACTGAAATAAAAATCATTAAAACATTTCTCACACAAAAAATTTTGTTGAATGAAAGAAAATTTTTTTTTGTATAGCGGCAATTAAAATTTTGTTACTTTTTTTCTTTTTTTTCTTTTTTTTTTTTTTTTCGTTTTATTTGGTTGCTTCAAACATTTAATATATGATTGGTGCAACTAAATAGGCCTAATGTATGGCTGGCCGTACATTAAAAAATCTATTATTTAAAAAAATGTCCAGGACGACCAGAATTCATACCAGTATTTCTTGAGCTCAGCGAATTGCGCCCTAGCGACCTCGGCTACTATGACTGACAGCCTTTATAGCAAGATTTGATTCTTGTTTATTTTGAAATGCGTGACATGTGCGTAGATAAATATTTTCACGTTTTACAGCTTTGTTTTTTTTTTTTCTGTTGAAATATTTCAGTAAGGATTGTTTGTGCCATTGTTAGGCATCAAATAAAAAAATACAAACAAACTCTCGAGCTGTAATTTCGTAAAAAGTCAACCGAAGAATCGTCTACTCTACAGCCAACCAAATACATGCTGGTACTGAACCAAGCTGATATTTTAGCTACCACAAATTTGGTAATAATAGCCACATAATGTAGTTCCAGCTAACCAAATTCTTGCTTAGTTCAAATAGAATATTGATTTAACTCTACTAAGTAATATAAAATGTTTATGGTAATCAAACCGATTATTTTAAGGTACTTGACGGGAGAACCCCGAGAAAACCCGCCGACCAACGGCATCGTCCGGCACGATTCCCACAATGTGAAGACCCGGGAGAGGCCCCGCCGGGGAATGAACCCGGTTTGCGTTGGTTGGAGGTGAGCCGTATAACCGCTTAGCCACCACGACCCCCTAGATAACATTGGAACTACCAAATAGTCGGCTAAACAAATTATTTAAAATTATTTATTTAGTTCAAGAGGATGAATGCAGATATTTGGAACAACCACTAGTTAAATTTAGCAGAGTACAGGAACCCAAACAAAAGAATATCGTGAAACACACTTGTATTTATGCTATGAATTCCAAAGCAACTCACACAATTATTTTGACTGATGTAGGCGTACAATTGATTTCCCTGCAGAAGACTCTGACTGGAATTAGTAACACCAACCTACGATTGTACATCTTCATTACACAAAAAGTAAATGCCAGCACGAGAAACAAGAAGTTTTACGATACAACCAATGAGCCTAATTTTCTATGAACTAGACTAAACAAATCATTTCTACAAACTGCTTAAATACCTAGAATGTAGAATTTTATTTTTAGTAGAACAAATGTTACACATTGTTTTCCGATAATTGCCGTGGCTATGAGACCGACGCCTTATTTCTTAATAACTTTTCAAACATGACACACTGAAGAAAAATTTTAAATGGGTATTTAATGTCGATGATGACTACTTCTGATATACAAAGTTGGTTTTAAATGGGTTTAGTGATTCCTTCGATACAATACTACTGAGATTTTAAAAAATTATTAAAAATAATGTTATAACTCTGTGTTCAGGTGGCTTGTAATTACCATATATATTTCGTGTTTGGTTTCAGTAACTACAATACAAATTCTAGATTATGCTTATTTCTCAAAATGGTTAACTAAATAGACTTCAAACTGGTACCTTTAGCGAACAAAATTTGGTTTAAATATCTCTAATTGTGAGAAATAATTTGTATGGTAACCAATAATTATCTAATAACCTAAACAATAATATGTAACCTACTATCACATAAACTCATAAGTTGAAGAGCCTTGTATAGCATTTTGAACCGAATGACAAGGAAACATCACGCACGCCTCAGTTTACTGCTAGAAAACTGGATCAGACTTAGCATTGTATTTATGATGCTAAGAGGTATTAGAAAATTTCAACAAGCATCAGCCCTAATTTATATTTCTTTCGTTTATGATTTCTGGTTCATGTTTTGTTGATTTTTATTTTTTTTTTTAACATTTCAATGGAAGATACATTTCGTAGCAATACAGGGGTAGATCTCTGTGCCTAGATCGCCACAGAATAGTGCGTACATTTTGCATGTCAAAAATGTGCACCGCTGGGAAGACGAGAACTTCCGCAGAAGCGAGCGAGCTTTATCTCATCTCTCCTCTTCCTCCACAGTGAGGGCGAGTGTAGGGTAATGGAACTAGCCAAGGACAATGTGTAGGGGACAGGGCGGAGAATGCGACCGCAGCCAGCTCTCCCCCACCCCCTTCAAATAACAAAACCGTTGTAAATTCCGGGTCGTGGAGGGGGAGTAGGCACAGAGTGTTTCTAGGTTCTGCCACCTCACTTGGAGGAAAAACTACAACTATTTGGCTCGAAGGGTGATTTAGACTCTAAGGAGAAGGGCCTCTTTGAGTGAGCAGTACATAAAATGTGAGCCATAAGAAGCAATGTTAATTTTAAGTGGATTTTTTCATAATTTCTAAATGTACAAATTTAATGAGAGTAACATTATTTTGTCGCATTTGATGCATAGAAAAGAACTATGTTGTCAAAATATAAATTTTAATGTTACGTAATTTTATAATAAATAAACAATTTTGATGATTGGCGACTACTGTGACATGGTATAAGAAATCGTGCTCAGCTGCCTCTTGTAGTAATTGTATTGGCGATTTTTTTTTTTTACAGTTATCAAGAATACACTCAGTGGATTTTTTTTTTGGTGTATCACAAATTGGTACTATTAACAGTTTCCCCGAAATTATCTAATTGTTAATATTAATATTAGCTATTTCAGTAGCTTCTGGAGAAACTGCGTTTTCGAACCAAGCCGGTGCATCTTACATGCAGACGTCATCTATTGTTCCCATTACTCGCGACCACAACAAGCCAGAATAATGAGGTGGGGAAGGGGTGACAATGCTTTCAAGGGGAAGCTTACTATCCATAAATCTCTCTCGTGCCTGTTTACTAACACTTGTTCGTTTCTTTCTGAAAATTGCAAATTTCAAGCTCTTCTGTATTTGTTCCGTCATAAAATTTTACCGCATTAGCAATCAAATGACTCAATATCTGTCAGCTGTATATTGATAGGAGTACCCAATAAACTAGGTTAATTTGTAATTTGTAGTATTTCTTAACATTATTTCTTTTCACTCAACAAGTGATGGTAATTCATCAGTGCTGGCTTAGAGAGTAATCGCTAATCGCTGAAAAGTATTGGTGCGTGAAAAAAAAAAAGGTAAACTGCAAAAAGTGGCTGGTACAGGGGTCAGTGAAGACATTTTTTCTGCCATACACTTTATATCATAGGCTATCTAATATGCAAAAAAAAAAAAAAGCCCAAAAACTCCGAAATGTTAAATTTTCAAATTCTCAAATGGGATACAAACGTGGTTTGTTCATTAAAACTTCTAATGTCTGGCATTTTTATATTTTTTTGTTGTGAACTTGTAATAAATAGTGCATGACAAACAAAAATAATGTATAGTGTTTTTTACCCTACACCAAATACAATAGAGACTAATACCGGACAGCTGTACACAAACAGCACGGGCGAGCGTGTGAACAGACGCAGCAGCGAACCTAGCGGCTTGAGGTGGCAAACACCCGCGAACATTGAATCTGTGTATATTCGCAGTGGACATAACGAGTACATTTGTGCGCGGAATGCGCTATTCCTACAAAGTATTTTAATTCGAACATTTTTATTTTTATTTTATATTGTAGTACAGGTGTCTTAATGCGTGTCCAGTAGTTTAGATTTTAAAAAGGCGGTATTTAATGCCGAAAATCTCGAATAACAAGTGAACTCTACAATCTTTATGATAATAAATGTAAAATTTATTTTGTAATATTCGGGACGCAACTGAATATCTGGAACACACCGTCATTAAACGTGATTTGTTTTAATTTTTCTACATGTGAGTACGTTACAGAAATACATTAAAATATATATGTTTGTTTTTCCTTCTAGGCCTAATGCCAAACCTACAACACACATACGTTTCTGACATACTGTTTCGTAACAATTATCGCGAATTAATACTATTATGTGGGAAATTTTTGTATAAGAATTATGTTCTAAAAACAACATCAGTGACCTTCCTCACAGCAAATATAAAAAGTGATAAAACCAAATTAGTTATTTAGCAATAATGAGTGGTCTCTCTAGCTAAATTACTATTTAATGCGCATCTCCAGCGTACGAGTATCAAAAATTTAAAATGAATAAATAGCTTTAGTTCCCAGCAGTAAAACATTTTTGGAAATTATCTTCCTTGGAAGCTACTGTTGTGCTGATTATGTGTTTGTGATCGACACAACTTTGTAGTCCCAAACAGCAAGGGAAAATTAATCCTAAATATTAATCCTGCCTTTTTTTAAATTATGGAAATATTAATGCCATATATTTTTGTTTTACTGTCCAGTTTGGCTCTAGGCATCTTTTTTTTTGAGGCGAAATTGTTTGTAATGTGGGGGGGGGGAGGGGGAGGGAGCAAAGCGGGCGTCTGCCCGCACCCCCTTTTTCTATTTCCAATTTTAAAGTAAGTTTTTTTTAGTAAAGTGATTATACCAGAACATGAATGTCAAGCTTCGGAAACTTGTGTTTGATGTGTTGTATGTGCTGGAAATAACAAGTAAAAGTATTACAAAGATATTTGTTAGTGGAAAAGCAAATCCGAAAATGGAATAGATTTTGCAGAACTAATTGTGTAACTGAATCAATTTTAGACAGCGCAAATGCAACCTGCCACGGTAATTCAATGAACGTGAATAATTAAAATCATTAAAATGAAATAAATCATAAGCAATTCCAAGTCTAAAACACACGACGGTAAATATAAACAAATGTTTCGCCACCTCAAGCTGGCAGAGCGCAGCAGTATCACTTCGCACCGAAATAGCAGCTTCCGGTATTAGTCTCTGTAGTATTTGCTACACACTAAGTTCTCGATAAATTGATCCATATTCTATCTATCGAATCGAATAATTTGGAAATAGCAATGAATTTCTCGAAAACGGTGT
Source organism: Dryococelus australis (assembly GCA_029891345.1). Lineage (NCBI taxonomy): Eukaryota > Metazoa > Arthropoda > Insecta > Phasmatodea > Phasmatidae > Dryococelus > Dryococelus australis. The sequence goes on from CM056993.1 coordinate 270,912,730, forward strand.
CACTTAGTGTAAAGACACAAGACAGATTTTTTGTTCACCGTGTACGGTAGAATACAAATCTGCAGAAAACAACCAAAAATATAGGACAATTGCGTTATGCTTTAATGGGATTCCAATAAGTCCGTTTTCATATGATGGGTTCACACCCGAACCCAGATTTGTCATAGTTTTTATTTCGTCGTTTAAAATTGCAATATCAATTAACTTAAGACATTTATCGTTTATTCTAGCAGTGTCACTAGCAAAACTCCTCTGCTGCAACCACATATTCAAGGGTGTTACACCCCTTAGGAACAGACTTAGCCTGTAAGTCGTGTATATATTTTGACCTCTTTTTTATGAGGAATCATCTGCCGGAGATTGTCGATAGAGTTCATTACCACCTTATATTTTAGGTTATTCCGAGAATAGACGTCCAAACAGAGGCAGCTGGTAGTAGGGTCGAAAACCAATGAAAAATGACATACGAATGTATGTCCGATTCTCAAACGTTTAAAATTTACGAATTTTTAAAATATTTTAAGCCCTATTTTACACTACACTAAGTATTTAAAAATAGTGACAAAGGAAATTTCCCCAGTAAAGTAAAATTGGAACACATGACAGATGATTAGAGTAGCCACATTACCAAATACAATTCATGTCATTGGGGGCACAGTCATGTGAAAAATAAAAATAAATAGGTTTTAAGAAGTTGTGCTTGGTCCAGAAAATAAGCCACTAGTTTACACGAGTTTAAAAAATAATAATGTACCACATAAAAGAACGCCTACCGCTGAAAAAAACTACACCATTGCATGGCTAATTAATTAGTAATAGTCATAATTGGACATTAACAGACGCCGATACAGAAAAGTTGAAAACAATAAATGACTCACAAGTTCCCCACAGAATGGGCTTTGAGCAATACTACATGCATAAAAAGGTTTTAGCTCTGAAACATATTATTAATAAATAATTTTAAATGAGATAAGATAATGTGACATACTATAGTAAATATAATTCGATTAAAAATAATGTTTTCATGTTATGAATTGAAATAAGTAGTCCCACATTTAATTTGTAAACGTTATGAAATTGAATTACGTGCATTTAATTAATATTTTTCTTTTTAGAAAAGGAAAGATTATATCATAGTTATTGAAAATAATAAATTTCATGTAATTATTTAGAAAAAGTAATAAATAATAGTAGACATCTAAACTTAACTGAGTAAATGAAAAGACACAGCATTATTACTTGGCTTTGGTTCCCCTGTGGGGTCACTCCCGAATATTAGCATTAGAGAATCATGCCGGACAATACCGCTGGTTGGCGGGTTTTCTCAGGGGTCTCAAGTTTTCTCAACCTTTCCCATTTCAGTGCTGCTCCAAACTCACCATTTTTTTTTATCGGCTCTGAAGACCTTAGATGCCTCAACTCAAATTAGCTTTGGTTCACTCGTGTTAAAAGACTGACGGATTAATGTACAATAAAATGAGAGTAAATAGGCTAAATTAATTTAAGAACATAATTACAAAAATTTTCACATATTGTCCTTCTCTATGTGCACACAACGTCGACCTTCGTATGAAATTACATCATAACTGGTAAGCACAAACATTAATTTAATTGTATTTATAGCTTGTGACTCAGGTACAGAAGTAATATAAAACACGGCATTGCCTATTGTAGTTGAGATGAGAATATTCGCAGGGCTCGAAAATGTATTACACGTTAAAATAACCCGATTAACATAAGTGTGTATAAAGATTACATATTAATGTCATCTCGATTCATACCTTTCATAATCCAGAAAATGATAACATGATACGTGGCGGCAGTCCAACGGTTAGAACGTTTGCTACCCACCAAGGCGATCTGGGCTTGATTCCTAGCCGGGTCACTCGGATTTTGGCATACGGGAATCGTACTCGGACGATGCCTTTGGTCGACAGATTTTCTCGGGGATCCCCCATTTCCCCCCACTCTTTATTCTAGGCGCCGCTCTATGTCCACTTCATGTGTCCCTTTATCTGTTAATATCCGCCCAACTATCTCTAATCTACCATATTTTAATTGGAAAAACTTAGAAATATGGCCTACATATAAAATAAAAAAGGTTGCATATTACACACACACAGTTTGACAATATTCTATAATCTGGACAATAAAATTTAACACTATGCTTAGATGATGTACGTTTAGTATGAAATTCATGGAACGTGCCTTTTTCTGGCAAAGTAGTCCTGTAGATGTCTAAGCTTCCGTTTTCTTCGGTTTGCAGCTCAATGAAAGACCACGTCCATTTCCTTTACGCGAGTGTCGCCAGCCCATATTGGGCAACGTTTAAAATACACAGACCACTATTTCCATCAGATTTTAAAATAAACTTAAATTTCTGAAGGGAAAAAGACGCCACTGAGTGCCACTTCAAGTTCCGAATGAAAACAGGTAATTCCAGTGGTTCTCACCCCTTCCTCGCACACCAGCAGCCCATCCTTTCCCGACCACAATTTTTCCTTTCGCCAGGGTTAAAAGGTCCGACATGCTAATCCTGTGTCGTCAACAAAGGGGTACTTTAGTGCAACATCGTACCATCTACCTTTCTATCCTGTTATTTTCCAGGCAAAATCGCGGGATTTTAGCTGACTCCCGCTCACTCATAATGCCACATCAACAGCAGCGCGGGAGCAAGTTTCTCAGAGAAGCAGGAGTGGCGTGTAGTAAGCAAACATCATATCATTCGCATGGAGTGATTTCGGGAAATCATTGTAAACCGAAATCACAATGGCCGGAACGGGAATCGAGTCTGTGTCTTCCCAATATGCTAGTCTGAAGGTTTACCACTTCACCACCTCGTACGGTAACACAGCAGCACAGAAGACAAAGTACATGTTACAGGCAGCAGGAAAGAAAAATGTATTCCTCAGAAGAGGTATGGACACCACTGACTGTGATGCAGGATATGCACCATCTGATCACGCTCGGTGCGAGGTTGTCAACGATTTATTTAGGCATCATGGTCCAGTTCTCTTTTAGTGCCGATTTCAGGTGCAGAGTCGTTGTTGGCGACTGGCGACGTGCTGCCAGGCATCTACCGATCATCATTCAAAATGTGTTCGATTGTATTTATATCTGGGGACTGTGTGGGTCAGTCCACGTGGCGAATATCTTCTCTCTCCAACAGTTCAGTAACGGCTGCTGGACGATGAGGTGTAGCGTTGTCGTCCATGAAGAGGCGACTACTCCGGGCCCACAATGCCATTGAAAAGACTCACATGAGGAAGGAGAACATCGGTAAAATAGCAGTCGCCAATGACTGAACGTCCTTGGAATACGCGGAGCTCCGAACGGCCACCAAGCATTAGGCTTGCCGAAATGAGAACTCCTCCCGCTCTCTTCAGATATGTAGATGTCCGGATTTTCTCGTCAGACCTAATCGGGCCTCATTCCCAATTGCTGAGCTCCCTAGTCCTTGTTTTCGAAGCATTGTAGCAAACGCCATCTCCGATAAGTAGACGTCAATGGCTAACGCCGTGCTGGTTGTCGAGCGAACAAACCACATGTGAAGTCTTATGGCCATGATGAAATGTGATATCGGGTTTACATCAGTAGAGTGTTTCATGTGTAATGCGATTTCAACCTCTATCTGTTGTCGATCTCACCCCGCCAGTAGGACATTAATTGATCCTCCATCGCCGTGGTTGCTTGTGTATGACCAACAATAATCCTTCGTACATCTGGTCCTGTCGTTCTAAACGCTGTACAAGTTCGTGACATGATGCTGTGTGCGATACCAAACTCCCTGTCCACACTAGCCACACTTCGGCCATCTTCCAACTTCTCGGTGATTTAGATTAATTTAGTTGTCCAGATGTTGTCTACGAGACTGTCTATTGACCATATCATATAAGACATCAGATAGTAAATCGACGTCGTTTAACCAGATACGCACTGTGCAGTAACTTCCACTGCAAAGTTAAACTTACTCTGCATTCATACTTTATACTCTTCTTACACGCCCGTAATACATCTGGCAGCCTATGTTCACATGCCCTCTTGTACCGGACCCTATGCATTCCCCTGATTGTTCTTGCAGTCTGTTCTTTCTGTTCTTCCTGCTGTTATGTTCATTTTTCCAATTCGTCCTTATTTTTTGCGCATCACTGTATTTGCGTTGCAGTGCTGTGAAAGAGCGCCAGAATAATCTCAGGAAACGGACCTTCAACAGTTACCAGAATTTATTTTTATGAGATCAGTCACTCTTGCAATTTTCCTCGAAAAATTTTTTTAGCATTTTTCTGGTCTAATGTGATGCGCTTTCTATTTTATTACAGAATAAGGATACTTGCTGGACCTGGTCAAATGAATGCTTCATGTTGATCTTATTCAACTATGGCTATAATTTTACCAGTTGTCACCTCATTAGACATGGGATTGTCTTCTTGGAAATCAAGCTCTGCACATCCGTTGACACTTCTGTTAGTTGCCATCCTCAGCTTTATGGCGCCTTACTCTCTTGCTTCAGGCTTAATTGTACAATGATCCATCAGGTTAGTCTAGGTTTCATTCTGGTAAGTATCTTTTATAACCAAATATATATTCAATTTCTAATAATTAGGTTTTTTTTAGCTTTTAATTGTTTTCGTTTTATGTTTATTATTTATGATGTGTTTTATTGGAGAATATATTTTCTAAGCTAAACCTTTGTGACGCACTCTTATGATACACATTCTTTGTCCGTTTAATGCAACTTTACATCAATACCAAAATGATGTTTACGAAAAGTGTGTTGTCATGATTCAAAGATGTTAAGAGCACGGTGATTTAGTAGTAGCAAAATTCCGATATAGTTTCAGATAATAGAGTAGCACAAAGGTTGACAATACAGTGAATGATTACAAATAGCGTTATTTGAATGCTACTTCGCAAATGATTTATCATAAAAACCCAACTGCTTGTGTGACCCCCTAAGCCCACGCGGCCAGCGAAAAAAAAAATGGCGCCCTTATAAAAATCGAAAGAATAATATTAATTTTTTATTATATTTATTTACGAAAATTCGAAATAATTTACTTTAAATTAACCATTTTCAGATGTCTTCTAGTTACAATATAATAACGCATTTCAATAACCTACAATTGCGAGATTCTTTTCGGTATCCCTTTATTCATCGTAAAAGTGTACAAATTCTGTTGACATTGAAAAATCACTTTTATTTCTGTCCTTTAGTAACAAAACATAATTTCATTTTAGTTTCAGTGATGTTAATATAATGTTGCCTTTGGTAACCAAATAGCTTTGACTTGTTAAGTTATTTTGTGACAAAGTTTGGATGATAAATGATTAATCCGTTCATATTGTACAGCCACATTTACAGAAATTCAGCTTTGAAACAGGTCGTGAATAACAGGGTGATGCCTAACCAAACAACGGTTATGACAAGGGTACCGTACTACTTTTCCCAACTCTTTGCCTAGTTCTTAAAGTTACGTTTTAATCAATTTAAAAAAAATTGCACATGAAAACCTAAAGCCCATCTTTAAGTGAAGGTTTTCATTTGGATACATATTTCTAGGGAATGTCGGCTTCTGTGTTAATGCATTTCACCAGTTATAGACACTAAACAAACCCAAGGGGCAAATATCAAACAAACCATGTTTCCAAAAAATAAGTAACACAACCAGAAATACAAACACCTTATAAACTTATAAATTTAAAAAGAGAAACATAAATGCTTAAGTGAAATGTTAAAAAGTTTCGTAACTATCCTATAGTCAATTCCAAGTAATTTTTAGTATTGGAAATAGGGCCTAAAATATACCGGAACGTTGAATATAAATGGAAGTTGGCATGCGACATATATGTTAGTAAACTCATGCGAAAACCTACTATGTCATTCCTTGCAATTTTTAGAGCACACAGTTACCTCGTTAAGGGAGTTTTTTTTCAAAACTATCGGCAATATTTTCTGTTTTTGGATTTTCGTGTAGTTAAATGTCAAGGTAAACCACGTAAAACATTTCTCAAAAACTATTACATTAACTGTAAAGTACGTTCTCATCCGAATAATGAGCGCACTTGACAAACTGGTGAAACGTTATAAGTAAAGCAAATTAACACATGCACTGCTCTAGATTTAGTTTGCCATTGTATAAAAAATCGCTTGTAAGATCTGATGTTTTTCTTTTCTTTTCTCGCTAACCGAATTCAAAACCAAAATTGGGGAAACTCTAAGTCTAATGCCAAAAAAATGTACATGACCAAACTACTATTTTCTATTGCCCGGTAACTGAAGAAGTAAGTAGTCAATACAGGCAGACTAAAAAAAAAAAATTTGGTTGTTCTTTGGTCACCAATTAAGAGGTTCTTGTTTTCCATATACTAGTGTAAACGAATTTTAAAACAACCCCATAGCCATACACGCATCCCCCTTAAAATGTGCACGCAAGAAGAAGGATGGTCTGTGGGACATCCAGAACTTTGAATGCAACACATAGAGCAGGCGCCTTAATAAGGAACGTTAACACCCTGCGCAGCAACATATTCTGCAATTCTGGCATGTAACTGTCATCCAAATGTTGTATGTCTCTATGGAGTGCGGTGTCCCATGCTCGCTGTACTTCTTGGCGTAAGTGAGCGATGGCCGTTGCCGGGTTTGGGCTGGATGTCAAGCACCGTCCCATCATGTACCACACATGCTCGATGTGACTGAGGTCTGGACGTCTAGCGGGCCAAGGTATCATGCGTACAATATGCAGATCATACTGAGTGTCCTAGCAACATGGGGACGTACGTCATCGTGCTCGAAGATTGGTTCATGCAGTTTGTCGACATACGGTCGCAGGACAGGATAAACAACGTCACGGATGTACAACGTACTCGTCGTGCTCCCCTGAATGAGTACCAGAGGCGACCCTAATGTGCAGCTTATGACTCGCCGTACCATAATCCCATGTGTGGGTCTGGTATGGCGAGTGCGAATTCACGATTGATAGTTCCGCTCACCCGCATGTCTACGAACGGGAACACTGATATCACTATCTCCGAGGCGGAAACGTATCACATCAATGAACACCGATGCTATCCATTCGCCTCTCCAACACACACACTCTCACTACACCGCTGCAGACAATCATGCCAATGAGCAGGTATCAGGGGTAAACATGCCAGGTATTCATGCTGACGCATGGTGTTGGAGTGGAGGGGGGGCACAGTGGTCCTAATTGCATGTAAAGATGCGGTTTTGTCAGTGAGGGACTGATCCATCTCTCCATGCACTCATCAGTGCAGCGAGATGGTACTGGTGGGGCTAGGCGGCGGTGGGAAGCCTCTGTAATTCACGTGGACCACCCACCTTGCTCCACTGACACATCATGTCCCAAGTGAGTGGTAATTTTGTGGAACGTCCAGCCACCCTCTATGAGTCGCACTATACGCCCACGCTCAAAGTCTCTTCTTAAGGCCATTGGTGCATGGAAACAGTATATTTATATAATTTGTGTCATTACTTGTTTCACAGCGGATTTTTAATAATTTTTGGCACTTCAAGACGTAGATAACAACTGTCAGCGCCTTCTTACGTTGTCAGATTTTGACTGCCGTCATTATTTTCGGAGCACTGATGGAAGAAAAGAAAGAATATTTGTTTTCTTATCTGCAGTCAGTGCTCCGAGAATAATGTTGCCAGTGAATATCTAACAACGTAATAAGGTGCTAAAAGTTGTTATTTAAGTCTTGAAGTGCCAAAATTTTTGAGAGATCCATTGTGAAACAAGTTATGACGCAAATTATATAAATATACTGCTTTCATGCACAAATAGCCTTAACTGCGCAACTGGTGCCGTCATCTTCCAAACATTGCGGACACACGTGGTGATACACACGCAATGCAATCGCACAGCCAACTACACTCGTCATGTCGTTAAACGACTGACTTACAATAAGATACTTGGTCTAGTGACTGCAGACCGGTGCAAGCGAGTGGTGCCCTTCTTCTTATGGTCAAGGTGCCCTTTACACACATACAGTTTGTGTTGTAAATCCCGTTCGGAACGGACTGTGTATACTAAGAGTATTCTTCAATACATTTCCAATAGTGTATTTGTACAGAATGCTCTAATGACAGGCCTAAATGTGCACAATGAAATGTTGGCATTTTGAAAGGGAACATTTCAGATGTAATGAAAATATTGAAATCATATGTTTATTTAGATGATTATTTTATGTGTTTTATGAAGAATAACAAATAAAAACCTCGCAAACTATAAAAAAAGTATACGATGGTACAATATAATACCAATGTTATTTAAAAAAAATTAGCTTAAGTATTTCTATTACAGTTGTCTTGAGTAGCACATTATGAGCGCGTGTACAAACTCGAAGTAATTGAATTATTTTCAGGGTTTATTTTCTTGTACTGCAAATGCAAAGTCAACTGGTGACCATTCCCCAACACAGATATTTACTACCTTCTTACTGTGTACTTCTGTCGACAACATTCTCGACTGGCGACGCATTTTTTACTTCCAAGGTGAGAAGTTGCATTTAAATGTTATGTATACATTGATGTTTCAACATTTCATTAAATTGGATACGAGACTCGATTACTTAACATTGTTTGATATTCAAATTAACATTATTTCCTCGTGCTCTGGAACATAGATTTTTTTAAAATTACATAATTAGGCTTAATCAATTTAAATTTTTATAAAATGTAAGAAATTGACGTAAATATTCCATGCTGAGATCATAGTTACTAGTAGGCTATATAATGTCTTGAATTATTTTGATTTGTCAGCTGGGTGATTAGAAATAGTTTATCTTTTTATCAATTAGTCACATCAATTCAGAGAAACATTCATAACGCTAGAGGAATCTCATACACTATAATAGCACAACAAAGCGTATTTTCCCCCACGTCCACGTATTTGCAATAATTAAAAAATATTTTACCAACTTTAATGAGCTATATTTAAAGGTATTCAATGCAGTTTTTCGGTGTAGTTGACTTTTAATACATAAACAGATAATGCGTTAATTTCTTTATCTGTTATTTAGCGAATATGAAATCAAAATAGAACTGTGCATACTCCATTTAAAATTCTCTATTTTATAGTAATTCCATGACCCAAAACTTTATTTACCTCCAAAGTCCGGCATATACAGCTTATTCTACTGTCTTAGTAAAAGTTTAATTTTTTTTTTTTTTACAAATTAAGTATCGAGTACTTCAGTGTATATATATATTATATATATATATATATATATATATATATATATATATATATATATATATATATATATATATATGATTACCTTAAAATCAACATATAATCATATGGATTTAGCTGTATTACCTCAAAGAAGGTTATATAAATTAAGAAATTTCAAGGCTTTAGTTTGTCGTGTTGGAGTACAGTTTTATGACAAAACTGAAAGTAAATCTGAAAATTCCAACATGGTTGTGATGCTTAACAGAAGTGGGAAACTGTTGGCTACAGTAAACAGTCACCAACAATGCTGTGCAAAAATGGAAAACGTGTAAATAATTTCCAAGTGTCATATACAATTGTTGTATTGTAGGTATCACCGCCATATTGCTTACTGTAGCGGTGTGGACAGCGAGCAGTCAAATTGGAAAAGAAAATACAAGTATTACACACACAAGCAAATTCTGTAGCAGCATAAATGTGGTAAGAAAATTTCGTATTATATATACTATATAATCATTTTCGATAACATTACAGCATAGCTTGAAACTAACACTGTAACTGTAACGTTTTTGCCCTTTTTTTTTTGCGATATTTAAACAACTACTGGCTGAGTTAATAAAAATAACATATTAATAATGTTTACAGCAAATTGCAATACCTAGGAGCTTAGAGCAGGTCAGATGACGTCTTATCAATAATAAACAATCCTACTTGGCTATAAACACTACCAATCCACGCCCGCAGTCTCAAACGCACTTTGCCACTGCATGGCCGAAGACATGTTGATAAAGGCGAATCCAGTTTCCGAGATCTAAAGAGGTTAGCTTCAAACCATGTGGCAGGGTTCGAAAACCTGTCAGTCTGAAAACCACCGAAACATATGATTACTGCGCATGCATTTAAGGACAGTCGTCGTTACTGAACGTGTTGCAAGGGATTCGTGACGACGATGCCGCTGGTCGGCAGGTTATTTCTGAAATTTCCCATTTCCACCGCCTTTCATTCCGGTGCTGCTCCATATTCACCTCTCTTCGCCCTCATCGGCTCTCTAGACCTCGATGTTAAGAGCATCCCAAATCTCTTTGTTTTTGGGCTGCCATAATTACTGCACATTTATTTGTGCGCGGTCGTCATTACTGCACATGTGTTTGGGTAGGCCATCAGTACGGCACATTTTTTTTTTTGGGGGCGGGGGGGGGGTAATTACTGCACATGCATTTGTAGGTGGCCATCAATACCGTGCATTTATTTGTGGGTGGTCATCACTGCTGTGCATGTGTTTGTGAGTGGCTATTATTACTGGATATGCATTTGTAGTCGGCTATCATTACTGCACATGCTTTTGTGGTCGGTAATCATTACTGCACATGCATTTATGGGTGATCATTATTACTGCACGTGATTGTGGTCGACCATCATTACTGCACATGAATTTATGGCCGGCCGGCCATCGTTACTGTGCGTGCAGTAATGTGTGGCTATTATTTCTATGTGCGCATTTGTGTGCGGCCATAATTACTGCACATCATTTGTGGCCAGCCATCAAAACTCCACTTGCAATTGTGGTCGACCATCATTACTGCACATGTGTTTGGGGGCGATCATCATTATTGCACATGCATTTATTGTCTGCTATATTCACTGTACATTCATTTATGAGTGGCCATCTTTTCTACAATCATATTTGGTGGCGGCCATCATTACTGCACAAGTATTTGTAAGTGGCCATCATTACTGCACAAGTATTTGTAGGTGGCCATCAGTACTGCACATACATTTGTGGTCGGACCCATTACTTCCATATATTTGATGGAGGCCATCTTTCTGCACATATATTTGTGGTCGGCCATCATTACTGCACATACATTTGTGGTCGGCCACCATTACTGCAAATGCATTTGTGGTGTGGCCATTATTACTGCATACATATTTGTGGTCGGCCTTCATTAAGTACATGCATTTGTGGCGTTCATTATTACTACTCATGCATTTGTGGACGGCCATCATTATTGCAAATGCATCATGGCCATCATTAATGCACATCCATTTTGCTCGTCATCATTACTGTACATGCATTTGTGGCGACAAAATTATTGCCGTGCATTCATGAGCAGCCATCGGTACTGCATGTGTTTGTGGTCTGCCATTATTACTGCAAATGTGTTTATAGTCGGCCATCATTACTGCACATGTATTGTGGGCGGCCATCATTACTATGCATGCACTTGTGGTCGGCCACATTACTGCACATGTATTTGTGAGCAGCTGAGTTACTTCACTTGCTTGTGGTCGGCATGATTACTGTACTTTCGCATTTTGACCATTATTGTTCAATATAGTATTCCAGCCTATCAGGCACTATGTGAACTAACCTAGAATAGTGGTGAATATGTATTTTCTAGTTACTAACATAACCTGTACTAATATATAATTTAATTAGTATGTCTGTACTTTCGCATTTTTAACCATTATTGTTCAATATAGTATTCCAGCCTATCAGGACTATGTGAACTAACCTAGAATAGTGGCTGAATATGTATTTTCATAGTTGCTAACATAACCTGTACTAATAATACTAATTTAATTAGTATGTTTGCAGTTTCACTAACCTAGGGTAGTTGGTGAATAAGTGGTTAGTTTTCACATGTACATGCGCAGTGACATGGCTCCGACTGTCGGCAGGCTCTTGTTTGAATTTATGGTAAGCCATGCATGTGTGGGCCATTTTTAGATGAAATGTTACACTGGCTTGGTTCTAAAATATGCAGCATTATTAACTCCAATAAAATTAATTCTTTTGACACCCTACTGTTTCGGGGCAGAAACGTGCCTACATAATACACTTCGTGTTTCACTGTCGAAAGAATTTGCAGCTGCTCCTAACCAAGCTCCCAGCTCCCATTTCTTGCATGGTCCAATATATTCGTGTTTTTCGACAGGTTGGAGGGTTAAATATGTATTCCAACAGATTGTAGCAGGTATCGTTGCCCTGGAAGAGGCTGACCAATGTTTGTTCGACCTGTCACTACCATCCCAGTTTTGGACGTACTATTCGTGCTTCTTGAAGTCTGCCCAGCTTTGGCTGTCGTAAAATCGGCATGAATGTTCCTGAATGAGCACTTTTAAGAGAAAATGGCAGAGAGTGAGCTGGCCTCTTTCTGGAGCCATGGAGCATGTCAGTTGTAAAGAAACAGTAATCAAATTAACAGTATACAGTGCTCGCATAATGTTATTTCCTCCCATCATCAACAACTAACTCGTAGTAATTTCTGCTGCCATTGCTAATGCAGAAATTTCTGTCTTTTCCGATGGTGAATTAATATCCTCCTAGCTAAATAGTAACCCATAGCATGTAAGCATGCTGCAGGTCTTGTACTTTATTTGAGTTTTACTTGTTGTTCAAGTCTAGCATAATAAGTTTGAAACAAGCTTGCTGAAAGGAATTTTATGAAGGCTGACGTAACTTCCCCCATCTCATTTGTTGCGAGCTTGAATCAAGCTTCAGGTACGGCTTATACAGCAAGGCTTGTATAGTGACATCATGGTGGTATTTCCTGTTCCATTGATATTGCCTGGTTTCCTTTAGTTGCTGTGTTGTTTCGATTTGCTCGCACATGTGTTTGCTACAGTTTACCAAGTTTTTGCAGAGTCTTTTTGGAGTTTTTTAGCATAGGTATTTCTGAAAAGATATATAATAAATTATTATGATATTGTAATGGCCGATATACCTGTGAATGCCTTTGTTTTATGAATGGACAATATCGAATCCTCCGAATGCTTCCCTGATCATACATTTGCAATTTTTCTCTCTTGATTTGTTTTAATTTTGTAGAAGTCAGTGCCATAGATATATCCAGTAGCATGATGTACTGATGATATTCTTGATTATGAGTATACAGTACTGATTTATGTTATGTTTGACCTTAATATTTAGTTGTATCAGTGGTGGTAGATGATTTTAAACGCAAATCAATTTTCCATACGAGGAAACTATCGCACCCCAAATAAGTTTATGGCAGTGAATGGTGCAATCTTCATCAGCTAGTTTTATCATTTAATAATATCATCTCGTTCTTTCAAGTACTTGGCTAGTTAATAGTTTAACTATGGTGAAATTCGTGACTGGTGTAAACATAAGATGTATTTGTTATTTTAGGTAAGATGCAGTGAAAATCAGTTGTTTGGTGGTAATTATCATGGTTATGAACCAAGGGGGGGTGGAGACTTTCCGGAAAAATGTTAGAAATAGTGAAAATCATGTAAATTGGCACTGCTAATTTTATTGAAACAAAACTGCGCATCACGAATATGAAATTCACTTACCTCATGCTAAAACATTATCGAAATTGTGTACTGTGCTGAAAAGCAGTGTATATCCAGATAGCACAAAAAAAATTGCAATAAATTTGCAGCAACCTTGACATGACAAATTTTTAAACTTGCAGCAACTTTGTCTTAGCAAGGCTATATGTGTGTAGCAAGCTTGTATCAAGAATTCAAGTCTCTCCACCAAAATAACTTGTGGCAGGCTTGGCACCACAAGCTTGCAGCAAGCTCTTTTGGTGGAGACTTGAATTCTTGCTACAAGCTTGCTGCACAGATACAGCTAGGCCCTGACCAGGTAGCTGCATGCTTGGAGACTGGCCATATCAATGTTGCTGCAAGCTTGTTGCAACTTTTATTTACTGTTTGGGAATAAACCTGGATGTTCCATCCCTCCCTACAAGCAGATTTCAATGATATAGTGTTAGCAACACATAGTCTGAAAAATGTTCATGGCAGCCACACTCTACTGACTATAACCGGCTATAAGTGCTTTTGAATATAATGTCTAGGTAAATAAGTGCATTGATCTGTAAATAAAACATTACATAAATACACTGCTGTACTGAAAATTGCTAATCCTGTAAGGTGTCATTCATTTGCATTAAAATCGACACTAAATATAGTACGAATTGCGAAATGCAAATTTTTTTGAAATGACGTCGCATAAATGTCTCTGAAACACGTTATATATGGAGCACTTGTGACCAGTGCGTACCCAAGTGCTATAAGCATCCAAAAAAATCTGGAAAGGCAGAAATCTGCATGTTACGAGACAGACCAGAATGCCACGGTGTCGTACTCGCGAAGAATATCACCACCTAGACCCATATGAATGGGGTCATATGGTCGGATTGCATCAAGCATCGCACAGCCAATTATATTGGCCGCGCAAGTGGCGGGTTTATATGACATAAAGTGCAAGAGTGGCCTAGTGCCCATAAGAATAACCTGGAGAGGAGATGGGAGGGCAGGCACACAAACTGGTGCTACCCTTCTTTGGAGGGGAGAACACTAACTGGTGCTACTCCTGGTGCTCTGCCATCTCCTCCACTCCACTGAGGCGTGCTGTGATTGGCTGAACCCCTTCACCCTCCCTTCCTCTTCTACCTCTACGTTGTGTGTTGTGATTGGCTGTTGGCGTTACTACCACTTTGTGCAGAGGGGCTTTCCCCCATGCTTTGATTGCTCGGCTGGTTCTTGGAACAAGAAAGGCACAGGGGGCATTTGGGTGGAGTCGAAGTTGATACTTCGGAGTTCAGAGCACGGCTGAGCTCTGATTATGATGGTGAGGGGGGGTGGTAAATTGTGTTCAGGAGTGGTATAGTGGTTACCTCTTCAGAGTCTGGAGTAAGTTAAGGTCTGGGGATGGATGAGGGGAGGGGGGAGCAGTAGCAGCATAGGTGTCGTCTCTTCGAAGTCTGGCGAATTAATGAGCTCTGTTGTGTTGAGGTGTTGACAGGTCGGAAGGTGGAAGGGAAATCCAGTCGTGAACAACGGGAGGGGTAAGGGGGTAATGCAGTTGCATAGGATTTAATATGTGCATGTAATAAATAATAATGGAGCAGGGGAGGGGGGTGATGCATAGAGGTAAGATGTGTAATTAAATTCATTATCTAGTGGAATAACTATTTACGCAAACTTGCTATTAAAGTTTTATTAATAACAGTTACAAATGTCTGTTACAATTGAAGTACTGTGCAAGGAGTAGTTACTAACTACTCACATTCCATAATGAACAATTCTGCATTGAACAAGTGCAAATAACATTTGAAATCAATAAGTACCGAAAGAATAATTACCCAGAAACTACAATTACTAAGTACAGGTGCTAATTACACGTCCGCACCCTGCCGCTCCTCACTGGAGACTGAACTAAATTTGTTTATAACAAGATCATATACCCCTGGTGGTCATATTGGAACATGTTTAATATGTAAGAGGGTGGGACTTGTTTTAGAAAATTATCAGTGTATGTCTGGATGTGGTACAGGTCGGAGCTGCGGAGTTACTATGACCCATTATTTCTTTCACACAGAATATGTTTGACTGGTTCTTGTGTGTTTGAAGTTACGACCCTTGTCAAATAATTGCATCACATTTATTTTATATATTTGTCTACACATTGATTCTCTCACTCTTTTCCTCAAATGTTTGATCTTAAAACTCTTGTTAAATTATTCCAGCACAACATATTTTTATATTAATATTTTTTATCATATTAAAACCCATCACTCTATGTAAATGGCAGACACTCTTTTCTCAAGTGTTTTATAAATTAGATTTTTACACTTTGATTGGAGGTATTGTGACGAACGCTATTCTCACAGAAAAATTTGTTAACTTTTAGCATTTTCGTGCCACAGTTGGTAGTAAAGTAGTACTTTTATATTAGATTTTAGTGTGTAGGCTGGCCTTATGGTATTCAACATGTATAAGTGTTCTGTTATGTTGTATAATTAACTTTTTACTGTAAATTATTATCTGTACTATCTTTTATATTTTTTTATAATTCATATTACATACAATGTCCTATTGTAGTGTACTGAGTCGCCATCGTGGCTCGCCACGAGCAGGCATGATGTCACCTAGGTTGGGGCATGTGTAGTTTAGGTATTCGATGTTTGGGAGTTGCAGTATGGCAGTATCGCAAGTATAGGTCGAGTATGAGAGTGGAGTTTGATCAGCCGGGGTGGCTTGATCGTGAGTTTCACCCGCCAGTACGTCGTGAGTGTGCCTCCAGCTGTTAAATGGGCAGAACATAGATGTGGTGAATTGCTCATTACGCCAGTGTCTCATGAAACAAATTATGCAGACAATGTTACCTTTCGTGAAATATAATTTCGCATATTGGAGCGACATTAATATGAGTGTATGTTGAAACATTCAATACATGCTCAGCCGGTGAACTTATGTGGATGGTAATAGTTGTTTGTAAACCTGGCATAAAGAAACTTCTGCTTATTGCTGTTACGAGTAAAGACATGTTACATTTGCACGTTTGGTGAAAATGTATTCTGCTGAGAGTTGGCATGTCCTGATGTGCCCATGTGTAAATTCCCTGTGGTGCGAAAACTTGCTAGTTATGATATAGGCGGGTTATTATGGTTTTAAGTTCATGTATTTAAAAATTGCCAGACGACAACTGTAGTGTGCCGGCTATTGTGTTCCACTTCGGAGGTCTGCATTTTCACGTTTCTGTATGAGGTAACGAGGTAAGCATCCGGTGGATCAGTTTTTGCATTCGACAGTGGCGCGACATGCTGGGGCTGCAAGCAGTTTTCGGCTAGTTTCGTGTCGTGAGCTCTAGCGTGTTTGTCCATGGCATTTTGTCCACCAAGCACTTTCGTTATTTGCCACTGCTAAGGTATGAGTCTATGTATTTAAATTTATGCCCTAGTGTTCGGGGGTGTATGCAGCATCGAGAACCAGATAAATTTTATTGCCAGAAACTTTTGCCTGCTTGTTGTTCGTTGCAGTAGTAACTATAAATGCTAGATGTCGTGATTGTCTACAGAATTCTTCGGCCAACATTTCGTGTTTTAAATTGTTGAAAGTTGTTAGATGAGGAATATGAGTGTAACATAGTGGAATGGCCATATATTTTAATAGCAAATTTGTCATGTGTGATAAATTTAAAATGTGCCAGGCATAAAAGGCCAGAAGATTTTATAAACCACTTATTCAAGTGCGATTATAATTAATGTGCTTGTAAACTAAATATTGCGCAACCATTTTTATTAAATTTTAAATATCACTGAAAATTGGCATGTGCGAACATTATTTATGAATTTCACTGTTGATATAATTTATGTATTTATCCTAATGTGTGGTATTAACAATGGCGTGTTGGGCCACAGTAAGGGGATTTCTTTAAGACGAGACTATTTTCTGCCTTTCGGGGGCATATAGGATTTAGTTGAGCTGTGTCGCGAGTAAGGTAGAGTTGAAACTCCTGACACCCCGCGGGGTACAGGGCGTCTCAAATCTGTGCAACTCTGCTGATCCCTTTGTATTGCAGTCCAATGCGGTCAGTTGTGGTTTCGATATTCCAAGCAATAATGACATCCTGGATTTACAGAGTATATAAGCCCACAATTTTATTAAATCTTAATACGGCCAACATTACAGCAGAGAAAAATGAGAGTATCGATAATTTGCGCAAGAAAATGGCAGCATTAGTATGTGTTGGGGAAAAGAGTAACCAATCTAACACCAGTCAAATAAATCGAAATCATAACTTTCCCAATGTTGATGTTAC
>CM056993.1:270937303-270982625 GCA_029891345.1 Dryococelus australis
GTTAGTTTGTGGAAATTGGTACTTTGTTAATGCAACATTTACTGTCTGTTGTAAAATTCCACTTTTTTTATACACTTAGAAAATAATACAGTAAAAATTATTTTGTGTGAAACATGTATTTAGTTGCTCTGACATTTCTAACAGGAGAGAGTACCACTAATATATTTGAAACAGCTTCAAGTACAACTATTAGCATGCTTGTTTGTCATAATAAAATTAGCTACTGTAAATGTTAAATATTAAGTTCGAATGTTGTTTTACAAACTGGTAATGTGGAAGTTCATTCAACCTCTCTTTTCCTTTGCGAAGCCAATCATTTAAAGCAAAAAAAAAAAAACATAAGAAATGTTAGATATTTCGAAATTAACATTAACATATTAACATAGTGGCAAAAACATAATTTATTATGTATATCATTATATTAACAAATTCCTAAGTAGTTAATGTTTATCACAATATGCATAGAAAAGATTAAATATGCTCGTGAATGGACCCCACCAAGGCGAACAGGTTCGATTCGGGGGATGTCGCTTCCTGGATTTTCGTGGTGGTAATCATGCCAGACGATACCAATGGTCGACAGGTTTTCTTGGGGATCTACCATTTCCCCACCCTAGCATTCCGGCACCTCTCCAAATATTTGTTTCACCCCCCCCCCACCCGGCTCTCAAAGACCTCGATGCTAAGAGTCGCCCAAATCTTTCACACTCCATTTTTTGAATATACTCTACATTATAGATAGTTTCCATAGACTTGATGTGCAGATAAAACATAATAACTTACTGTTATTTTTTACAGATATTGCACGAAGAAAAAATTCTGATGAAGGAAGCAGCTAGGGACTCTCTTTTGAGATCTGACGTGTATGAAACTCATCAGTTTTTACTGTATTGCTGATAAACCAATGTCTGATTTCTTTCCGAGAAGAAAATCGAAAAATAGATGCAACAGCTGCACAACAGCAATTACTAGACACTTTGTTCACCCTTCTTTAATAGCAAGTTTTCTCAAGAAAACCCCTGGGGAGATCATGCTGAACCTAACTCTAGGCTGTATTTGGGCTACACGACGAATTACTTCAAACAAGAATTGGATGTTATCAAGAAATAGATTAAACAGATTTAATATCGTTGAAACTACGGAAAGCTATCTTAAAAGTTTGATTAGTGACATACTTATGTTTCTGTCGGATGAAACGTGCAACAATACAAAATTTGACCGAGTTTGTTCCTTAAAAATATGTTAAATATAAAATGCAGCTGTGATGCTGGTTATGTGGTTACCTTGGATTTTTACCAAACTTGAATGAAAATTATTTTTGGACTGTTACCGAGGAGAATATTGGAATCGTAAAAATAAGAAACAATTCCGTCAGCATACGAAGAAAAATCGATTTAATCCTGCAGTAAAGCCTTAAGCCAGGGCTTCGAACAATTCCAACAAGCAATTCTGATAAACCAGAATTTTGCGTCAAGTATGATGCCTATTAGTGGGAAAAGATGAATCGATAAGTTGCCCATTGCAAGCTGTTTTACCACATCTGTTGAATTTGGCTCTCTCAGGCACATCTCAGCAAAAATTTCGTGTAAATGTTGTCAAATTCCTTTTCAGTATTTAGTTTCATTTTGTCGTAAGTATAAAGTATTGTCTTAGCTCGGTAGAAGTGATTTTTGGTTCTTAGTCTGTGTTTAGTTTACAAAAGAAAAATTAATTTTTATATGTAATAGTTAACCTTTGTTAATGGTTGGAGATTAAAACATACTAGAAACTGAAGATGCATGTCGCATTGTTCGGGACATTCGTGTAGGTTCACGGTATTTACTAAGTGCTGTATTTAATTTCAGCCAATTTTAATTAAATTACTGTGCTGCGCACAAATTCGTTGCCGACCATAATCAAGCCATGCGGAATTACTTTAATTTGTATGTACTATGCATTCTTCTTTGTCTGCCGCCATTTCAACTGTGCATTCCCTTCTCTTTTTATTAACTACTGGCTTTTTCCCATCAAAGCAGAAGCTCAAGTGCAAGTTTTTTTTTTTTTGCGAAACGATTAAGGCCTTGGTTACACGAGTGCTGTTAAACACATTAAAGTAAATGCATTCGGTAATCATGTCTGAACAAGTTTAAAAACAAAGTATTTTTGCGGTTACACACCTAAAGCAGAATGTCATTAATGGAAATTCTAACCTCAACAAACATGGAACTTAAATTGTATGATATTTAATTTAATAGCCTCCAACATTTAAATCATTGATATGTTTAATTGTTATTAAACCTTCACTTTTAACTGTAATGACATAATGGATGGGTATTAGTAAATTCAACTTAATATTAAGTTTATTCAACAAGTGCAGGAATTCCCACCGAATTCAGCATATTTATTACACTGCTTGTTTACTTCGAAACAGCCAATAGGAGGCAGCGAGAAAAAGTCGTTCTAAGTACTTATGAAAACTGTTCACTTTGAACGAGAAACATCTGCGATCGGAAATCTTTCGAAGGTAATGTAACCTCTTCAATAGCTGAACTTGTTTTACTGAAATAGTTCTGCATCCTGTGTAACCGCGATCTAAGTCATCATGCCAAGTCTCTTAACAAATCAAAACTTAAAGCTATTTTTTTTGTCCCATCTTTCTGCTGTAGTGTTAGCACCCAAAATAAATAATGAGCTGTGAGTTAAAAGCAATATGTAATACCCAAAACAGCTGTGGATTTATATGAATAATCAAATAATTATATTGTAAAGAGTGACAGTCCAATTGTTAAATTCAACTGTTCAACCGAGAGTTTGAAGCGATACTTGATAATATTTTAGCAATCTGTGAATTTATCTGAAATGTAAAATAAAACCATTCGAAATAAAAATAGTTCCATAAATTATTTAACATGAAAAGTGTTACATATATTAAAGTTTTTTTTTTTTTTGTTACCAAAGTAAGGGCATATGTAACTGCATGGAGAAAGTCTGAAATTTGAAATCAATGATTTAACATTTGGTTTTACTTGCAAAGTATAAATGTGCAAGTTGGAGGTGGAACAGGAAACAGCTCCGTGCAATATGGCGAGAAAGCCTATTGGCGTGTTCCAGATGTCCACGTATCCCTTGTACATGTTTGTACCACCACAGATGCATCAACCAAACAGCAGCACCCGACCGATCGACATTAAGTCGCGGTCCCAATCACTGCAGGTCGACAAGAACAGTGTCTACACATTTATTGCCGCTCTGCAACCTGTGGCCGCGGGCCAACATATTTTTAATTTATTATGGGAAAGATGGAACTCTTGTATAAATTAATATGGGGACCAAAAGGGCCACATATTAGTTTACAGATTTAATCGAAATCTACAAAGTTTACAATTAACGCTCTTCGAAAACATTAACGATAAATATGTACTTCATGAAATAGGGGGTGACCTTGAGAAGATAGAAGAAGTTTTTAAAAAGTTAGTAGAGCTTCAAATTTAACTATCGATTGTCTGTTCAATATTTTTACTTCGTTTTATTTTATTTTGCTTGATATTGGGTTAAACTTTCTTGATTTAGAGTGATCGCCTGCAAAATTTATGCTTTGTAGAAAACATGAAAATTTGCTTGAAAATTTATAAAATTTGATTGATTTTTGCTTAAATTTTGCTGCTTTTAATTGGCACAAATCCTGCACAACGATTTTGAAAAAATTGAAAATTTGCTTTTTTGTGGCTTAAATTTGCTTGTTTTTGAGAGCTCCTTTTTAAAAAAAAAATTAGGTCTAAATTTAGCCTCAAAAACCTTGATTTTGGAGCAAAAACCCTCCAAATTTCGATGAAATGAAGGGTGAGCCATGATTGGCACTATACATCTACTCGTACACATAATGTTATTTGAAGTGTTTTATCATTGTTTAGTTGTGTGCGCCTGAAATTGTTATTTTTTTTAAATCTAAAATTTTTGAATGGCATTATGAATACAGTATGATACGGGCTATTTCCAGTGTTGGCTGTCGTTCATAAACCAAAGACACGAACGCCGTAGCATATGAACCACATGGCAAAAAGTTGCCAAAATATGTAACTGATTTTCAAGGGTTTAATATGACGTGTTCGTAATGTATATTATGTTGTATATTAAAAATATGAACGTACAAACAAATGCTAGTCAATCCCTGCACTACAGAGCCATGCACGTGCAGAATGTAACCTCCAAATGTAGGTTACATCATGCTTACATTTATATTTTTATTTTTATTTAATGATATTGTATGTAAATTGTTGTGTGTTTTGTGCCTCATTTCCATCCGGGTCATATCATTCATTTCATTTAGTAACTATGTATTGCGTAATAAGTGATCACGTGACACGGCAGCAGGAGTGGGTTCCAGGGAGATGGCAGCTCGCCACCATCTTAAGTAGCAGCATCTTGGGTACCGAGTGAGATGGACATACATCGGTTGTCGTCGGAGCACTTCACCATTTCACGCCAACCATGTAGTTTGTAATAGTTCACTTTAGTTTACTGGAACCCAGTTGTTTTGCAGCCTGGGAGTGAGTTGCCTCACCGCCCAGTCATTTGTTCATGATCGGACTTAACATTTCTGTAAATTCATGTAGGCTTTTTCCGCCTTTTTAAAAGTTGACGTGGACCGGTAGGCGAAAGCCCATTCTTCCCGCCACCAGTATATCTGCCAGAGCATTCAACGACCACGTGCTACGTCAGTGCCATAGTCTACGTTCTGTGCATCAGTGCAGTGCAAATCCATGTGTTGTGTATTTCGTTTATTTTTTTAATGGCCTGCTGTTTACTAATTTGTTCAGTGCTTCAGAGTGTTTGTCCACATATGCGCCACAGCACCCTCATGCAACGTCTTGTGTTTACGTTTTGAGAGAGTAGTGTTTGTATGTTCTGTGTGTAATATTATTGATCATAAAGTGTAAAATATGTGTGCTAAAGGTGAGTGCCGTGCATACGAGCCGTATATACAGAATTTTCGTGCAGAATTTCAAGGGTAAAATGTTACATGTAATGTTGACAGTTGTGTTGTTTATCTTTATCGCAGTCTATGTCATGTTATGTTTTGTTGTCATTCAGGTGTATAATAAAGTCCTCATCCTTATGATTAAGGTAGGTACTGTGTAGACAAACCATGTACATGAGATATTTAATAGGAATATGATTTATTAAGTGTTATGTATCTTCTTTGACAGTTATAGTGTTATTGTGCGTGAAGAGTAATTATGGAGGTTAAATGCACTAGAGTGCCCCTTTCCACTCTGGAACAGTACAGTTCATTCTTATGGATAATAATAAATTCAAGGGTTTTGTATTTATTTTAATGATTATTAATTTTCATGTGTTGGTTATTGTTTGGAAACACACCATGGATAACATCGTACAGAGACTGGCCAACCAAGCCAAGTGGCGGAGGCTTAAGCAGGCCACGTGTCCACAAACTGTTGTCCACAGACTGAATATAAAGTATGTCCGAATAATAATATTTGTTCCTACAATGATTACAAACATTTTACATATAGTACCATGTACAGGCATATATAAACAATAAGTGTACATATGAATGCAGGACACAGCTCCCGATATTAACGACACACATGTGGTATGAAAGTCAGTGCATTTAGGTTAAGGAAAGGACAAACGGAATTGGAGTTGTAAACATGCCAGTGCAGTTCACAATTGATTTTATTTTACGTGCAGTATGTTTATAGGGCCTATCAAAGTGTAAAATATCTTATTTTATCTCTTGTGTGCCATCATCGTCTTCATTCACTCATCATAAATTAGTTTTAACCAGAATAACAGGATTTTGAGATGTCATGCGGGAAGCATCGGCCAGGCACCAGCTCATGTACTGCCAAATTTTTTAGTGGCGTCATCGCAGCTCATGGGGTAGGGGTGCATGAATGCTGTTCCGGGGATTCCAACTTCTTGTCTGATAATGTAGCTGCAATAGTTTAAATTTTAATAACCAGAACCTTTTTATCTCTTTCATTGCCCCAGAGTGCGAGCCTCCCCACAGTCCGGTCCGTTTGTTTCACGTACGGACCTTAAATATCCTTGTAAATCACTTTGTCGGCATCATGCCCTTTTTGCAGTTGTAGAGCTCTCCGACCTATAGGGAGAACTGTAACATTTGTGCATCATACGATGTTTGATGGGATAAATTGTCATGTCATAATAATTTCTACGTACAACTTTATTTCTTGGCCCATCTGACCATATGACCACATGAAATATTTTAACCTAAAATTGAACGACGAGTGTATACTGTGTTGGGTGGCCGAGACAACCCACTCCGAGTTAGAGGTGTATAAGGGAGGACCACAGTCCTTACTAGCACAGGCCAAGGATTTATAGAATTCATCAAGACTTCAACTTGCCACTGAAACAGGAATGTGAACTACAGGAGTGACGTCGGAACACCAAGGGGAGGCCCCGTGGTCGTCGGCCTTCACAATTCCTAAGAATCTTGTGTTCTGCAATGGCGCCCAAACCCTGTAATTATAATCCAAACTTCCATCCAGGTACCCTAACCTGCAACCCCTCTTGTTTTCCAAAATTCCACCATGTCGCAGTATAAGTGTTCTCCCTATTTGAACGGGACAAAACTATGTAAATCCTTTATACGAAGTGGCGTGAAATAAATAAGTATGTTATGTGGCTCGGCATCTTATTATTTCACCGGCCACTTAATGGCCACTTAACCCATTTACTGTGTAATTGTAACTTAATGGTGTGGAGGAAACCAGAACAACCTCCGTGAGAGTGAGTAACATGTACATGTTATGTCGGGACGAAACGCCGCACACTAGCCAAGCCCATATCTTAGAATGCATTCTGGGCAATGCTACTGTAGAACTTACCAGCAGTTCAGACCAGTGGCGGATTCCTGGAGGAAACCACATTCAGGGTGGTCGACCACACTTCCCAATTTTCTTTGTGCTTGTGACTGCTGAGCGTTGGCACCCATCCGATAAATATATCCTAAACAACATTTCTAAGGGTATGGTCCTATTCTCCAGATCCTTTTGGCCGGTAGGGTGTGCAATCTATGTAAGTTGAAAGTATCCAGTGTGTATAATAATGGGGTGCTTGTGAGTCAGAATATCCCTGTTCAAGAGCAACTTATGTGTATTTAATTGTTTTCACCGCTTACAACTACTAGTACCAAAAGTAGACGCTAGGGAGAACAGTACATAAACCCAGGCTTTTCGGCCACAGCCCATAAGTGGGGTAATGTCCCATTCCGACATGCATCGTGCGTTATTACATCTACAACATATACACAATTAAAACACTAGATTGGAGGGACTGTTGTAAAATAGCAATTGTTTTTAAAATTTTATCAAAAATGCACTTTAAACCTTACCTCTAACACATTAAAATAAATTTAAGACTTCGTAAAAAAAATGAGATATTACTCAAAAATAAAACTATTGAGCTTTAAAAAATAACACAAATAAATTCGTCATAAACTATTTTGTTTTAAACAACTACATTCTAATCAAAGCTTATAAAATAATTCATAAGTATTACAAGAAATAAAAGATAAACATTAAAATATACAAAATAGTTAAAACACTTTAGAATCATATATATAAAATCGTCATTAAACATATTAAAATTAACAATTACAATCATTAAAATAACTCGTCAACAAAACACTTAAAAACTAACATTTAAAATTGACCGGCACTGGATCGAGCAAACACTCAACTAAAAACCTCTTCGTTTCTCACTTTCCCATCCATGAATCCTGCGTAGATCTCTAAGGAACTCCTTAACACACTCAAACTTAACCTTCTGTATAAATCTTTAGACTCTACTCCTAATTCTTATAATCTCTTCATTACTTCTTTAGGGACAACTCCCCTCAAAACCAAAGTGATCGGGACCACACCTCTATACCTTTTTCCATCCAATCTTTTCCCTACCTCATCCTCCAACACCTTGTACTTTTCAATCTTCTCCTGGTTGGCATCGATCAGACTATTTCCCTTTCCATGCCTTACTGTCACCTAGACCACAAACACATCCCTACTAGTTTCCAAGACCAAATCTGGTTTAAAAGTTTTTCGGCCACTTCGAGGGCTGGTTCCTCCACTACTACACCATCTTTACTTTGCACAGTCCATTCCTCAGTCAACATCGTACACACTTAATTATGTATGTTTATTCGTGCATCTTTAGTAGGTGTATAGGCACCTAAAAGGTGTCCTGTCGTCTCAGGCATGTCGCTGCACCTTCTGCACTGGACCTCACCTCCCTTGTACCTGGCCAGTGCGACCTTGTTGTTGATCTGACCAGTATGCAACTTAATCGCCTCAGGGAACCTAGAGTCCCTCAGGTATTCTGGCTCATACATACACTTATTTGATTCCAGGTTATCCCTGAGGAACCTCACTACATCCCCTTGGATATTTTGCTCCTCCCACTAAAGTCTCAACCTCTCTCATAGATCTTTCTTATATTTTTCTACAGCCTTATCAATATTTCTTATGGTCTTATCTTCTATATGCTCCTTCAAATTAAATCTTTTGAGATCTTCATTCACAACATTACCAGCATTGATCTCTTTACATACCCATTCTAAACTGGATCTCCTACAGTCTCCATCCTTCCAAATAATCTTATCCTTGAAAGAGAGATGGTGTGCTGGAACTTCAAGAGCCCCAGCCAACCGTCTCTCTTTGCTGCATACAAGAACCCATCTGAGGTCTGCATGGGAATCATCAACACTCTCTTCATGCTTCTTTTAATAATACCATCTATCTCATCAAAAAATTTCTTGCTAACTTCCTGCAAATTCAGGGAGCATAAAAACCTCGGGATCCAGTTTATTTGTATTAATTCTAGTTTCTGGTAAGGCTTCAGTGGGGCAGCGTACAACTTCTGCAACTATTTCTCGATCTTCTTCAAAAACTTGTGGTCTTTGCCACTACCAAACCTAGGTGCAATACCCAAGTACTCTTAGATGTTCATCCCCCTTCTTGGTGAGGAGCATAGATCCACCTAGTCTAAACTTGGTAGGGAAGAAGGTCCAGGTCTTCCCCTTCACTACAAGATGGCTGGTGCTACACTTATGGATGGATAACTCCATTCCAAGGCCAGCCAGAGAGTAATTTACTCTATTCAGCATTCCATACATCACCTTCACATCATCTGCCACAGGTATCAGATCATCAGCGAACACAAACACAGAAACATATTCATTGCCAATGCTCATTCCTTTATACTCTTCTAAGTCCCTCAGGAGCTGGTCAAATGACCAGATTAAAGAGAAGAGGGGACAATGAAGAATCCTGCTTCACTCCTTTCTCATATTCACTCTAACCTTTTCCCACACTTACTTCAATTTCCATTAAACTACTTGCATTACATTCCCTGGATGTATTTAATTAACATTCTCGGGACCCCTGTTCTTTCAATCATTTCATTATGATTTCATGGGGCACCATGTCGAAAGCCTTCCTTACGCCAACTATACAAAATACCTCACTTTTTCTTACTCCTTTTATACGCTGTTGCAGGGTTATTGCATTGTTAAAACAACGGCCTCACTCTTAAATCCCTTTTGTCTACTGCTTAATACTATACTCGGAGGTTAGCTTGCGCCCATATAATATTACTGGTTGTACTCGAGGCCCTGTGTCAAACCCATTACCGCTGTATCGGTATGCCCGTACTTGGGTTTTATGCACACCGATCATCTCTAGGCAATAAATGGCGCCTCACTGTGAGACTTATTACGAACTTGTTCGTGGATGCAATTCATGTTCGTCATCAGCCCCCAATTCGTGTTGCTAAATGCTGTAGCTATGTGAGTGAACGAGCATGGAACCGCCATTTTACGACGTTGGCGAATGTGGTAACGACTCTTGGATTGGAGGAAAGGACCCAACAAATATGAAAAATACAAGCCGGAATCGGGCCGGTAAAAGATAGCCGACCAACTCTGGCCAGATGATGTCGGCCCACTGTCTTTTGCTGGAAGCAGCCCGATGGAAATGTGGACTGGTGGCTGACTGTTTGTAGACAGTGTCAAAAATACACTGTACTACTAATGGCAAGATACAAAATATATTCTGGCCCAACTCAGACGAAAAGTACAGGCCAGAATCGTGCCGGTAAAAGTTAGATGACAAGTTTCGGAATCTGCAGCTGCTGGATGGTGACAAGATTCCGGGCCTGCGGCGGTTGGATGGCGGCAAGATGTTGGTTCTGCAGTGGCTGGATGGTGGCAAGATGCTTGGCCTGCAGCAGGATAGCGACATGATGCTGGGTCTGCCTCGGCTGGATGGTGGCACGATGCTAGGCCTACGGCGGCTGGATGGTGGCATGATGCCGGGCCTACTGCAGCTGTATGGTAGCAAGTTGCAATGCCTGCGACTTCTGGATGTCGTTACGATGCCGGGCCTGCAGCAGCATGATGTCCAGAAATAATCAGTATAACTATGAAAAAACCTTAAACCTTCGATTAAAAATTTTAGTAATTGATATTTCCTCTTAAAATGTATTCATTTAATTTATTTCTCAACAAATTATATATCTTTTGCTTGCTGAGACCGAATTTCGAATCTAAGACCTTGAGTTGACAGTCCAGCATGCTAACCTATACACCATTGCTGATACTCTCCAGTAATTTTAAATTTATCATGACACAAATTATTATAAATGAATGTATAAATTTCATGACAATACAACAAATAAGTTTATAACACTGGTTATTTATAAAATGTTTCTTCGTTTATTCAAAGGCTTGCAATCAAAATAGTTTTTGTAAGTTTTTAATATATCTGTCAGATGTTCGTACAAGTGAAAAAAATCTCGAAGTATAAAATGACATGGACTACCATGTGACACATATATAATTATGAAAAAAAACTTGCTAACGGTTAACACATGGTCTCAAAAAAGATGTCATGCTGTTACCAGCTTGCTAACGTCTTGCCTCTTAAAAACACTTTCAAAAGTTTGTCGGCAAAAAGACCTCATACGTGTATCTTTATTGTTATAAAGAGCCATGTCTCAAAAGCGTTAGCGGGTCAGAATAAATTAAGAAAAATATAGATGCTATATCAGAATCGGACCAGAATATTATTTTTGCTATTGGTGCATGTTAGCTGTGAGATATCACACCGACATAATTGAGGTGATATCCATCTGTTATCCAAAAAAATACAGTGGGCCGTTGTCTTTTTTCTAATGGCTAACATACTGTCTCAAAAAAGATGTCATGCCATTGTCAGATAGCTATCTTCTGGCATTGAAACCACAGTTGCAGGCAGTACTGGTATCGGGCCGACAATTTGCCGACAATTTGCCGACAGGTTGTGTTTGCTGGGGAATCACACCCTCAGGGAAGTTGGTGTCAGGTTACTAATTACCAGGATATGGCCGCCAATGCCCAGCAGTGATGAGCATGAAGATGTTAGGTCATATGGTCGACCACCCCAAATATGGCTTCCTCCAAGCCCGGGCTGGTCTGCACTGTCCGTAAGTTTTGTAGCAGCCTGGTCAGAACATAGTATATAATAAGGCCTGGGCTAGTGTGCAGAGTCTCGTCCCACCACGACATGTACCCTAACATCGACGTAGTTATCCAAGAGTATTCCAAGTGCCTAGGCTAGTGAGGGCTGTCAGCCTCCATCAAGTGTTAACTCACTCCACAGAGGCTGTTCTGGTCTCCTCCAAACCATTTAATAATATTACACAACAGGGTTGTGCATCCATGAAGTGGCCAGTGAAATAATAAGCTTCCGAGTTATGGAACATACTTATTTATTCCAATTAACTTCATACGAAGCAGTTACATGATTTTCCCCGTTTTGCAGGTGTGCACTAACACTGTGAAAAAGGCGGCAAAGTGCCTACATGAAATACAATGAGTTTTAAATACCAGTCATGAACAAATGGTCAGGCCGTGAGATGGTTCCCTCCCAGGGCAGCAAAAATAAACTAGTTTTCTGAAATTACATTAAACTATTACAAAACTACATGATCGGAGCAAAACAGTGAAGTGCCCGAGAGGACACCGACGTACGTCCATCTCATGCAGCACTCGAGAAGCGACTACTTAACATGGCGATGGGCTGTTTTCTTACTGGATAGGAGGCCCTGACAGTTCATGTACACGCATGTAAGAGTTAGGTAATTTTTTCGCCAAGATCAACAATGGTGCATAGCCGACCGATGGGCTATCGTTTATCAAAAATCACTCATCTGAAGCAGTAATCAACAGGGCAGAGGTCAACACTTCGATGGCGAGGAGATTGGTCTGGGTGTACGGCTCGCAAACCCCAAGGTTAAGAGATGCAGTATCAACATTGAAGTCGCCTTGATAGCATCTGGCACCAATCTGGTATAATCATTCCTAGACCTCACTGTCACCACCCCCCCCCCCCCCCTTAGAAACATCTTTAACATTTTTCCAATGTCAAAATGGCATCAACTCTTATTACTAATATTATTATTCCCTGTGGAGAATTGCTCAGTGCATTCTAGAGAATAAATGGAAAACACATAACACTAGAATTGTCAAACATGAACAATACCCTATCGTTAACTAAATATTATCTGCATACACATTGTACACAACACTTACCTTAAACATAATAATAATAAGCACTTCAAATACATTTAATAATAACCTTTAAATTAAAAATACACATTACATCAAAACACAACATTGGCACCATGTAAACAAACAGATGGACATGGTCTCTGTGGCACACACATGATATTTGAGGTCAACAATTAATAAAAGAATTTAAAATACCATAAATAAATCAAATATGCACATGATGTTGCACTGCACTGTACTCTTCGAGTGTGTGATGCTGCGAACGGGCTGAAATATGAGGTTGGGGGGAAGTGGAAAAACCTTCAATATTTAAAATGCTACAAAAACCCTGGGATGGTTCAAAAACATACAAAACTAATCGCACAGGTGATATACACATTTCATACTATTCACATTTACTGGCAATGCATCACACTGATGCACTCGGTGCGCCATATTCGATAGCATGTGATCACATGGGAGAATAATATTAACATGGACGTAAATGAAATACTGACTGGAAACATATTTAACACCTTGAAAGAAACATAATAACAATGATAATAATAATAACCAAAGGAAATCAGGAACATGGTAAAAGGCAAACAAACATAATTGCACATATGCAGCAAGCCTGCAGTAGTGGAAACTCAAACACACACACCGAACACTGGTTGTAGCACTGTTGCACTTGTGTGGTGCTGGGTTGGACTTAGGCGGGTTCTTGATAGATGTGGTGAATGGTCTAGGGACTGGGGCATGGCACACTTCACTGGAAAGAGAGGAGGCAGCCACCACCGGCATTCCGGGAATGGTAACGGTGTGCATTTCCCTCCATCCATTGTTCCACGAAGCAGCTGCCGTCATCCGCATTGCACACCGAAGGAGCTGAGCACATGTTCACCCGTCCCCAACAACCATGACCATCTTCGCCGTAGAACATTGTCGACATATATGATGAGCAATGATGTGCAGAAATTACAACATAATAACAGACAGTGATCCCTTCGCCAAGTATGAACCCTTGGAAAATATTTCAAATGCCTACCGGACATGTCCTGATGGCATACGCAACGAAAAAGTACAATCAACCAGTGGGACACTCGTCCATGACGTGAGGGACCAGAGTGAGATCTGATGTCCTATACACTTGCCAGAGCAGACAGACAGAGAAGACACTGAACACAGTAGAGAGAATAAATTGACATGTTCCAGATGTCCATGCATCAACCACACAGCAACACCCGATCGAAGTCATTTGGTCGTGGTCCCGATCAGTGCAGGTCGACAAGAACAACATGTTTACACTTTTCTTGCCGCTCTGCAACCTGTGGGCCGCAGGCCACCATATTTTTAATTTATTACGAGGGTAAACTCTCGTAATAAATGGATGCTTCCCGTAAAGTCACACTAGTTAGACGCAACAGCCATTGGAGGGAACACTGGGGTAAACTAGGCCGCTTTATCCCAAGGCTTTTCAATGTGTGCGATGTCGACGAGTGCGGCGTGGCTCCAAGAGGTGTAAAAAATGGGGAAAATATTCCCGCATAAGTGCAAAGTGAAGAGCGTTCCCTAGCAGTAGTAATACTATGCTAGAAGTAGAGTAGTACAGGTAATTAAGCAACAAATTTGCAACATAGTTAACTAGGGAAGCTGCGTGATTTGTCATAGAGTTGCCCATATCTCACAGAGGACAGGGCTATAGCCCCGCCCATTTTCAGTGAAATGTGTCATCATAGGAAATGAAATGCATACACATTTTTACATTTTCCCATAACGACATACACCGATATTATGTATTAATTACAAGAGTGTCATGTCATCATTCATCGAGAATCAGCCACATAAGCATCATTTCATATAATATCACCCTACAAGTGTGCTGACATACTCGTGACGTCACATTCTTAGGCATATCTGGGGTTCCGACGCTCAGGGTATGTCACCAATGTGTTTTAGTTTAGTAATCATAATTATGTACAATGTCAGTTTCATTCATCATTTTAAAGTTATTAAACTCAGTTTTTCATGTTGTCATTTTGGTGCCAGATTCGCCAGAGTACGGCGAAACCGATGCCATGTTGTTATTCAGACTTTACACTCCAGACAACCAGCAGGGCAGACGGTAAGCTCCACAAACCTCCCTCGGCAATTCAATCTAGACTGCATTTTTTTCATCGCAATAGTTAACGTACTCCAAAAAAGGAACTTTTAGTTAGCCGAGGGGAGGTCTCCTTGCATCCTGAAGTAGCATACCAGGACTTCACATATGGGATGCATTTTTTACATAACTCTAACTTAAGTCCTATGCCTTACTTTCCACAGAAGTGACCACTGGCAGGTCCTGATTACCGGGTCCGCTTATGCAAGGGTACATTTTCATGTGCAGCAACATTTCATTGTTCCTTTGCGGTAATGAAACAGTCATACCATAAATAGACATCTTTATTGTATTAACTCTCCAGAGTTCATCAGGTACTGCACCCTCATAGCAGCATCAACTTTAAAGTGTCTTTCAGTGTATATTTTGTATTTATGGGGCCTGCCTCCCTCCAGCAGAGTAAATTCAGTGAAATAGAGGGGTGCGAAGTGGCCGACAGCTTCCCCCAAGGAAATATTTACATTCAGTATAATTTAACTGACAATTAAATTAGCTCTCCTTTATATTGACTCGATCCAGAGTCGCCGAGGCCGCCGGATGTAGCGACCCCGTTTCAACATCGTTTTCTCTACCGAACGTGGCGCCGGCAATTCACCAGTTCCTGTTCTCCACCTGCTCCCAGGCCGGACACGAACACATCCCAGCACTCCTGGAGGTGCAACACCTCATGTGGCACCCAATGTGGGGCTACTCAAATGTCATACGCAAGTTTATTTCCTACGTCAAGTTGTTTTCCCTACACGGGCGAATCAAACAGCAGTAGAAATTTAGAGTGCATGAGAGCACCAACATAAGTCGGTAGTCTGCTCAAAAAACATGTGTACAACAGGCTACACGACATAGGTAACAGTGCGACAAAAGTGCTTCACAACAAACAGCTACAGTCATTGGTGTGTAACCTGAGACCTTCAGACACCTATCAAGCAATGCAATTAAGACAGTCCAGTCAACACTACAATCAACATCAATAATATCAAGGGTTTTTATGTTTTCAATTGTCACACTATTTGTACAATTATTCATTTGTCACTTGTCAGATTTGTTTACACTGGAGAGTGCATAGTGTTACGTCAACAGACGTACAGTGAATCGAGTGGGGAATAACACATATCAAATGAGTCTAGTGAGGGCCTGCATCTGTCAAAACAATCAATTAATTGGGTTGTTTTCTTGAACATCATCAGACGTTTTAACTTTTGTAAACATACACTGGTTTAGATGTGACAACACGTAATGCAAAAGACACAACTGTAAGCCAAAACAGATGCAAGTCGAACACAACCAGTCGTCACTGCAAGTGTAAATTGTATGTAAAAGTGTACCTGTATTCAACACTGCATGGTAGTAAGGTAACATCACAGCATATATGTAAGTAGTGCGACAGTGTTTTGTAAACAAACGCACGAGGCGTTTTTCAATGTGTGCAGTAATTGGCAATCATGTATCACAATGAGCAAAGTAAGACAGTATTTTCAAGCAATACCAATCAGCAATTTAAGATACAAGAATAATCAACAATTAATTTCATTATTTCCGGAACTTTTCAGCAATTATTTGCAGCATTTTTCAATAATAAGATTTTCAAACATTTTAAAAATAAACAATTATCTTTTTCAGTGTTTTTCCCTTGGAGGATAACGAACTTAACGTTAACTGTCAATTAAATCAATTTTTAAAACTTTTCTGAGCATTTTTCGAAATAATTAAAAATTTTAAGGGGTTTTTCACTGACTTTTCAAAATCAACATAATTTTTACAGCAATTTATCAAGAACATTTTTTTCAAAGATTTTCAAAGTTGTTGTACGGCAATCATAAGTCAAGAGCCCAACAGTTAATTTTCAAGAAATTTTTCAAAGGAATTTTTCGTTTTTAAAGCAAGCAATGTACTGGGAAAACACACGCGTCACTCACGCAGCTGGAACAAGCGTTCTCAGCAGGAAGCAAGGCGCAGCGAGAAACTCTTCGAAGTACGACCGAGGGCCAGCCGCATAACAACACAATGTTTAACCTTGAAACCCGCGCTCCACGGCACGCGGCGGTACGAGATACTGTCCGGAAGCATTTAAATTGGTGTACAAGCGCAGGCCAAGCGAATCCATTATGTTTGACGTGTGTACAACCCACAATAGGTACAAATCCCCTTAAAGAAGTAATATGTCCGTGTAGGGAAACATAGGATTTGAGAATTCGCAAAGAAAGAATAACCACGGCAAACAGAGCCCGAGTGGGCAAAACGTGGAGTTGTACCTTATGTAGTACACCAGTAATTTTGTGTGCTGACTGTGGCAAAGTACAACCCGCGTAAAATGAACAAGGTATGCCAAGCAAATTTGTTTGTCAATGTAAACAGCCGCACTTAATCGATTTCAACTCCACGGTAAATGAAATTACACAATGGCAAGATGGCAGGTGTGCGAATCAAATTATGTGTGCAAGAAGGGGAAACAGAACAGTAAATTGTGGACAGTGTGCACGAAGTTTTCATCCGGAATGTTTGAGCCGGACTGAAAAGGCCATCACAGATCAGCAAGGCCATATTCTCTGCAAAACGTGCGAACACATTCTTTTCCGAACTGACAAAACTTCCAAAGCAGTCAAAACAGAACATTTACAAATGCATGAACAGTGTAAACTGGTAATTTGCAGGCAAGGGTCACAAGAAACCGTGAGGTGTCAAGCGTGTGGACACAAAACGCACTGGCAATGTCTAACCAGGCAAGACATGCAAGACATGGCAAATCAAGCCACCGGGAGATTCCGCTGTGGACAATGTGCATTCCCATCGCCGCGGTCAGAAGACAAGTCAGTAGTAGGGGCGGAATTGTCTAACACACATCACTCTCCACGGGAACATTCAGAATGGGCCAGTGTGTATCCAAACCCAATGGCTTATTTAACACACTTACCGAGAAGAACAGAAGAACCACAGAAAGAACGTCACAACCCATGTGTGTCACGTAGCCACAACAAAACGATCATAATAATCCAGAATTATTTACAGCAATCACAAGAGCTGTCGCAGCCGGTACAACACCAGCCCGGTTTCAACAGTTACCAACGTTTTCAGGCCTACCAAGCGAGGACCCATAGGCATTCCTAAACGACTGCACAACACATTTAGAGAGATACAAAGTGTGCATGCAAGAGTGGCTAAATTGTATAGAGACTCAATTGGCCGGCGAGGCAAGTAATTGGTGGAAAACAATCAGTCATTATGATTTTGAGAGGCTAGAATTTCTTAACCTCTTCCAAAGTCGATTTTCCAATGCCTGCTAATCATTAAACGCACAGAGTAGGGCTGTGCTAGAAGTGCAAAAAAGTAGGTGTATACCTGACCGCGTTTGCAACGAGGAAGATAGGGCAAATAAAAAAACTTTCATCCACACATGAGTGGGCGTAAGATCCTCGAAGTAGTTGCATAAGAATGGAAAGCAGGCTAGCAATGGCACAGTTAAATCACAGTAGCACGGAGAACTTCATGCTCTCTGTCGCATTGCTGGACTAAGCCAGCCGAGAAGAAAACGCCGCAACTAGAAAGGGTGACGGGTACCACTTGCGTCGGAGAAAATATGCAGAGCAGAGGGAGCAGACAGAGGAGCAACCAGCAGTGAACAAGGTAGTAGGAGCAGGTGCGCTCCAGACAAGAACATACCCCGAACCCAGGATGGCAGCGCGGATACCAGCAACCTCGGGCATGGTAGCAGGCCCATGTGAGCCACCACTTGTATGCCTTTATTGCTAAGGAGAAGGCAAAGTACACTGGCACAATCAGTGCCCAAAATTCAACCAACCACAAAACATCAACAAATCACTGATGGGAAAAGGACCATTGGGGTGGGCGAGATGGACGTTCACTACTCCAGGGCAAAGGGCCCCCATGGTAAAAAACCTACTCAACAAGTAGAGCAGGTAAAAATAAAAATTCAGCAACCCAGCATACAACAAATCAATGTACCTGAGGAAACAGAACACGAGGTCGACGACTTGCAAAACAATATTTTAACTGCATAATTGCAGTTTACAGACACTCAACATCGTGTTACCTCCATCATGCAGAGTGAACAGGAGTTGTGGTGAATGAATGGCACACACGTCGAGAATATAACCATGTCGTCCTGAAGCAACCTGGAAGCTGTACATGCCCAAAAGTGCACGAGCACAGGTGCTATATCATGCACATGATTCACGATTTGCCGCCCACCCTGGCGCATCACAAACCACCAGAAATGTGCAGAACCATTTCCACTGGCCTGGCATCGCCAGAGATGTCTGGCATTGTGTGAGGGGGTGCATAAAGTGTGATCTCTGCAAGAGTAGGAGAGCAGATGGAGTAACACAAGAACAACCACAGAAGCTGCAGGAGCCATTCGAGTCCATCTCGCTGGACCTGATGGGGTCATATCCATGCACCCCTATGGCAAGAGATTCATTCTTGTGGTGACTGACTCGTTCTCAAGATTAATAAAAGCATACACACTTTCCAGTGCACGGTCATGCAACATAGCATGTGTACTGGAAACCTATGCACCATCTTACCAGACAATGGTACACGATTTATGGGGAAGTATTGGGGATAATTGTGTACCAGGTGGGTAGTCCAGCATCATACAATGGTCATGTACCACCCGCAGGCCAACCCAAATGACAGGAGGAATCAAGACCTCAAAACTCAGTTGCGCCTGCGGGTAGGATCAAACTACGCAAGTTGGGCTGAACATCTGCCCACTGCCTTGTTCACAATCAGACGGAGGGTGAACATAGCCACAGGTCAATCACCGGCTGCCATTCTGCAGGGAAGGGAGCTGCCCCTCCCTGGGAATTCAGAATCTGACAGGCATACAGCGACACAACAGAAAGCACAGCAGGCAGGCATCAGTGCCAAGAGCAAGACCTGAAAAATGCACGCATTCACCAGGAGAGGTACACAGGACAATGGGTACCAGCAGAAATAATCCCACCAAAGAAGCTCAGGCCCAGACAACATGTTTACGTCCGTGAGCACAGGCTGAGTAGTGCAAAGAGCAAAATTTGAGCAGGGTTTGTCCCTAAGTGGAGCGGACCACATGTTGTTGTAAAACCACTGGGGTATACAACTTATCTTATCAAGGTCAGCAGCAGGCGCAAGGTAGCAGTCGACCGCAACAACCTTCGCCTAGTCATGCAAGGACCCAATGCAGAAACTCCTGAGCAAAAGGTAGGCCCAAATGCAAAGAGCATGTAGCAGAAATGCCCAATGGCAGAGCAGAGACAAGCTCAAGAACATATGGGAGTGCTCTTCGGTACCTTTTTCCCACTGCCGCACCCGGAGTCATATGCCCATAAGGTTGGCAAGGGAATTAGAGGAGCAAGAGGAAGAGGCCACACCATCTCAAACATATCAAGATATCAACAATCCAGGTGCTAAAAACCAAAGTGAGCCAGACCAGAGTGTCACGAAACCCAGTCTAGAGACACAGACTTCAGAAGACATCGCACAAAGAGATTCAGTGGGGTGCAACTGCGGGCCCGATTAGCCCACAGGTAAGCTGCCCACAAGATTTCGTCACGACGCCAACAAAGACTATGATACCCGCTGACCTCGAATCGGAGGACTGCATAAGGGGTGCAAGGGAAGGTCTATCAGAAGGAGCATCAAGTCCAGCAAGGGAGAGCATACCTTTCCCCTCACCAGAAAGAGGAGCATCGAGGGGTCCAAAGAGCAGCGACAGCATCAGCAGCAGCTACGATGAGTCGACGGAAGAGCAGGTTTGGACCCCTCCTCGCCACTCCAAGCATCAGCATCTGCATCGGCCGGCATGCACCAATTGCGACTGAAACAATCCCCTTTGGCGAACATGGGCAGCGGCACTTCACGATCAGCAGGTTTATCGCCCTGGAGCATCGGCAGGCAGCGAAGCACAGCATCATCGCAGGGCCTTACAACCTGAGACCCAGCAACCAGCTGCGACTGCTAACATCCTGTTACGTCTAGCGGCGTGGCAGTCCCTTGAGAGTCTGCGAGGACCATACGATCACCAGAGAGGGGGGCCTTTGGCGTGTTCCTAACATCCACATATCCCTTATGTCTGTTTGTTCCATCACTGATGCATTAACAACACAGCAACACTCGACCGATCGACATTAGGTCACAGTCTCGATCAGTGCAGGACGACAAGAATGGCGTTTACACTTTTCTTGCCACCCTGTAACACGTGGCCGTGGTCATAATATTTAACATTCATCAAAAGAGGTAATTCTCGTGAAGAAACGATATGTTGCCTAAATGAGTGTGTCCCACGAAGTCACGATCGTTAGAAGCAAAAAGCCATTGGAGGGAACACTGGGACAAGCAGCACAACTTATTCCCACAGCTTTCTAATGTGCACAACGAAGATGGGCTCCAAGGCCGAATCCGGAGTGTGATGTGGCTTCAAGTAGTGTCAAATAACGGGGAATTTCATTCTCGCAGGAAGTGTATAGTGGCGAGCGGCTTCCTAGCCGCATTTATTAATAGGAGCATATTTGGCAATTTTAGTGGTGATTGCACTATAATTAACTAGGGAAACTGCCCACTCTAGCATAGAGAATAGATAACATACCATAGAAGACAGGGTGTAGATCTGCCCCTAGTGAAGAAATCCGTGTGTCGTCACATCCATACTCATTCCTGTAATTATAACCATTACGACACAAGCCGATTATAATATGTTAATTATAAGAGTATACATGTAATCATCTATCAAGAATCAGCCCCTGAGGCATCATTTCATTAAATATCACCCTTAAAGTGTGCTGACATACTCGTGACGTCACATTATTAGCTATATCTGGGGCTCCGACGTTCATGGGTATGTCACCATTGTGTTTTAGTTTAGTAATCATAATTATGAACAATGTCAGTTTCATTTATCATTTTAATTACTATGTTCCATTTTTTCATGTTTTCATTTTGGCGCCAGATTCGATGGACATGCAGCGAAACCGACGCCATGTTGTTAGTCAGACTTCAGCACTCCAGACAACTGGCAGGGCGGACGGTAAGCTCCACAAACCCCCCTCGGCAATTCAATCTAGACTGCATTTTATTTCATCGCAATAGTTAACGTAACTCCATAAAAAAGGAACTTTTAGCTAGCCGAGGGGAGGTTTCCCTGCATCCTGAAGTAGCATACCAGGACTTCACACATGGGATGCATTTTTACATAACTCTAACTTAAGTCCTATGCCTTACTTTCCACAGAAGTGACTACTGGCAGGTCCTGATTACCGGGTCCGCTTAACCTATGGTACGCATTTTCATGTCCAGCAACATTTCATCGTACCTTTGCTGTAATAAAACAATCATACCATAGTTAGACATGCTTTATTGTTTTAACTCTCCAGAGTTCATTGGGTACTGCACCCTCAGAGCAGTATCAACTTTAAAGTGTCTCCCTCCAGCAGAGTAAATTCAGTGATAATAGAGGCATGAGAAGTGGCCAACAGCTTCGCCCCAAAGGAAATATTTTACATTCAGTATAATTTAACTTACAATTAAATCTGTTCTCCTTCATATTGAGCGTGTATCCAGAGTCGCCGTCTGACGTTGACCGTACAGCCCCTTGCAAAATCGTTCTCTCTACTGAATGTGGCGCCGGGCACATCACCAGTTCCTATTCTCCACCTGCTCGCAGGCAAAACACAAACACATCACAGCACCTCTGTAGGCGCGATGCGTAATAGTAAATTGAATGATATTTCCATACGAATAAACTTTTACACAATTTCATCAAAAACAATGTGAGTTCCGATCACCAATTTCATAAGAAGAAACTCAAAACAATCTCGTCTCATGAAAGATGTATAACTTTAGTTCCCCACCTCAGCAATAATATAAACAGAACCCGAAGTAGTTGAAATTATTATGGAGTAGAAATTTCTTGATTTCAAGAAATAGCTCAAGTGCTATGTTAATTGAATTACGAGGTGGCAGACAGGTGTAAATTCATTTCACTGAGGCGACTGTTCCTTAGCGGTACCTATGACGATTTACATTTAATGAAATACATAAATAATGTACTCCATGTATAATTTACTAGCAAAAAATTTTCGCATATACATGCATTTTGATGGAAGTGAACTCAATTGCAATGGCATTTCACCAGACTAGTAAACTTAATTCGGTCGGAAAAGACAATTGTAGGAAATAAAAAAACTGAAGCAAATACATGGACGTAAAGGTGAGTTACTTGATGCATGTGTCGCCTTTGAATTTCTAGTGCACCGAAGCATTTCATCATGTAGATTAAAAATATAAAAGTATAGTTTCTGACCATGCATTAAAAATCAATGTCGATTCAAAATATAAAACTATTGTTTCTGACTATGCTTTAACAGCTGATGTTGAATCAAAATACAACCCTAGTGATTCTGATTTAAAATCTTATGTAGAATCAAAATATAATATAATTGTTTATGCATTATGAGATCAAATTAGTAAAGTTTTTGTTTATACAACAGACTACGACAACGAAGTACCTGATAACTTTATCAGCTGATAGCCTGCCGAATAGGCAGTATCAACGATTCGAAATATGCATTTTTGGGCTATATAGCTGATAATTTTTATTCATATAGCCAGTTCACTAACTTATATCAATTATTAATTTAATAAGGAATTATCTAAACATTAGAAATGTTGGAACTAACATTATCAAATAAATAGACTTTTGTGGTTGGCCTCTGTAGCTATGCTAAGTCATAATATAAGACAACCAAATTAATTTTTAAGGCTAGCCATAATTTGTGAGTTTGGCAAATAATCGATATTATTTTTGTGGCAAAATTATCTTTGGAAATTTAAATAGTTCAAACAGTTGTTGATGTCATAAATGGCAATTTTATTTTAAAGGCAAAATAATCTCAATTGTGGATTCTTGTAAAATCAAATTAATTTTGAGGAAGCATTATATTTGTTATTGCATATGCCTAAAATTTTTGTGGACTAAAATAATATGTTTTTATTCTTGCCATTATTTATAACTGATGCACTCTTTTACATTAACGTTGGCATAATAAATTATAGACATTGGCCGAAATAATGTTTCTAAATGTAAAAGACCTGAGGCACACTCAAATTATTATTTTTTGTATACAGGTTTTCCTTAAATGATAACGGGAAAATTTTAATTGGTCTGTGAAAAAAAACCTATTCAATTTTTTTTATAAATTGCCATATACTATTTTCTAAAATTGTTGGAAACTAAGTGTAATTAAAACGCCATACGAAAAAAAAAATTAATAAACGAAAAACTCAAATCATATTTCCCATGATCTTTGTTCATGCCATAAGTTCTCAATATATATTGCACGTTCTGCTGTTCAATGAGGGTTTCTGCTAAACCTGTTGGAAAATTGATATTTTCTGGAAATCCAATTTTGCTGTGTCTTTGAGTTCAAGGGCGTAGCAAAAGGAAAACTGTGCTCACTATGCTCTTGTTGGGCAGGGTGTTTGGTGCATTGATTTTGGGAATAACTCATGAAATATGACATGCTAGTTAAGAAGAAATGTACAAATTTTCAGTGGACAAAATAATTTCTTATTCTAGATTTTGGGCTATTGATAACTTTTGCGATGTCCACAGCTTGGGTGCAGCGTTTATCCTAGCCAGCACTTTACTAGCTCCTCAAGGAGGCTGAGTCGAGGCAGTAGACTCGGAATCCATTGACGAGCTGCGCGTCAAAGTCCAGGCTCTTGTGCGAAAAGATGAAGGGGGTGGAGTCGCTGGAACTACGGCATCAAAGTGTGAGAGCTACACATTATTTAAAATTCTGAAAGATGTGCCTTCTGAATTTTCGGAAAAGGTGCTGAAATTAATACATACTACTTTAGAATTATTGGTTCAATTTTTCGTAGAGTTAAATGCTGTTATAGCTGTGAATTTTTGTCACGGGCAAGTATTTTATTCAGTAGCTAACTTTAAGGTACCTGAAGTTTTGCAACCATTATTTAGTAAAGCCCGCAAGGAAAATTGGGAATGTGACCAACTTATAAAAGTATGCCGTCAGCAGTA
Source organism: Dryococelus australis (assembly GCA_029891345.1). NCBI lineage: Eukaryota > Metazoa > Arthropoda > Insecta > Phasmatodea > Phasmatidae > Dryococelus > Dryococelus australis. The sequence goes on from CM056993.1 coordinate 270,962,054, forward strand.
TTGAGTGAAGTAGCAATCACAAATTTTGGGTTGAAACTTTTGGGAAAAAAAAAAGCTATTGCCAGGGCAATCTATGCAGAATTTTATTAAGGCAATATTAGGAATTGTAAATGTATTAGGTTTTCCTTGCAAAGAAGAATATTTCACCCAGATTATTTTTCACAATCTTCACTCTCATTACAGTAATTTTTTCACTTTTCTACAAAACCTGATATATTAATAAAACTTTTGGACTTGGTCATAGAGATAAAGCGAACTATGCGTGATTGTTAGGTGGAAGGAGAGAGTTGTGAGGTAAAATACTCAGAGAAAGATGTAAGTAAACCTAGTAAATCTAACTCCCCTAAGTTTTGTTTGATATGTGGTAAGAAAAATCTTTTGGCTAAAGACTGTTTTCATCGGAAATCTATTTTAAACATAACGCCTAAAGATGAGTCTCAAAAAACAAAAGCCGAAACCTGCTCTTGGTTTTCTCTAACCCAAGGCAATCAAGGGAATTCTGGGGGAAAAAAAATTGCTTTCAGGATTACACCTATTTTCTTTGTAAAGAGAAGGGTCACATAAAAACTCATTGTCCCTTTAAGGATAATGTTGTAGGAGAGCCTTCAGTAAATGTATTAAGTTACGAATGCAGGTATGGACTACTTTGCATCCTTGTAGATATTGCAGATCAGGTGAGGGTTGATGGATTGTTGAACTCCGGGTCCTATTTCTAGCTTACTAACCAGGATTTATGTAATTTCTTGCATGTCAATATGGCCAAAGGGCTTATTCAGATAAGGAGAGGGGAAGAGTTAGGGTTTTCTTTAGTGAACAGGGGAATGATGAGTTCAAAAATGATAGCCAATTTCAATTTAGAATAGATAATTTAACGTGGAAGTTTCAATTCAGAATGTTACCTGAACTTAGTCATGATTTAATGCTGGGAGTTGATTCTCTTGGAAAAACCCAGGCTACTATTGATGTAAGTAAAGGAGAATTGTGTTTTGCTTTTTGTAGATTACATCCTGATGTTGTAACTTGAAATCATTTTGGGATATCATAGGAATTTGGTTCAGCCTGTCCAAACTCAGGAGAGTGGTCAGGATAGTAAATTATTGCAGTTGCGAACTGAATTTTCTGATCTAATTACTCACAGGTTGGGGCATTACAGCAAACAACCTATTGTATTAAAGTTGAAAGATCACGACCCAGTGTCATCTGTGCCATACAGAGTGTCACCTCCAAAATTAAAAATTTTTCGCAAAATAATTGGGGAAATGCAAGAGGGAGATGTTCTTGAGTCATAAGACAGTAATTATTCTAGCCCAGTATTCCTGTTACCTAAAAAGGCTTCAGGAGAATTTCGGGTTATCTGTGACTACAGGAAGGTCAATAAAAATCTGTGTAGATCCATATCCACCCCTAACAATGGAATCGGTTTTTCAACATGTTAGTGATGCTAGGTATTTCTCTATTTTTTATTTAAATTCAGCTTTCCTACAGTGTGACTTGCACACCGAATCACGGGGTATTTTGGCATTTGTCACTCCCTCGGGCCAATTTCAGTGGAAGGGGTTGCCAATGGGAGTAAACCGCGGCCCACAGACAATGCCTAGGGTACTTTTTCAAGTATTAGGAAAATACCGGTACGACATTCTTTTCACATATATTGACGATGTCTGTGTGTACAGCAATTCTTTTGAAGAGCATTTTGGCCATCTTAGATTATTCTTACTCACTCTGAGGGAAGCAGGTTTGACATTATACCCAGATAATATCACCTGGGCAATAACTTATGTCCCGTATTTGGGCTTCATCATTTCGGAGGACAAGTTATTGCTGGACCAAGAAAAAAACCGCCTAGTTGTGAATTTTCCCATTCCTAAGAATGTACATGGAGTTCGTCGGTTTTTAAGGCTAGTGGGATTTTATTCCAAATTATTTCAAAATTTTGCTGGCATTGCTGAGCCTTTGGATGTGCAGAAGCAAAAAGGGATTGAGTTTGAGTGGGGAGAAAAACCGAACCATGCCTTTTACTTGCTGAACGAAAAATTAGCTACTCCTCCTCTGCTACAGGTACCTGAATTTGAAAAACAGTTCATTTTGCAAGTGGATGCTAGTTACAAAGCCTTAGGTGCTGTCTTATGGCAAGAACTAGACAACAGTTTGGTCCCAGTTTGTTATACCAGTAGACTTCTGACACCAACCGAACAGAAATACTCAGCATATGAGAAAGAGGTTTTAGCCGCTATATTCGGCATGGAAAAATTTAAGGACTATATGGAAAGTGTAGAATTCATATTACATGCAGATAATCAGACTTTGAGCTGGATACTTTCTACAAATAACCCAGCTGGTAGATTGACTCGGTAGCTAATTAGGCTCACTTGCTTTAAATTCACAGTCAAGCATGTGAAAGTAATTGATAATGGGGCTGTAGATGCATTGTCTAGGACATTCGATTCCGAGGAATTCTTGGTAGATTCCCCCGAGTCAGTAAGTGTATTTCAGACTGATGCTTCTAAAACTTTGTAGTAATGTAAATGTTCAGACAGATCTTTTAGTTAATGTAGATGTACTAAGTTGTTCCAAATCCTTACTTTCTAGTAGAAAGAGTGATGTAGAATTGGTAAAGGTCCTTCAGGATTTCCCCAGAGTATACCTGAAACTTCAGCACCATCAGGGAATTGACCCAGAATGTGTCACTATCAAGGCTGATATTGAAGCTGGTAATGTTGGGATGTATGAAATTAGGAATGGTTTGATAGGACATGTCGACCCAAAAACTCATAAATTTTCATTTTTTGTTCCTCAAGTCTTGACAGGAGACATTTTCCAGTATTATCATAATACTTACATTGGAGGGCATTTGGGACAAGACACGACAGTGGCTAGGATAAAAGAAATGTTTTTTTTTTCTGGCCAGACTTAAGTAAGGAAGAGGAACATCTTGTTAAGGAATGTCTAGAGTGCCAAAGGGCGAAACCCTGCAATGCAAACATAAGGAGTCCATATAGTGCTAGTGTAGCTACTTTTCCTTGGTAACATGTGTTCCTAAATATTTTTGGCCCTCTGCCCTGTACTTCTGCTGGATTTCTGTATATTTTGGTTGTAGTTGACAGGCTTACTAAATCTGTGGTTTTCTTCCCTTTAAGGAGTATGAAATCTGTAAAAATCTGTAAAATTCTCAGTCAGCGAATATTTTCTGTGTTTGGGTCGCCTGTAAACATTGTGATTGACAATGCCACCTATTTTGTGTCAGCAGAGATTAAGAATCTCACCTTTGCTTGGGGAGTCAAAATGATTCAAACTACCCCCTATTACCCAAAAGCAAATCTGGTAGAAAGATATAACCGCAATTTGAAACCAGCTTTGCGATCCTTTCAGACTGGGATGCACAGGGATCGGGATGTTGAATTTTACCAATTGTCGCTGACATTTAACAATGTTATTAGTGATGCAATGAATAAAGTCCCTGCAGAATTGTTTTTGGGAGAAGGCTGTCCCATTTTTAACTAATGCATGGGGACTTCATGACTTCTGTTTAGATGGTGTGGGTAAGAAGGACTTGGAAGAAATTTGGAATTAAGCGACTCAAAACTTGCATAAATATCATTCAAAATTAGCATCTAGGAAGGTGTGCACTAGTGGGTCTGTTTCCATTAAGATTGGAGATAGAGTGTTTGTTGAAATGCATTATCTAAGCAATAAAGCAGATAGATTTAGTACGAAACTTGCTCCCAAGTATCCAGGTCCATTTCGGGTTAAGCCCTGTCATGGTTTTGCTTTTATTTTGAATTTATTGTAAAACCCATTTAACTCAGTTAATGTTAGGGTCCTCATAATAAGAGGTTAAAAGTTCTGTGAAAACCACTGAAAATGTGTAATTTTGTGATATGTTAGGATTAAATTTTGTTTTGGGTTTTTGTATGCAATCATCTTGTTTAGCATCCTGGTTATCATCTTGTTTATTATTATGTAGTGCAAATGTTTTTAGTCATGTGCAGTGGTTCTCCTCTTGGGCGGTGGTCGTCCACGTCCTATGCCCATTTCGTTGTGATATCCACCTTAATTTAGATTTAAGATGTTCCCATGCCCATTTCATGTTGATTGTCCATCTTCATGTATACTGCAAGACATCTCATGCCCATTCCATATCTGTTGTCCATGATCATTTACTTAAAGATGTTTTTAGACAGAAACAGATTACGTTTCTCTTGATTCTTAATTAGGGATATTGTAGGTCTGGATTTGTAATTAAAAGTATTTTCAAAACAGTCAGAAATTTTGAGAGGTAGGGAATCTCAGTGCAGGGAGTCTCTTTCAGGCAGTGTGATTGATTCTTGGAAAGATAACTAAAATTGGAGTACTCCTGATCCTAATGGTGAAATTGTTGATGCTTGTGCAAGCCATTCTTTGTTTGTTATGGTACCGACTGCTGACTGGAGGCTGGAGATGATGGTCGTAGGACAGTGGTCCTCATCTTCCCGATTTGACTGATGTAAGTTCGCCTTCAGAGCCCATGCTGAGGCAGGCCACTTCGGCAGAGATTCTGGCTGTGATCTTAGGAGGACTTCCTTCTTTTAGGAGGGGAGTTTGTGATGGCATCGCAATACAACCCCATTTCAACACGTCGCAACGGACTACAGTATTCGTTTCCACGTAAAATAACCGCCTACTTTTACACAGCAATGTTGTAATTTTGCCTAAAATTCCTGTCAGCTACCTGGTTCTTCAATGTCTGGATGTACTGGGCGGTTACAATGAGGCATGATTCGTCATGCTAAAATTTTCGTTCCGGCCCAGCGCAGTAGAATTCAGCAGCTTTCATTGACACATACAGTGCACTTGGTGACAGACTCGATTATGTTTTGGTAGCTGATTTCACCACCACCGGTGGTGGATGGCGGCGCCACCTTTAGGGGTATAGCTAATTGCTCCAGTCAGTGGCGTAGCGTAGTGGGGGCGGCAGGGGCGGCCTGCCCCGGGCGGCACTTTTAGGGGGCGGCAAAATTTCACAATAAATAATCAAATAAGCTGTTTTCTTCGTTAGATAGAATCATTGTAGAAATTCGTGAGCATTTTCAGCAGCTACAGAATTTGGCGGATAAGTTTGCTTATCTAACGCCGGCTATATTACTAGATTCGGACGACAATAAATGTAATCTAGACTACGCATCTGCCGAAATTGACGAGCAGGACTTCAAGCTGTAACGACTTCGACTGCGGACTTTCACTGCTGCCACAGGCAATGAAAATAAATTAATTTATGCGGACTCACCTGAATTATTAAAATTTATTGTGAAATCCAAGCTGGAAGATACTCTGCCCAATATTATAATAATGCCCCGAATATTCTTCACAATTGCCATAAGCAAGGCCAGCTGTGAGAGAAGTTTTTCAAAATTGAAATTGATCAAAAATTATTTAAGATCAACAATGAGTACTTTAAGGCTAACCAATCTGGCTATCTTGTCTATTGAGCAAGAGGTGTGTGATGCTATAGACATTGATACCTCTTTAAAAAAATAGACGAATAAAATTTTAGTTAAAGACAGAAGTTTTGTTTTTAATTCTAACAAGTATATTATTTTTCAATAAAAATATATATATTAAAAGTATCGTTCTAGTTCTAATTGGAAGTCGATTTGCATTTTATATTCAATTCGCTAATAACTTAATCTTGTCGATCGTCAAGGTATAATCATAAGTGTTCTATACGTGTTATATCGATGTAAGTGGCATACGTGTAAGAATTTTTGTAATAGATGTGATTATTATATTGTAAAACATATATATATGACTTTTTTATTTGTAACCTGTACAATACACAATAATGATGACTGTTCTTGCTGAAAAGTTCTTTAGAATTACTTTATATTATAGTCTTTTAAATTGAAATACCTAAATAAGAGGGCGACAAAATTTTCTTCCGCCCCGGGTGGCTGACACCCACGCTACGCCACTGGCTCCAGTTGAATGCTGGCTGTGTCTACTCCCACTGCTATGCATGTATGCAGGAGTACCAACTTTGTAAAAATATGGCTGCCCACAAAGATACTTCCTTCAAGCTCGTCTGGTCACCGGAAGTGTGTCGACATGGGGATGATGTAGATCGCCATAAATGGATACGTTTGCTGAGAATCGTCGCCAAATCAAGATTCCCTGTAAGGCCTAAATGAACAGTTTTTCCCAATAAGGTCATGTGTTATTCTATTGGCAGTTTTTTTTTTTTTTTTTTTTCGATTGGATATAAATTCTGTGTAACCCTCTAAGAGGTAATGCCTTTCACTGTGTATATAATGGAGTGCACGAGCTCAGTTCGGGGTCGATCATCGCCCCGAAGGCGCTTCACCTGCACTGAGTTAGCTAACCCAAAACTTAATACATAATGTTGTAATTTTAACTTTGCCTTCATGGCTGGGTTAGGTCAGGCACAATTGGTGTCATTATAATTCAAGTAGGTGCCATGTTGGCGGAAATTATCGTGCGAATTCTTCGAAATTCGCTTTTTGCCAAAATACAAAATATGAATCGACATCAAAGTTGCCTGCCAAAAATTTATAGAATATTTTTTATTAAGAAATTTTAATATTTTCCCTGGAACTAATGAAAATATATCTTCATTGCCTCTGTGTAAATTAGAAAATTAATGTGCAGTGTTCTCAGATTTTGGCCTTTATTCGGCCATACAGCCAGTAATTTCTAGTAGGGGTTATGAAAAGTTCCAAATATAAACTAAATTTAGTGAAATAAAAATGAGTTATTGTTCTCCAAAACTTTTGGCTGCTGTACGGCCATACAGACACTTCGATAACTTATATCCAATGTCCAGTTAACAATGAAATAGCTAAACATTAAAAATGTTGGAATTAACATTATCAAATTAAGAGCTTTTGTAGTTGGTATCTGTGGCTATGTTAAGTCATAATATTAGAAAACCAAATTCATTTTTAATGCCAGCCATAACCTGTGACTTTGGCAAACAATCGATATTATTTTTGTGACAAAATTAACTTTGGAAAGTAAAATAGTTCAAAAAGTTATTGATGTCATAAATGACAATTGTATTTTAAAGGCAAAATAATCTCAATAGTGGATTCTTGTAAAATCAAATAAATTTTGAGGAAATATTTGTTAACGCATATAACCAAAATTTTTCTATGTGGGCCAAAATAATATGTATTTAGTCTGGCCATTATTTTTAACTGGTGTAATATTTTGCATTAACGTTGGGATAATAAATTATATATATTGGCCAACATAATATTTACAAAATTTTTTCAAAGGCCTGAGGCACACTCAAATATATATATATATATTGGTATACAGGTTTTGCATAAATGATAAAAGGAACATTTTAATTGACACTGTGAAAAACATCGTCAATTTTTTTTTTTTATAAATTGCAATATACTATTTTCTTAAATTGTTATAAACTACGTGTAATGAAAACATCATATGAAAATAATAATAATAATGAATAAAAGAAAAACTCAAATCATATTTCATGTGTTCTTTGTTCATGTCATAAGTTCTCAATATATATTGCATTTTCTGTGCCCTGTTCAATGAGGATTTCTGCTAAACCTGTTGGAAATTTAATATTTTCTGGAAATCCCATTTTGCTGTGTTTTTGAGTTCAAGGGCGTGGCACATTAATGTTGTGTTGTTCGCAAGTGTACATAAGAGAGGTCGCAAGAGTAAACATGTTGACAGCAAGGTAGTGTAGATTCTCACCAACTCTTCTACTTGTAGATGACGGGTACCAGGTATTTTAAGTGAAATACCAACTAACTAGCATAGAGCAGATGCTTCTTCTTTCCGAGTCGTGTGCCGACGACCTATGGGTGGTGTCCTCCCGGTGCTCCAACTGTCGAGATCAATACAAAAACATTTATATTAGTGAAACCTTGTGCAGTGAGATCTTGGGGATGCTCACACGCCCATAATTAGTTGTACATAGATAAAAACACTGAAAGATAAAACAATGATACATAATCATGATTGGTGGGAAAGGTGGGGGCCAGAGCCCATATGGCCCGTAGGCAACCCAAATGAGAATGCACACTATTTTACGTTGACTCATTGGGTTTTATTAATAGCTCCTCCAGGAAGCAAATTTATATATGGCGCTGAGTTTAACCCGTCGGCAGGGTGACAGTGTACAAACGGCCTGAAGGCGACAAAGAACTTACGTGAAAACTTAAGCCTTCCCAGGCGATGCTATTCATGGAAAGGGAGGAGTGGGGAATCTTGGGCGGCTGCGAAGTAAATAGAGGTTCCAGGAAATTAATGTATATTGCTGTGAAGTGATTAGTAAACAAAGATGAAGAGCCACCCAAGCGTGTGAAACACGATCCCATCGGTCAGCATGTCCAACTCCTCGAGACACCACAGTATGACTAACCGTCCTGCACTGCATGCCTGCCGAGGTTTGGTGGGTAGGCCAACCGCGCTGACAATTTTCTTACACTCTCAAAATTTAGAAAACACATCCACCTTGCTTTAAATACTACAAAACTTACAAAAACAATTACCCTTGGCACAGGAACCCTTTAATTGACATAATTCACTGTATGGAACGAAATATGGATGAAACATTAAAATCATAACTAATGAAAAATACAAAACACTGTAATTAAGGCCCGCAGGGGTATCAAAATATTATAGGACTCCTTGATTGACCACTTCGTGAATGGGCGTCCTTGAGTATTTCTTAATTAAGCTTGATTACACTTTGGCCCAAATTCGCAGGATCTCCTTTTAAGACACATGACAGGCGCACGTGACTTGCTAAACACTTGCACTTTTCTGCTCATGTCATGAGCGCTCTCTTCGGCCCCTGCGGCTGCACTCGTAACTGAGCTCTTCGCGGTTCGACTACTGCAGTGCACACTCCAACTGATGCGCACAAGCGCCTGGTAGAGTGATGGCAAGCTGCAGCAGCTGTCGGTGACAGTGGGCAAACGGGCTAGGGTGAAGTGGATGGTGTCAATGTGGATTTTTCGAAGGTAAACATTGTACATCTTTTGTTTATTTTACCGTCGCAAGGGTTTCATGTGTATTGCAAGTGTAGAAGGCGAGTCGAAAAATATTCCCAATGAGATTTGTACTCTGGAAAAGACATTCATTTCAACCAAATCACATTCACACCTGTTTGTTTAATCTGGCAGTAAGCACATCATAGCCATGTGTGTTTGTTGACATTCGGTACAGTCATCATTCAGACACACAGCAGGATGAGGGCAGTGAGTCACACCTTCCCCTCCTCTCGTGGCTCCATGTAAACATGTAAGTCCTCACTGTGTACAGAGCAGAGCAACTTCATCACCCTCTCCCCCCAACCACCTATTCATCATCAGCTCAGGGTTCGAGCTCCATGTCAATCATCATGCCAAATAAAACAACACCATGCGTGGAATCATCGTGCTCCACATAAACACCAGTACGTCCATCACAATGAGTCATCATCACATATAGGCCCGCAAGTTTGAAAGGCGTATTGTATATAGCACCACTAGTTTGAAAGTAGTATTATTATAGCAAGTATGGAGAGTTCGTTTAATTATTATCGCAACTATGGAGGGAGTTTATTTTCAAAGTTCTTAAAGCAAGTGAGGAGGAGATAGTTAATTAATGCAAGTGAGGAGGAAATAGTTAATTAATGCAAGTGAGGAGGAGGTAGTTTATACAGAAAGAAAGAAGGAGGAGGTAGTTCATAAGCCAAGCAAGTAAGCAGGAGTTCATGGTGTAAATAGCAAGCAAGTAGGATATGGTGGACGACCAGGAGCCCCATAACAGCTTAGGTGCTGACGAATCCCCTGCTAAGGTCACAGCAAAATAAGTTGGTGCGGCAGTTCAGGCCAGTATGTCAGGAAAGGATAAAGGGGCTGGTGACAACCGACATGCAGGTGTTGACAGACGTGAGCCCGGTAACCCGTGACCTAGCGTCTGACGGAACAGCGCCATCAAGCGCAGCCATACAAGTGAGAGAGCTGGGAACCACACTGGCACCACTGCAGGGATGCATGGAAGGGGAGATGCTGGCCCTTTTCGCGAGAAAGCCCACTACAAGCACGGCATGATAGGAAGACCTGGAGATACAGAATCAGGACCAGCCTGCCAGAGTGACACTACTGGGTTGCAACCAGTCTCAGCAGCAGCATGATGAAGACACAGGAGACGAAGCAAGCAGCGAGGAAGACAGTGAGTGTAGTGTGTTGGGCAGCAGAGGCGAAGACAGGCACTGAGGGACTGGACCATATGCGGTGTTGCCACAGCATGCAGCAGAGTGCAGACCCAGCAGCAGAAGACCAGCAGACTGCCAGCAGACTGCCAGCACATAGGGATGCCTACATTCTGCGTGAGCGTCACAGGGAATGGAGGAGGTGCTCCTGCTGCGAGTTAGTCGACTGCTGCAAACAAACTCGAAGGGAGTGGAGGGAGATGTATGATGTCAATTGCTTCCCCCAAGCCCGTTTGTCTGCCATCGCCGGCGGCCGCTGCAGGGAGCAGCGCTCTACCGGGCGCTCAAGAGCTCCGATTAAGAAGCGTCCTGCATTGGACATCCAAAGAATGCTATTCCACAATAGCGGTGAACAGAGGTCACCAGAGCGCTTGTGCAGAAAGCACAAGGTGCAGAGAAGTTTAGTGCAAGTGCAGTGCAAACATGTGCATGCCGCATGCACACATTCTGAAAGTAGAACCTGTGAAATCAGTTTAGTGTTTAATTAGCAGGGAATTACTGGATGCTCAAGGACAGACATCCACACAATGAGTCTGCATGGAATCCTAACATAATTTAAGTGCCCTACAGGCTTAAGTTTACATGTTACTATTTTTCTGTTAGTCCTGTTATTCACGTGTTTCACCCTCATTTCACATCACACAGTGTAATATATTAATTAAATGGTTTCTGTAATTTCTGTAATTAATTATGTAAGAGTTGTTTGTTTTTAGGAAACATGAGCAGGTGTCTTCATTTACTTTTAATTGTATCAGAAGTCATGTGATATTTTGGCTGCAGTCGCCATCAATGAGAGGGCCTCGTGTCCATGCCATGTTAGTCTAGATCCTAGCTCGATGTGAAGGAGGCCTCTATGTCGTGGGGCTCTGGGCATTTCACGTTTTATAATTAATCACTGCAATTTCTGTTGAATGATGTAACTTATAGGAACCTTTTGTTTTTGCACACCCAGAGTCAGTGCCGCCTCACACTCCAGCTGTACTTTACACCACTAGGATAAGATTAATACACCGCAAACATGTAGGCATCCCACCTTTTATCAGCATAAGAGCTCGCCTTACTCTAATGGCGAACAAGTAATGTAACTGCTCATTGTGAGGTACAATATTGAATAAAACTATGAAACGAGTTATTTGATTCGGTCGCATCTTGGCTGCATAAACTGCAGATAACCTAAGTTTTATTTTTATTAATGGCGTTGGGAGGCCACAATGGCACACTTTGTTTGTGTGTAATGGCATTGGGGAGGCCGACAACCCCACTAGACCAGGCAATGTTGGCTGTAACTCTATGTCAATCTTCACCAACCTGGAGGTTGAGCATCGTAACCACTTGGTTGCCCTTCTTGTATATCAGCGGGGAACTACCGGGAAGGCCACATGGTCCGTCGGCCATCACGACCTCGGATTAATTCTCGTGCTCTCTCTAGCACTGGTGCCCGTACTCGGGGAATATATGGAATTTTTGGACTCTCAACCTAACCTTCCCTGGAGTCGCTTACCCCTACCCACAGCATGCTACCAGTGTTGTCTATCCCAAGGAAGAAACTGCAGTAACTGCTCAACACAAGTGGATAACGACATTGCACGGGACTACACAATGCAAGGAACATGTGAGCTGGCCATCGGAGCCACTAACAACCGGGACGAACACCATCAGTGTCAAGCACCTCAGGTTAATGGTAAGTATGAGTGGGGGAGAACCCCAAAACAACCCTATCAAGGTCAGACGTGTACGAGACCGCTGAATGTACCGACTGATGTAGTTCAATTGACACTAGTGCAGACGACAGTGTTCGAGCCAATCAAATAACCACAAACCATAACCTTACCACCACCTATTCCTAACATGTTTCACCTGCCAATCGAATAACCTGCCGCAACATCCTCACCACTTGAACCACATACACCTCATTATCCCCACATCATCCTGTATAAAAACACCGGCCAAATTCCAAATTCTTAACTTTGTAGGACATGGCACAGAGGACCTAAAAGTGTTCATAGAGGAGTGTGCTCTGACGTGAACTCAGGGCGCTCATGTGAGTTCTCATGTCCATTTGCACTGCACAGTCAACAATCACATTTAGAGCACACCAGGGCGACAAGAACAGCCAGGAGTGCATTGGTGCAGGCCACCAGGAACAACCTGTTGCTCTCGTGGTGACCCGAATCGCATAACTCACAAAACTCCAACTTGACTAACTTCTTTGAAGAGTTAACTCCTGGGGGAAATTAACAAGCTGTTTGATATGGCGTCTCAACGAAGTCACATACGTCGGGTGCACAGGCAATTGGAGGGAACGAGGGGGCTGCTGATGCATCAGTGTTCTATGCCCCTGCAATCTGTGGTACATCGGCGGCCTGGACCAATACAGTGCTGCGAACCCCAGCGATTATGTATTTAATAAGAGAATAGCATAGTTCAACTACCACAGAAGTTACGTGTGTAAGAAAGTGTAAGGATACAAAGTTTTCTTTGTAAAAAAGTGTAGTAATGCCTCACTTAGCACCTTGTTGCATGTACAAAACACACCATCACGTGTGATGTCGCAGAAGGTGGCGGAAGTGCAATGTAATAGGGATAACTACTCAATTAGGGCAATATATTGAAAAAGGGTATTATGTCGTGGGGTAAAGGTATCGTGTAATTCTTTCTAGCCAAGACTGCCTATTAAGGCCCAATATTTAGTATTAATAATTTAAGTATGGTGGCACTCCCCATTAAAATAACTTTGAGCAAACAAAGAAAGACTTGTTTACACACAGGGGTGTCACCAACATTTTTTTATTAATCTGTGTAATCACATACTCGTTTAGTTCCTAAGAAATGTGCCCATACCATTTCATCAAGCATCAACATGATGTTGGCGTGAGCCCTTGGCACGGAGGCTGATGCCATGTTGGCATCTTCGTCTTGGCACTTGTAGACTCTGGATGCGTGGAAGGTTCGCTCTGCGACCACCCATGGTACTAAACATTTAGGCCAATTTTAATCTTCACAACAATAGATATTTAACTCTGGAACCGTTTATTTCTTAGTACAAAGGGTTGGATCCACTCCGTTTTCTCCCTTAAGGGGAACTAAGTCACCCAGTAAGTTCATTTTACATCTGTCAATTTCGTCGCTAAGGACTATCGGAACACCCACGAGTGGTGAGTCCGCTTCACTGCATGCATCACCTCATGAATGTGTAATAATGTTGGAATGAATAAACACCATTCGTTAAAACCGAACGATTGAGTGCACCTTACATTGTTCGCAAGAACACTTATGGTGCAACACTTTAATGTAGTACTCCCAGAGTACCTCGTGTATTCTTTTGCAGCATGCAGAGTGGCCGAGACAACTCGGTAAGTGTTGGCTTCAGTGTAACATGGTATGTGGGATGGCCCAAGAAAGTCCCGTAGTAGGAAACAAGATGACGTGTGCCATGCTTCACTAACCATAGCCTGTTCACCTCATCTGCTGCATACAACACCTACATGCAATGAGCAGCAGCTACCAGCTACAGTCCAACAGTCGTATCAAGCACATGGTTCCTTAGTGCCTCGACTGCATCAGCGATGTGTGTAAATACGTTCTGTAAAAAGTAAAGTGAATTTTTTTTTGTAGTGGTTTTTATTGTCTGCAACGTGTAGATTCAGTGTTTTCAGGTTTTATTAAATATTATGTTTGTTTACATCCAAGTGTAAAACACTGTGTGAACCTAACCTGTAAATTGAGGATATGAACATATGTTGACATACCAGTCTGTACTGTTTCACACATTGTCATATTATTTCCAAGGGCATTGTTATGTTTTTGAAGGGTGTGTGTTTCATTTTACCATTGTGTATTAAATCAGTGTATGGCCTGTTACTAATCATACAGCACAATGCACGAGATGTCTCTTGACATACACACGTACAGTAAGTGGAAAAACCACAGCCCATATTATAATAAGTGTTCAGTGTACTTGTAATTAATTTTAAAAGGATTTTGTAATTGTTAGAGTAAAATGTATTGCACACAGAAGATGCTTCACATCTCATTGAATCCACGCACATCAGTGTGTTATTACATAACAATTATTTAATTCTAAGTTAATTTTATTTGATACGCATTCCTGCGCAAACCTTTAATTTGGCAGTTGTAAAAAATATAAATAATAATATTGTGCCAGTAGTGGTCAGTAGTAAATAGTACTCAGAGAAGTACAAAGACCACACAAGGAGTTTGGGACGTCTCGTCCTTAAGAGCTCTAACTTAAAACTTGACATGTAGCAAAGATAACAATACTTTTCTTATTTTTATAGTTGCAAGATGTTTTGACGGTTTTCAGTGTTAGCAATGTGGTCTACGGTATTAGAGGACTGACATAATAAGTTTAAAAATAAACACAGTAATTCATCCACGCGATGCGTGCCAAGATAGACAACATGGACACTATTATGGTTAAGTACACTGCAAGTCTGACGTCACAAGTCAAGCGTATTCCACCTCCTCATAAATCATCTGCCACCACTCATTTCATTACATTCATTACAAGCATTGTGAATAATTGGGTTGTATTACCCGGTGGGAATGGCCAGCCAGCGAGAGGGCTGTGCGCCATTACCCAGTGAGTAGCGTCACTGACTCACCGTAGAGCAGACGTACAGTTTGCATCCTCCCCGGACCTACATGTTTTAGCCTAACCATGTACATATCCATTGTCATTTTACAATTTCAGGAACGTTTTAAGTTATTTTTCATCCCGGGAGGGTGCCGCTCGACAACCCAGATCTTTTTTCCACGACTGGGGGGTAATGTGCACTTCATTCATTGTGTTGGCGTGTGCCGTTTTTATTGTATCAGAGCACACTGTGCTATAGTGGAGTTTTCCATGTATAGTTCATTCCCCACTCAAAATGAAATTCTCCGAGCCCTGCTAAATATCTATTAGCAGGCCCGTTTCGTATCCTTCTGCCAATAGTAAACAAACATTGCCATGTGACTGCCATGTAGCATCTGTCAAAATCAATGTTGACATGCCATTGTGTGTGTACATGTGTTCGTATACTTTCGCTACACCTAAACATAAACATTAAAATGTTACTTCTACTTTTATACCTGTCAAACGTGTTGTTTACTGTTTACCGCTTTTCAAAGAATTCTGTTGTATTCCAAAAACCATTCCGTATGAATATTCACAGTTTAAGCCTCCGACATTATTTAGGTCAGCTATATAACGTTTTAAAAATTCCTGAATTGACGGCAGTTCTTACGGTTATTTTACATTAATATATTTGTTTTCTACAACATAGCACATTACATGTAATGCATGTTAGTATTTTGCCGAGACTGTGTTTAACACTGTTGCAATTGCGGTGTAATTATAGTATTTAACTTTTTGTTATAGATATGTGTTGGGTTATTACTTTAAACGGACTGCCTCGGTTCGAATAACGAAGGAATAATCAGTCCAATGAAAACTACATTAAAATCAAGTGCGCAACTCGTGTCGCTCATTTATTGTCATACAAACTTAAATATCACGGTGAACATGCACACAAGTAAGTCTACCGTAACTTTTATTCCGCTCATATTTACATGTATTGCTACTTACTGTGTGTTAGGTTTATTGAAATTTATTGGGGCTGGGCTTGGTTATTTTTATGAGATTGGTGGTAAATCACGTTACACAACTGTGTTTCAAACTACCAGGGCAAAGGTACAATGCTGTGATAAGAAAACATACGTGGGTGTAAATAATTAACTTCGTTATAAAAACAGTTCACAGTTAAAACGTATAAACAGTGCTAATCAAATATTTGAAGTCACGCACAATAGGGCCAGCATATCGACCACGATGCACAAAGGCGCCACTTCACAGACGCAATAATTAACAAAACACACGTAACAGTATATTTATTACTGCCGTGGAAAAACAGATTTGTCACAACATCGTAACTTGCTTAGGTAGGTTTTAAAAAAAACACACATCTACAAACGTGATGTGGTAATTTGAAGTTTTTTTTTTTTGGCGGGAGTGCTAATTTCGCTTCGTTTGGTCACAATACACAGCATGTTCCAACTTCTCTTTGTTTCTGCCGTCATCATATCTAATTATTAAATTAAGTATTCAAACAAAATCTCTTTTCAGTAGTAAATTACTTATTCAAAACATTATTTTTTGCTGTTAATAAGAAAATATTTGCCACAATAGGGAAACATGTATAATAATATACTTTCTAGCAAAGATGAAAAATTCCAGAGTGTAGAGACAAAAAGTGAGGTGTGTTGTACCTCGCTCAACAGGACATTGCTTACTCGTTCAGTGATGCGTGAAGCTTCTTCAGAAGTTTTGAGCTTCTCATTCCAAGGGAAGGGTGTGGTGGACATAAAACGTATCCTAGTTTTTAGGGACCAGTCAACTGGAATGTGCTTACTTGCATGTCGTTCAATTTCGTCTTTCACTTTAGTGCTTTCTCCTGATTGTTCAAATACACCTTCAAATGATAATGAAGTACTATGTGAATCAGACTGTGAATCTACTTGGTGAAGGATGTCAAACACAGAGCCTTCAGAAGTTTCTGTCTGGTTTGCTCTTAGTTTCTTACTGTTTTTTTAACACAGTCTTGAATGGATTATGCCTCTTGTGAGTGTTGTCTTCACCAGAATTGTATAGCTCAACATCACAACGAGCAGCATTAGTCGACGGTGTTTGCTTGTTCATGCGGTCCTGGAGTGCCTTCTTCTTTAGCTTCAGCCTGTGAAGCTTCATTACTTGGTCCGGGAGTTTCCATTCTGACGACATGTCTGTGTCACCTGCCGACTCTTGCTACACAGATAAACATACATCAGCAATTTTTCACTTATAAGCAATGATAAACAGTGGACAAATACACCCCAATAGAAGATGCAATTTCTCTGCCTTAAAACTTTTCTCAGCATGTAATAAAATTACACACTTTCAAAATATCAACACAGTTAAACATTGAAAATATTAAAGATTAGCTTAAATGAAAAGAACGCACTTCAGATTTATTAATAGTAATTAAAATTACTCTGTCTGTTATCGGCTTCACCCCTTTTGCAGAAATTTTTTGTATTCACGTCATAATTTCAGATTCATAGTAATTACTGACAATGTACAATAATACAAAACTTACATTTTATGACTTGTTTAATATTTTTGTGTGCAATTTTAATTTGTGTGGTATCTGCTTGTTGTGAAAAGTTGAGAACTTATTAATAAAATATAAATATGATCTCAACTTTTTACAACAAGCAAATAACACACAGTTAAAATTATGGACAAAAATAATAAACAACTTGTTAAATGTACATTTTCTATAATCGTACATTGTCACTAATTACTATGAATCAGAAATTATGACGCAAAAACAAAGTATTCTTGCAAAAGGAATAAGGCTGAGCCTTAATTGAAGGATGTAACCCAGAAACCCACTAAGTGCCATTTTTTTCAAAAATTAACATTTATATCAGAATGCGTAACTGTGCTACTACCAATGTACTGACGTGGCCCTCACTGTCCCGCTAGGGACGCAGCCTACTGATCTCCGCTTGTGCACCAGCCATGCATAGCTGTGCATTCTGTGCGTGGGTCACTACACTCATTCATGCAGGAACGGGTCCATGAACCGGGTCACGACCAGTTTGACCCATGTTACGATGAGTAAACTTAGCCCAGTATGTTTACTGTGTTAAAATAATCTGTCCCCTGAAAGCAGAGTCTAATTTGTATAAGGGAAAGTGTTATCTCCCTCTTGCTACCCATAAGTGAGGTGTAATTAGTCTCCTAATACTGCAAAGCCACGTAAGTTATGTTTGTATGCTAAACTAGAACTTGAGACTCTTATAAATGATCATATATTTTACTAGTGCTTGTGTCATGTTTCATTTAATTTAAAAGGGTGTATTTCATTTTCTTGTATTGTGTTACAATGTAACGTAAATGATACTGGCAGTTCCGGCGTCCACCATGCCACATGCCCAAAACCAAATTCTTTCACATAATATTAAATTATTGCTATAATTTAATACCATCTTTAGAGTTTCAGTGCATATGTATAACATCTTGTAATATTTTCTAATTAATTTCTACATGCTTGGCCGGTCCATTCCAGCCTGTTCACCTAATTATATTTTTCCAACACAAATGAAAATAAGAACTCTGGACAGTAAGTAATTAACTTTACATGTCGGAATTACTGTACCGGTATTAATTCTTCCAGTGCTCATTTTATGTTTCCGATTTTTTTTCTGTGTACATTTTGTCAAACGTATATTTAAAGTAAATTCACTCTCAGCAAGGTAGCCAGATGTCTCTGCTTCCATCTTCACCCTTGATCAGAGGGTCATCGAGGATACACATGTGTCACACCTCAGGAGCCTTCAACCATCTTTTCTACTCATTTTAGTTGCAATAGTAAGTTGTTAGTATACCGGAACCTTGTTAATTGTTTTGCTCCTCCCACATACGTATCCTCTTCTCCATCAAACTCATGGCTCCGGAGAGTTTATCGCTTTTAATTTCTACCACGTGCTTAACTGCATTTTAAAACCGCTTCCGCCAATGGTAGGTCTAAATGCCATACCCACTTCAGAAGAGTGTCAGAGTGTATTGCAATGTGAATGTAATCTTGTTCAATCAATTATATACATCTTCAGAGTATCAGAGTCTTAATTTTTTTGCTTGTACTATATAAGAACCTTCAGGTCCTTACCCACTCCAGGAAACACATGCTTAAATTTATGTACTGTGTAACTTGCAAAACCTGAACTTCATTCTGCATAAATGTGTGCTTGTGAAGGGACGCCATGTGGCTGACGACCTGCTGCTGCCCTGAGAATTAGAGTCCACGTGTTCACCAATGGATAGATGAGCTGGCACCCTACGGACATTAAAAACTAATATTTAAATTTTCCATTAATTTTATAGCCATGGATAAGGGTTTCTCTCAAATCCGGCATACTCCACCCCTAACTATCAGCCAAGCCACGTTACCACTCAAGATAACGCTATGTGCCACAGCCAATCTTTCGTTCATACAGCCCTCACAAGGTGGCACTACTGCTGTGTCGCGAACATGTGTACCTATACATCTGCTAAGTACCAATAACAGATGGCATAAATGGAGGGAAGCAGTTCCGACACTGTGCATTCATGCGTTGCAATGAAGGATGGGCAAAGAAAGAAAAGTTCCGGATATTAGCTAGATGTGCACAAACATCGCAGTTAATGCGAAAACATACAAGAATGAAGAGAAACAAGTAAAGAAGCAACCTGAAACACAGGTGCCATTTTTGACCTAGAATATAATCATCGTTTACCTCTTTTAATACATACTTATAAATGATAACACTGGCACCAGAATACACATTTGTAGACTATAGTTCTCTGTCTTCACGGGTGTTTTGCAAGTGTAGTTACAGATGCAGTGATGCAGTACATTGCCATCTGAACTGAGAGAGACTTTGTTCACCTGGTTTTATGCATGTGATTATGCTACTCAAAAGAACTACCTCATGGGATTAATGCAAGCTATACCAGTGCTGCGGCGACGACATTACACACAAAACAATAGAAGGCATTCAACAGCAGATTCCAGTTACGTACTATGTTCTAATTGGAGGACATAAAGTTCACGTGTGTCTACAGACCTTCATTGACATTTTCGCTGTATCAAGGAGTACGTTCAAACCCTAGTGGCAAGAAAAAAGAAGGGTGTATTCATTTTAAGAGAAGCGAGGATGGTTTGCTAAACCAAAGAAGCTTTCCAATGAGGTTAGAGAGAGCATTAAAGACCACATAAACAGCAGAGCCGAGAGTCACTGTTCACAAGCTAAATCGAAAAAAGAATACCTGAGCACTGAGCTCAACATGCACAGATTGTTCAAAGCATTCAAAGATATGAATCCTTCCACTAATGTTTCCTACAGGGATTATGGAACGTATTTAAAGAAGAGTTTCCTGATCTGTCATTCTGATCTCCATGTGCAGACACTTGCAGAACCTATGACAGACAACAATATGAAATGAAATCACGTGAAACCGCAGAAGAGTCAAGGACAGTAAATCTCAAACTGGACCAAAATCACAAGAAATCTGAAGAGGCTGTGCAATACTGTAAAGATAACTGTAACATCTCATCTCAGAAACCTGGCAGGAACATAAATGTAGCATGTACTGATATTCAGCATGTTTTATTAGTCTCAACCCTTGTGCACAGAGATATGTTTTAGAAGAGGTAGTTGTCTTGCTATAATTTCTGTGTTCATGTGTGTGACTTCAGTAAGGCCTACATGTGCATGTAGCATGAGATTACGGCAGGCTGAGGTGGTAACTAAATA
>CM056993.1:270982725-271012404 GCA_029891345.1 Dryococelus australis
CTCTGCCGGGCTGGTAGGCACATGTGGCACTACACTCCCTACACTACACTGCACTACACTGCTTTTGACCACTCCTGCACCCATACTACACTACACTGCTTGCTGGTGATCAGTCGTCGAGAGCGTGTGTGTGCTGCGCTTGGGAGCAGTCAGTGTGACAAATGGCCTAGGTGTGAGGGCAACACACGTCAGTATATAATTAGCACTGTACAATCCTCTTAAAACTAATACAAGGCAATTCACTTAATCGCACAAGCCCTAACACTCACATTTTAAGAAACATTTAAGTCGAACAAGTTGCACTAACACACCTGGTGTACTGCCTACCATTTCACACATGGTCGGAATAGGAATTTCAACACAGTACTAAAAAAAGTGGATTAAATTTAAATGAAAAATGAACACTCAGAAAATTGATATTAATATGAGAAATTTAAAGTACCATTGAAAACACAATGGAAAAACCAATAAATAATATACAGTACGCCATACACTGTTGCTCACTCAGGCACCCACACGGAACACTGGCTTGGGCACGTCTGCACTCGTGTGGCACTGAGGTAAACTTCAACGGGTTGGTGCATGATGTAGTGAACAGTGTAGGGCCAGGGATGTGGCACACAACACTCAATCTCGAGACCTGCTACTGGTGACGGTACTGGACGCTACTTGATAATACTGACCCTTTTAATGTAATGATGAGTTTAGTAAAAATACACAACATGCAATCACTGTGACACTCTTAAATATATTAATAAATTTTATGCTACTCTGGGCAGTTATGGGATGTTTTGCATCGTATGTTACACCTGATTTAATTATTGGTGTGCACAGCACTTCAAAAAAACTTGGCACAATAAAATGCAAGGTTTGGCTTAAAAATTAAGTAAACATAAACCTCTCACTGAAATATACAGAACGTCTGCTCGCGTTTCTCGCCTCCCAGACCATTCGCTCGGTCATGCACCAGGTACAACAACTCCAGAAGTGCTCCGTGTGTATGGTGCGTGTTGAGGAATGCACCTATGTGCTCAGTGCAACGAGAGTAAAGTGTGAATGCATTCAACATCGAGCAAGGTAGTGCTTAATGGTGAACGCCATATGAAATTCCTAAGAGGAGTGTAGACTTACAACTTGGTATAGTCCCTGTTATTTAACTGTCAATAAAGTGTGTCTTATTGCAATTTGTAGTTTCACACCATTTGTTTCTTCCTTCATATCATTCGTAGCAAGTGTTTTGTATTTCATTGTGTAGTAGGAAATACCTCATTATGAAATTATATTGGAAATGTAACAGGTAAGCTCAATATAATTTAATCAAAGGTCGTGTTTTTACCACAGAAAATAGTTTTCGCTTGGCGCGATAACCCCAGCACTGGTGGTCAAGGCGCCAAGCTGGACAAAGTAGTAGCGTCTGAGACTCGCAGAGGACAAGGCAGCGTTCGAGCACGTCTGGCGACATTGAACTTTAGACTTATCACTTCACTGCAATAGAACATAATGTAACCAGAACTGTTTTAATTAGCCACCGGAGACGCCTGCTGTCTTCCCCTGTGGGTTTGAACAGCCCAGGGGAACTTAAAATGCAGTGATTTCATTGTGTGACCCTCGGGTATTTTGTACTGTGTAGCATAACTGGCGGGTGGTGTCCGGTAATCAATATATGTAGTTCCAGAATTGGAAATCGAGGGGGCCACTTAAGGCCGTCGGCCACATGACACAAGTATGTCTTTTACTCTCTACTGAGGGAGCTGGCGCCTACCCAGAAGAATAATGATAATTTTTACATCATATCTACATAACCCTACTCCTCGATGATCCAACCTAAACACACAAGATGTCATGTACCAAATTGGTACCACAATATTTTGTGCACCGGTCTGGGGATGATAATGCTCAAGTGCAAGATGTGTCAAAAGAGATATCACAGAGAGTGCTTAAGTGAAGCAGAATGTACTACAGTGGCAGGTTTCAAATTCTCCTCTCAACAGTGCAACTTAAGTAACAGTGTTCAAAGCCAGTGAAAAATAGTAGCAGATTGCCAGACAGACGAGAACACAATGTCTAAGGAAGAAGATTGTGGGGCCAGGAGCCTGTGAACAACGAGGACTACATAGAGTGGAGAGAATTTACAGGCCATGACAACACTGCAGCGGTCAATGAGGATCAGCTGTCACACGTGGCCGGCAAACACGTGGCCAGCACTCAACAGGCACCGCCCACCCAGTCTGCCTCCCTGCAAAATATGGCCACTCCTTTTACGTTCGCACCTGCTACACAATATTACCCACAGTTTCCACTTTTTCAAACACCGATGTTCCCGACATGCACGTGCGTACTGTGCTGAGGAGCGGTCAGTGTGACAAATGGCCTAAGGTGAAGCACGACACACATCAAATAATTTTCACACCCATCAAAGCACTGCATTTATGCTGTCTGCATGCACTTGTGGCTGTATGCTAATAAGTATCACTGCTTCCTGGTTGCTGCTTGGCGAACTATGCATGTTGGGTCCTGATGGCATGGTGAACGGGCCAGGCGGGACATGTGGCACACGTCAAACACAACACTAAAATTAATGCGAATTGGTAATTCAACAAAATCAAACTTTACGGAATCTGAATGATTTGTTGTAGTTAAAATGGAACAAATGTGCTCTTGGTATATTGACGATATTGTTTATCATAAAGCGGCAATGAGGTTAATTTCACCCAGACCACTTTCCATTACTCTCGGATTTTACTTGCCAGTAATGTTAGTAACATCGGCTATTGTTCTTAGGTTTTGCAGGAAGTTCAATTCATGCTCCAGGAAATTACATCAACGGAAATTACATGTGCTAAAGCAATCACATGTATTATTGTGGTGCTGTGAGAAGATGCCCATTAAGCTGTAGAAGGTGAGTAATACATTTATTGTTTTAGTTTAAATGATGTAGGGAAATTTGTGAGGTTAATGTGTCAGTCATACTTGATTATATTTTCCTGCACTTGGGCATACTACTGCCAGATGCTCCGAAACAATCAATTTGCTGACGAAGATAAATATTTATATACCTACGTATACATACACTCGTAATTAGGCTACCGCCCGGTGGCAAGCTCTCTCAACTCTCCTTCACTTAACCAACTCCTTTTCCACTCCCTTCCTGAATTTACCAACCCCTCTCACAGATACCAATTCCTCCCTCAACACATTCCACTCCCTCGCAGACCTCACAAGCATGGACTGCCTACCCTGCTTCGTTCTCCTCCACACCCTCTGAAGCTTCTCACTGTTGTTTCCTCTTCCTCTAAACACCCCCTTACTTAGCTTGCGTGTATCCCTCCCCATCTTCGCTCTTCATTCACCATCCTGTACATCCTGACTAACCATTCAACTTTCCTCCTGTCCTTCAATGAGCTCCACCCCATTTCCTTCATCATCACTGATGGCCTATAGTTCCCTTCTTCCTCACCATCTTACCCCTGCCTTCTCCACCTACCCTTCATCCATCTTGCTGCCTTTCTCTGCACCTTTTCCAGTTCTCGCACCTCCACCACCATATACAGGTCCCATACTGCTGCAGCATATTCTAACATTGGCCATACCATTGTGCCATACATCTTCTCCTTCACCTCACAGCTAACTCCAGTCAGCACCCTTCCCAGCATACCCAGAGCCCTTCTTCCCTTTGCTTCCACCCTCTCTACCTGTTTTTTCCACCTGAGGTCGCCCTGCAGTACAGTCCCTAGATACATATAACCTGCTGCTTCTTCTATCTCATGTCCCTCCCATTTGTACATGTACCTGCTCACCATGTTCTTCCTTGTGAACCTCACTACCTTAGTTTTTCTTACATTTATCTTCATTTAATTTTTTCTGGTCCACAACCATATCTTATCAATATCCGCCAGCAAATTCCTGCCCTCCTCTCCCACCACAGCATATATATCACAATCGTCTGCAAACAATCTGATTTTTCCCCTAATCCCCAAACCCATGTCATTTACCATAATGGTAAATAACCAAGGACCCAGCACGCTACCCTGTGGTACCCCTGACGTAACTTTCTCTTCCTCCGATATTGCCTCCCCCACTTTCACCCTCTGATTTCGCCCCCGGAGAAAGTCCCCTATCCATTCTACTACCCTTGTGTCTGGTATCAGTGTCTCCACTTTCCTCATCAATGTCCCATGGGGCACGTTATCTAATGCCTTCTCAAAATATATGAAGCAGGCATCCACCTGCTTCCCCTCATCAACTACCAGCACCAGATCCTCTAATAACCCAGCGAGCTGAGTCTCACATGAGTAACACCTCCTTAAACCATGCTGGGACTCCTCCAACAAATTCCTATTGTTCATTACCCTCACCACATACTGCACCACCAGCCACTCCATTACTTTTCCTGTACTTGAGGTGAGACTCTCCAGTCTGTAGCTGCCAGGCATCCCCCTATCATCTCCCTGCTTGTGTATAGGTGCCACCATAGCATCCTTCCAATCTTGTGTAACTTCTGCTCTACTAAGGACTTATTAAACAGCACTTCTAAATATTTCGCCAACTCCTGGACACCCATCTTTAGTGCCGTTTTTCCTATCCCATTTGGTCCCCCTGCCTTACTGCTCTCCAAACCCCCAATTACCTTGTCTATCTCCCACTCTCTCATCTTAAACTCACTAAACACACCCCGAACCCTGTTTGTCCCCCTATTCCAACACTCCTTTGCCTCAAACACTGACAAGTACTGTCCTTGCAGCATCTCCGATTTTTCTTGGTCATTTGTCGCATGCCTCTCATCCCTTCCTGTTAGCAGAGGGATCCCTTCCTCTTCTCCCCTTAACCTCCTAACATACCTAAACAATATCCCCCATTCCTTGCCTTTACCTTCTTCCACCATGTTCCCCAGAAATACATTCTTTGCCTGTTTGATCTTCCTTTCAAGCTCCCTACCCATTTGTTTCATCATTTCTTTAGATCTTATCATCCCTTCATTTCTCCACTTGGCATGTCATTTTCTGCACATCTTCTTAATTTTCAAAATCTCCTGTCCATAATATGGCCGATCTCCCCCAGTCTATAACCTTTTCATTGGCACAAATTTCTCCAATATAACCTCCATTAATCCTCTAAACACCCTCCACAACCCCTCTACACCCTCCCCATAGACATTTTTAAACCTGTTTCTCAGGAATATTTCTGCCCTCTTCTTGTCTCCTCTCCCATACTTCCACACCAACCTTATTTGCCATTTGCACTTCTCTCATCCTGCCAATCTTAATTTCCACAACCGGGATATGATGGTCGCTTATACCATCCAATAGTATTGCACCAACTACAGCATTCCTAGGTCTGACCAACACCACAGCTAGAACTTACCCAACACCCTACTCATTCCATCTCGTAGGTGTTTCTACTACCTGGACTAATCCTCTGTTGAATAACTGTGCCACCCATTCCTTTTGCACCCTCTACCCATTTCACCCATGGCATATTCAAATACTCTGGTACAACAATCCACTGGCTGTCCTTTAGTCTATCGACCCTCTCCTTGATCATCTCAATTGCCTGCCATCCCTGGTGGTCTATATGCTGCCCGCAAAGTAATACTCCTATTACTACTAGCACTCAATTTAATTTCCATTACCTCGACATCCTCACTAACCCATTCTACCGCCCCTTTTAGCCCTTTCCTTACACACACCATTATTCCTCCACCTCTCCCATCGCCGTCTCTTCTGAAGATGGCGAACTTATCCTGCCTACAATCAATGTCCAGTACTTTCTCAATCAACCAAGTCTCCAAAGCTACCACTATATCCGCCCCATATGCTTAAACATTTACTGCTTCCAGACCAATGTTCCCTTATTGCTGGCGATCTCTGATGAACATGCTGTGATTTTAGTGCTCATGAGCATTAATGGAAGGCGAGCTCAGTGTTTCATGCATAAATTTCCGACAAGTTAAAAAAGATAAATTTGGGAAAATTATCTTTATGGAATTTAATTAATTTAAATCCTTATATCATCACCGTAGTTCAAGCATTTCCTCCAAAAGATGATATATTGTTGAAAAACATTTCCATGCGCTACGCTGGGAATCCTGTAAAAGAATGTTTGCTTTGTAGCATAAAGTATCTTTGCCGGTCAGAAGGGGGGTGGGGGTTAGCTTCTCCTCGCCTCCACAAGCTAACTGAGAACTAACTGGGTGGCCAAGGTTCCTCACAAGGGATCGCTCCACCCCTCCTCTGAGGGAGTAGCTTTCCAGTGATGTAAAATGGTGGTGGTGTTGTTGAAAATGTTTTGTACATTTTTCGCGGTGTGTTCGAGTTATCGGTGCATAAATATTATACACTCATTTCTAGTATTCAAGATTAATATGTACTTTTTCAGTTTTCAACCACAGCATTCAATTGGTACACGTCATAAAACCTTTCACACAAGATTCGAAAGTTCAAGAAGAGTTGTCGTACTGAACACGAACATATGGCCTTAAAACGGGTAAAATTTTATCGATACTTATTCGAGTAGTCGATAGTACGAAAAAATTGTCCTGTAGGATTTGGACAACATACAACATATAAACACAACAAACCGTTTCAAACATTTTAGCAAAAGTGGCGTTTTTGAAATGTTGGTAAGTGTTTTGTCACGTTGGGTAGCTTATTAATTGTTTTATGTTTCGAAGTAAGACGTACGATTATTCTGCTGGGTTTAACATCTTTATTTCCGTCAGAATGCATACTTTAAACATCTGGAAGTTAAAATATGGTATGTATTTTTAAGGTTAAAAAAAATATATATATATTTACACACGCACGCGCGCGTAAATATATATACATTTACACACGCACGCGCGCGCGCATACACACAACACACACACACACCCCTCTCTCTTTTGTTTTTGATATAGTTTGCGAGGGTAACCAAAAAGTATTGTAAAAACCAAACAAGATATAGGTAAAAAAATTAATAACTTTATTATAGAAAGGTGAGAAAATACAGTGCAAGAAGTTAAACAGAATCTTGAAACACCGTGAAAAGTTAATTTCTCATTGTTTTCAACATAGGATGCTGTACATAACGTATCGTAGTACTTGGATAAGACTGTGTTTCGATGGTCCTGAGAGTGCTCTGTCATGTTGTCTCAATTGCGAACACATCATAATGACACAGACCACATTATGGTTGTCTCAATTCGTTCTAGACTGTGGAAAAGAGAGTGTATGAAGAGAGCATGAAGTTGTGCTCTCTCTGGCGATCTCTCTGTGAACACTTAAGTATCATATTTGGAAATTTTCAATCACCCTCATCGACTCTAAAGAACTCGCTGTTAAGAGCTGCCCAAATTTCTTCACTGATTCTCACAAGATCAGGCTATAGGAGGGACTGTTGTGGCAATATAGTATAAGTTTGCATTTGCGGTTGCGTGGGACCACCGTGACACTTTAGGTGTTAGGATCTCTATAAATGACTTTTTTGTACTCACTGAAGGTAATAAAAAAGTATTGATACCAATAAATTATGTTCACAGTTTTTTTTTTCTTCAATAATCTGATGAAATTATTTATATGATTTTCTCAGTCCGAAAACATTATATTGTTTTCAATTGAATATGTATATTGTGGAGTAATCCATTATCTATGCTTGTTTTCCATTATTTCAGCTCTTATTTTATACCACAATTTTGAAATCTGACACCACTGTAGTTGTTGCAGAGGTCATAACGTTATATTAATATGGAGAACTAACAATTCTTAATCCTTTTAATAGCTTTTAAACCTTACAGTCAGTTCATAATGTAGCTGAGTTGGGAGCCTTGTGGCTTTTTAACTAGAGAGTGGAGATGCAGCTTTCCTCTTCCGTGCATACAACGTTGTAGTTTTTTTAACAATTATTTTCATTAAAATAATTTGTTTATTGTTATAACAATTGTATTTAAATAAATGAAAATATATGACATGAAAACATTTTTTTAAAAGTATATTTAGAAATATTTTAACCAATTTTTTTTTCCCAGAGGTATGGAAAAATTTCCCTCGGATATACAAATTTGTTAAGTTATTTGGAAAGCACAGACATAACATTTTTCATGAAAAACAATACTTAAAATTATAAATTATATACCCATCAAAGAAGTTATCATTCCAAGTGGCTACTGCTTTAACCGGGCAATAAAATGAAATAGCTGTAACATTGCAAAAGAGAAAGGATCCAACTAAAAGCATGCAGGAAGGATCTGAGAAGTCTAGACTAGAGATATCTTTACAAAATTATATGTGTTCATATTAGCAGTGATTCTTGATGTTTGCTAAAGTTGGATGTGTTGTGTAACTTGTATTTATTATAATAAGTTTGTGACAATGTTATCATGTAATCGTGTTGGGCAGTTAAAATATTTGTTGATCTTCAAGGAGTGAAGTTGATATTAGTGAAGAATTTTAGTGCAGCAACATGTCAAAATTTGGTTTGGAGGATGCACTATAGTTTACTGTGATGAATTGCTCATTGAAAATAATTTGGTCGCATTGTCCAGCTACATTCCGGTAGAGCAAGAACTTATCAAATTACACTAGGAAAGTGAAAGTAGCATTTTCACGTGAATTAAATGTTTGAGGAAATCGCATTTCAAGAAGTGGAAGGGGATAGTAACCCAACATGAAATAAACATGTGAGGAACTCACATTTGAAGAAGTTGAATGCGATAGTAATCCAAAAGTCAGCCAAATTTCTTTGAATGATCAAATCAAATCGTAGCTTTTTGCCAAAGTACATCCTTCATGTAGTCTGGAAAATTCTCGCTACTACCATTTGAAGAGAAAATAATACATAGGCCTACTCCATCGTGAAGATTTAAGCAAGAGTGGAAATACATCATCATATAATTATTCAGTACGGTACACTAACATTGCAGTGTGTGCTTAACTGCTGTAGGACAGTATAGAGATTTAGAATTCAAAGCTTTTGATGCATTAGTTTAGAAAATCAAGAAAATACATAAAGTTTTTCCATGAATAGTCACATCAATTTTATTTAGTGAAAGAAACAGCTAAGATGGAAAATAGAAAAGTTAGAAAATTTTGAACACTTAGAAAAAACATTAAAATTTCAGTTACAATAATATTTCATAAATGGAAATGTTTTAATATTTTCAATATGTAGATGATTTAATTTAGATATTATTAACTATTCATTTTAAAAGAAGATGAATTTTTAGAAACCTGCCTACAGTTGCATATAATTGTTATGTTTTTATGGTGTCAGTATCATCTACTTTAAACAAGACATTTTGCAAAGAGCAACAAAAACCATTATGGTTTAAAGGCAAGATGTGAATAACATTCATTTGTACATGATGCAATATGCTGTCATGCTGCCTGAATATGACCTCAGGTAAGGAAATGTCTCCAAGAAACAACTTGTACATTTAGATCCATGTCGTTGACTTCTGGAAGACTTAGAACAGGATTGTACTGCGATTTCCTCAAAGATTTCCTAAAGTAAAGTTTCTTCTCTTCAACTCAAGTGGTTGGCAAATGAAGACAAATCATATAACAAAATTTTCAACAATGATGAGAACATACGCACTTTTGCTGTAAAAATTATTCTTTCAGTCTGTACTGTTTTGTTTAAATTGTGCAATATGTAAAGAAATGTAAAGTATATGATAAAGTCTGTACTTTGGGCAACTTGTGGCCGACTTACAGTGTTAGCCATGTTGGCTTGGCACAAAGTCGATTACAGGTTTGCCTATTGGCTGGGTGGCTGGCTTTGGGCTGGTTGCTTACTTACTCTGGCGCTTGGTCGCCTGGACGGTGCGGCTGGCTTACTGGTTGGGGTGTGGTTGTTGGTGTAGATTTAATGTCCCTACGGGCTGCTATGGCTCGAACTGCTGCTGCTGGTGTAGCAGCGAACTTTAAACCAGAGGCAGGCAAATCTGATGGGCACCTTCTCTCCTCATGACGATGGGGTGTGGTGTCCCTGGAACCTTCTGGGGAGCTGAAAACAGGGATGGGAAGGGAACTGGGTGGTAAAGCTACACAAACTTACGGGCGGCGTGAGCTTGTTCCCTGTAAAATTCTTGGCTAAGTGCGTTATTGGTCTGGGTGCATTTCCAGGTAGCTTGGTAGACAGGTCCTTCGCACCTCGCGTGGTAAAAGACATCAGGTACAAAACAGTGTTTCGGCAGATAGGAGCAGGCAGCATACAGTTCCCTATCTAGTAGTATACTGCTGTCTTTGCAAATGGGCTGACGCAGAGCCTAACCGTTACTCCTGCCAGCAACAGAAATGGTTCAGTGGTTGGAGAGTCAGTTTTCTTGGAGGCATCCCAATTGCTTTGGTGGATGTAGTCCTAGGGTGGACAGGCCCAACCCATAGCCAACCAAATACTCCCTCCGGCAACTCAATTGGTGCGGTGGATGACTGCATGTTTGTCTAGTGGTTTCCCCTCCCTAGGGTTCTATGACTAATGGTTGTGGCTCTTCCGTTAGGTACATGGGGTGCACCGAACGGGTGACCATCAAATGGTGTTTTGTTTTTCAACATACGAGTCCCTGAAGGGGAGCTCGCAGTTCTACGCTATGCAGACAAATATTTAGTTCAGTTCCCTGTCTCCTGTTCCACTCTGATGGGACATTGTATCTACTATGGATTCTAGGCGTACTCAAGGAAATGAGAAAACAATGTAAGTTAGGAATGTGTTTATTTTGAGAGGAATGAAACTCGGTACCCCGTACTCTCTCGTGACTACCTCGAGCTGACCGGAAGTAATAGAGTATGCTATCCAGGTGAAGGGACCTGGTTCTAAACTAAGGGGTGGCAGTTTTGGCTAAGGTAACTAAATAAACTTCCTCTGTCTGTACTGTGTCCATGTCCTGAAGGGACTTAGGGGTGAGGGGGGCACTTCCTGACGGGAGCATGGGGTAGCTCTTGCCGTGGCCAAGCGACTAGGGTGGTGAATATCTTCTGGATGGTTAGCAGGGGGGGGGGGGGGGGGGTTCTGTAAGGTCTTGCTGTAGGCGGTGATAATGCTGAAGAGTTTCTAGGCATCTAGGCGGTGTTTGGTCAGAGCGCCCCAGCGCACGCAGCTGGTAGAGTGAGCTGTCCAAGACTGATGTGGCTGTCAGATGAGCCAAGCAACAACTGGCATTTCTCGGCCGATGCGGTGATACATATTCCTCTTGGCCGAGGGCTTGCCGGGCCTGGAGTGGGTGGTGCAATGTGCACTTGTCTGTAGGTGGAGCTAAGGGCTGTCTGCAGGCGGCCATTGTAGTATTCGAACGCTGGTGGCACTGTCTCTAGGTGCGCTCTTCAATTATCTGCTCGCTTGGGGTTGCAGCGATGGCTCGATTACTGGCTTATTCACTCTGGACGTCTTCTCGATGGGAGGTTAGACTTTGCTTACTGACTGTGCTGACGACGAAAAATACAACTCTGTCACATCTGTAATAATCCCCACAATCAGGGAAAATCCTGTAGCTGTACAAATTGTACAATTCAACACCCGTTCAATGCGCTTTGGGGTGAGGTACATAGATGAAGCAAAGTCGTTTCTTAGTAAGTATCACGCTTCAATCCCCCCTCCTTTCACTGGTCCCACTGAGACTCATCTGGGCAATGAAGTTAGTTGCCATCTTCTTGGAGATGATGTAGAACTTTCATCCCTTGAAGATGGTATTGTGCCTCTGTCTCGCTCTCTGCTCTTTGTGCTGGTGTTCAGACCGTAGCTGCAGCGCATTCCGGGTGACTCATCTCTGGCAGATTGGTTGCTGGCTAGCTAGCACTGTCTCTCATGCTCACTAGACAGCTGAGTGGCGGCTGGGTAAATGAGCGCTGATGTCTTGTCTCGTCTTCCCTCCCCCGGAGTGTCTCAAAGCAAGCAAAGATGGAGAAAAGAGAGGATAAAAAAAGTGTCACTGTGTCGAGTGTAGGGGGTGCTCGTGTTCCTTCAATTTTAATCATGCAGTTCATAAGATAAGCTGAAGTTTTGGGTATTGAATTGCAAATATAATTTTACAGATATTCTCCTGTTGGAAAATGAAAATCAAAACAAAGGCACAAAATGTTTGACCCTGTGTTCAAAGCCTCACTCGTGAGAGGCGAGTTAGTTAGCTATTTACCTGCTGTAGCCGCTGAAGGAGGAGAATGCATTGGCTCTACCTAGCCATTCTACACGTTTTGCACAGCAGGTAGAATTATGTGTGACGTAGTTATAGGGTTTGTCGGTTCAGGTCCTTCCGTCTTCCTGGCCAACGGAATCTATCTAATATATACAATAAAATCACGAGTATACTAGAAAAATTATCTAACACATTACTGTACAGGACCACCTACAAAAAAAATAATAAAAAATGCAAAGAGACCCTCAAAACAACAAGAGCACTGAGTATTTACAACAACAGATTTGAAAATATTTACAACTATTTCAAATTTGGTCATTGAGAGAGTCCTTTTGTTTATCAACTGTTATCTTTGGCTGGTTTGTTGATGACTTCAGGACCTTAGCCGGTGGCCATCTGCTTCTCAGAATTGGAAGTCTCTAGCACTTGTTTATTTACACTGTAACACAGGAACGGGAAGTCTCTTTTTGACGTCATTATACTCACAGCACTTTACACTTCGAATATGTCAGCAATATTGCTTGCCTATTAAGTACACTGTAATTGGCAAAGCATAGTTTTTTACATCATTTAAGGTCTGTCTCTGCAACTTGCTGGTTACACACGTGATAACTGGGGTAGCTGATTATTTCTGCTGTAACTGTCTGTCGTTTACACGGACTTTACTAAGGAACAATTGATGGTTGCACAAAGATTTTTTTTTCCCTCCGCTGATTTAGTCAGAAGTTGGTGGCTGTG
Source organism: Dryococelus australis (assembly GCA_029891345.1). NCBI lineage: Eukaryota > Metazoa > Arthropoda > Insecta > Phasmatodea > Phasmatidae > Dryococelus > Dryococelus australis. The sequence goes on from CM056993.1 coordinate 270,995,567, forward strand.
GAAAGAAAATGTTAATGTTTATTGCCTGCTGTGATTTGCTGGAACACTATGGCGGAAATTGACGACCACATTCTGCAATTAACTGCTGAGTGTTTACAGTTTTTACATCAGCTCTTGACAGCTCGACAAATAACATTTGGAGAGCACTACACTCACTGGTTCCGGGGCTTCTTGGGCAATCCGCCCCTCTTCCTGAGCACCACGTGGACCAGGTAGGGCCACGTGAAACACGTCGTTGGCCTACACGTTGCTTTGCTGTACCGACCAAGCTGAGGAGTGCTGCAGCAGGTATGGGTGGGCTGCTCTCTTTTCACCTGGCTGGTTGATGATGGGTTGTTGTCCCTGGCATCAGTTGGCTTGGGATCACTGGGTGCCGGGGAATGATCGGCCGGGTCCTCCTCCAGGACGGGCGGCAGAGGAGGAGGCAGGACGGGTTCCGACATCTCTGCGGCCAAACAGCTGGGCTCATCCTCTCGTACTGCTGTAGAGTTGGTCTCGGCCCCTGGCAGCGTCAAGATTGGCTGGGTTGCCGCATTGTCCAGGCTGGACGGGGCCGAGTGTGCAGGCTGAGTCAAGTCCTCCAGATTTGCCTCAACTTCACTGGCACTTCTGGTGGGTGCCTCCCTCTCAGAAGGCGACGTTTCCTCGGCAGCTACGATGTCGTCCGGCGTGACAGTCTCCTGGCTGGGTTGGCCCTCCAGTACCGGTGCTTCCAGGGTGGCCGATCGAGGTAGCGCCTCTTGATGTTCCACAACCTCATCGGCCTGGGGTGCTTCAGCTTCCTCCCTCACTGGGCTCGACGGTGGCGGTCTGTGTCGTGGCTCATCCAGTGGGCTGCGTCATAATATCTCTGTTTGGCAGGAGACATGGACGTATCGGGCGGTGACTCGGCGCAGGAAGCTGCTGTGGGTTGAAAGTAGAGAGAGTATTGATGCAGTGCTCATGGTGCGGGGAATTTAATTCTTACTGGAGTATCCTAGTGACTTGGTGGACGAACCTCATTCCCTTCTTCAAGCCTGGGCGGGGTAAGTGATGTGGCGATGGCTGGTTTGGGTGGGGGATTGTCTTTACATTCTTCACGTTCGTGAAGCTGCCTCCGACTACATCTGGTTTGGCTTCTGGTCTTCGTTAACGGGCTTGGGGCCATCTGGTGCACCACCACCTGCAGCTGCTGGAGTCGTACCGGTTCCCTTGTGCTGCGTGGCGGAGCTGTAGACCAGAAGGTCACATAATCGCTCTGCTCCCAGGGGACCATTAAGTGCTTCTCTTTCCCTCCAATGTATATCTGGCGTTGCTCTCAATCCACTATGCACTTCTGTTGCTGGAGCCAGGGTTATCCCAAAATAACAGCCTCCCCTATTTTGGGTGCCACCAAAAACTCAGCGTGGGTGGTCATCTGGTCAACGTGTATTGCCAGTCTTATCCTCCCTTCGACCTAGAGGAGGCAGTCTGGCTTGGCCATTTGTGTTTTCTTGTCATGGGGTATCAGGTTGGCTCTTTGATGGGGGGTGAGTAGGTCACCCTGAATGAAATTCTTGGAGGCTGTGGTGTTTATCATGGCCACGGTAGCATACCAGTTATTTTCCCTTTCATCCAGGGAGACTGTGGGGGTCAGATCCCTTGATAAATGTCTGTAACTTGACACTGGGTTTGTCTTTTATTTTTCCTCATGGGGGGGGGGGGGGAGGGCTTTCTTCTCTTTTCCTCTTCCAGCCAGTCAGCTTTGCCGGGCGATCTCGGTTAAATTGGCAAACGGGACAATACCAGCATTTAGGGAGATGAGTAGCATGGGGAGGGGGCAGCTGTGACCTTTTTATTCTCCTTTCTCACCCATGGTCTGGTAGCTGGGAAGTGAGAGGGTGGGTTGTTAATAGAAGTGGGCGTTAGAGGAGTAGGGGAGGACGCGCTGCCTGTGGTTCTTACTTCCTCCTTCCCCCTGCCCTTCTGCTTGCGGTCTAGTGCATCCTGCTCGTTAAAATTTTGCTCGCTTTCACATTCCCATTGAACGAGCTCTTAGATTGTGGTGGGTTTAGGGATTTGTAGAAGATTGCATCATTTTGGTTGAAGTATCCTGGCGATATTCCTAAAGCTGATATTACACGATACTTGGTTCTTGTACAAGCTCTGACAAGCCCTGGTGAAAAAACTAGCTAGGACATCTTAATATTGCTATATTACTGTTCACCTTTTACATAAATTGATTGTTCACTAGTATAGTTTCATTCATTTTCTTGAAAATGATGTGAAGTCACTAGAGTATGAGTGTCTTATTTTTAATTGTGACGAAAATTACTGACCGGTTGCAAAATATAGTTTTTTCTTTACGTACCAGAATATTATTCACATGCCAAATTTAATTATAAAAAAATTTGGATCCGACTGACTTTTGAACTCACACCCAAAAGTTACATTATAATAGTGGGACTTTACCACTGTACTACCAGACTACTCACCAGTCGTCAAGTTTATATATTATAGATACGTTAAAAAGTTTAAATTATTTTTTCATAGTGTAGGTAATGAATTAAGTATTCAGAATGGTTTTAAACAGTAATTCAAATTTGTCATCAACAATATTATTTGTCGTCATATTTTAAATCTATTTGAAAGAGTTTCAACCACATGGATGTATAATTAAGATGGAGACATCCTTTTTGGTTTCTTCATCAATTTATTTCAAGTAGTAGCCACGGGAGCGCCCTATGCTCTGAACCTGCAATATGATTGGCCAGGTACGAGAGCCGGTGTGGAACCGGTCACGAAAAAGAGGACGTGTCCAATTACCAACCCTGGTATGAAATCTGGTCGTACAATACGGGAAATGCCATGATGGATGCCACACTAGCCCGTATACTATCTGCTATGGTGGATCTTGCACAAGCTTTTACGGAATTTGATACCGTGTAATATCGCCTTAACGCAGCTTTATTCTTGGCAGCTGGGTAAATTTGGTAGTAAAACTGAACTTTTCTCTGCATAGATATCATGACCTCCTCTTCCGATTGCTGAGTTTGACCGTATAATTCTTTTTTGAGATGAGCTACTACTTCCTCGTCGGAGAATTGGGTGGCGAGGCGAGTGCATAATTTGCTCCATTCCATTACGAATACACCGTGTTTTCCCCACCACTCTAGGGTGCGGCCATGGAGTTGTTTACTGACTCAGGTTAACCTTGTTTACTCAAGACTTTGTGTTCATTGAAATATTTCTCGCACTTCTCCATAAATGAGACTGGGTCTTCATGGGGGCGACCAGCTAACTCTGGAAACTAGGGTTCGCTGGTACAGTGTGTTGTAGCTCGACTGACTCAATGTCCAGGATTACTGGTCCCGTGTTCCATGACTCGTCTGCACACCTCACACTGATAAACTAGACCTGGTTGGGTGACCTGTTCTTTCGGCCGGCCTATGCAGTTGTGATGGAATGGTTAGGCGCAAATTATACAGTCAACCAAATTAATGCAGTGACCTTGGCAGGTAAGTCAACTACAATATTCTGATTGATATGTTCGGCGGTCTTGGCACCAGTATTGTAGCCCTTCCATGTACCGTACCTCATCAACCCATCCTAGGCACCGATAATGAAATACCTCCTGGCAGTGAACGCATGTGATAGAATTAACCCTGTGCCGTGGCAGGTGGCTATATGACACCAGTTGTCTTGAGTTTCAGTCATAGTGACCCCGTGGGCTTCGTGTTGGCTAACTTCCCTAACAGACATGGTTATTCTGCTAGTTCGATGCCACAAGGTCATCAAGGACTCCCCGAAGTCCATTGGCGGGCTGGATTTGGCGGTCTTGCTAGCTTAAAATTCTCAGGTCGTGCTGGTCTAGTTCTGCTTTTGCTTCTAATTTTGCCAAATTCTATTGCCTCACCTTGGGCGCCAAGAAAGTTCCTGCCTACTTCTTGACCCGTGACACTATCTGGCTCAGGGCAATGTGATGTTGCATCAGAAATAGTGATTTAGTGCAGACCAGGACCACTTACTTTGGGCGACTTGTGGCTGACTCACTTTGGTACCAGAGTACGACCTGTGTACAGTGTTGGCTGTTGGCTTGGCACAAAGTTAATTACGGGTTTGGCTATTGGCCGGGCGGCTGTCTTTAAGGCCGGTTGCTTACTTATTCTGGTGCTTGGTTGGCTGGATGGTGCAGTTGGCTTACTGGCTGGGATGCAGTTGCTGGTGTAGCTTGGCCGTCCCCACAGGCTGCTATGGCTTGAACTGCTGCTGCTGGCAGCAGCTCTCGACAGGCTGGTGTAGCGTCTGATGTTAAACCAGCGATAGGCCAATCCGATGCGCACCTTCTCTCCTCATCTGAAGGCGGCGATGATGGTGCGTGATGTCCCCGAACCTTGTGGGAAGCTGAAAACAGAGAAGGGGAGGGAGCTGGGGGTTGAAGCCCTCTAACGTACTGGTGGCCTGAGCTCGTTCCTGGGGAGATTCTTGGCTAAGTGTGTTATTGGTCTGGGTGCAGGTAGCTTGGTAAGCAGAGATAGCCTTCCTTTCCTTCGGGTCCTCCTTCCCACCTCGCTTGGTAAAAGGCATCAGGTTCAAAACCGTGGTTCGGCAGATAGGAGCGGGCGACGTGCAGTTCCCTATCTAGTAGTATTCTGCTGTCTCAACAGGTAGACTGATGCCGAGCCTAACCATTACTCCAGCCGGCTACACAAACTGTGTGGTGGTTGGAGAGCGGGTTTTCTTGGAGACGTCCCAATTGTTTGATAGGTGGAGTCCTAGGGCGTACAGGCCCAACCCAGAGCCAATCAAACACTCCCTCTGGCAACTCCCGTGATGCTGTAGAAGGGTGCAAGTTGGTCTAATAACTTCTCCTCCCTAGGGGTGTATAACTAGTGGTTGTGGGTCTACCTTCAGGTACACAGTGCACCGAATGGGTGGCAGTGGAATTGTGTGTATGTCGACGTACGAGTTTTTGAAGGATAGCTCGCTGTCTTACACTAGGCGGACAAATATTTAGTTCAATCCCCGGTCTCTTACTCCACTCTGATGGGATGTGGTGTTTGCTATGGATTCTAGGCGTAGTTAAGGAAGTGAGAAAACAATGTAGCTTAGAAACATTTTTATTTCAAGGGAATAAAACACGTTGGCCCATACTATCTCGTGACTATACCTCGAGGTGACAGGAAGTATTAGACTACGCTATCCATGTGAAGGGGATCTGGTTCTAAAGTAAGCAGTGGCAGTTACTGTATAGGTAGCAAAATAAACGTCCCCTGTCTATACTGTGTCTGTGTCCTGAAGGGACTTAGGGGTGCCCACTTCCTGAAGGGAACGTGGGATAGCTGTAGCCATGGGCAAGCAACTAGGGTGGGAAATATTTTCTGGAAGGTTAGCAGGGGGAGGACTTCTGTAAGATGTGACTGTAGGTGGCGACAATTCTGAAGAGCTTCTAGGCATCTAGGCAGTGTTTGGTCAGACAGCCCCAGCTCATGCGGCTTTAGAGTGAGTTGTCCAAGACTGATGTAGCTCTCAGAAGAGCCAAGTAACAATTGGAATTTCTCGGCTGGAGCAATGGTGCATAATTCCTCTCAGCTGAGGGCTTGGAGGTGCGATGCACACTTTTCTGTAGGTGGAACTAAGGGCTTCTGCAGGTGGCCATTGTAGTACTGGAGCACCGGTGATACTATCTCTCTGCACACCCTTCAACTATCTGCTCGGTTAGGGTTGCAGCAATGGCTCGTTCACTGGCTTATTCGCTCTTGGTGTCTTCTCGAAGGGAGGCTAGACTTGGCTTACTAATTGTGCTGATAATGATAAGTTCAACTCTTTCACCTCTGTAATAATGCCCGCAACCAGGGAAAATCATGTAGCTGCTCTGGTAGAAATCATACAATTCAACACCTGTTCAATTCACTTTAGGATGAGGCACATAAATTAAGCAAACTCGTTTATCTTCTTAATCAGTAAGTGTCGCATGTAAATTTGTATGTCACAACAGATATAGTGTGTCTCATATAAGGTTTCCAGTTTTTGACAGATTGTGTGCAAGTAGTAGGCCTACCCAGTAAACAGCCTGGGTATCCATCTGCCGCCATGTTGTTTCCACCTATCAAAATGTGTTAACAAGCTGCTCTCACATAGATCATGATCAGATTATTGATTTTGCTCTAGAAATTTGTGATCACTACAAGAGAAAGAAGTTGATTAGGAAACATTGTTTATTGACATGAAAATGTTATTCGACAAGTTGTAACATTCTTGCCTAGTTCGCAGAGGTATTGCATCATAATGCTCATGGAAAATTAGCTATACTGGTATTATAAGTTTAGTTTGATTTCTGATGGCAATATGTTCATGGTGTTAAATCTTTTCTATCAATTATATATTTGTATAGTCACAATTTTTTGAACATTTTATCATCCATATCATAATTTGTTACAAGCAAATGGAAATTTATTTAAATCAAATACTGCACTTGTGTTTACAGCTCTCACATACGTTTCACTGAATTCACTTACAATTAAATGTTGTGGCTACTTGTGTAAAGTACGGCATAAAACTGTGGATCATATTTTATTATAGATGGCAAATTTGACTTAATATTTTTAATACTATGGCAATTTTGGTTCTTGGGCAAGCAGTTTGGATGTTACATTGTAGCCAATATGTGAAGCTTGGAAATATTAAGAATTTGAGGAAATTGTCAGACAGCACAGTTTCATTCATAATAATGAAGTAGTACATGATTAAAACTGGCATCTGCTCATTATGGCCATGATATATAAGTACATACAATAATAGTATTTATAAATTAACGTTGGTATAAAATGCATTTTTATTTTCACTGTGTTGTAGCTAAACTCAGAGAGGAGAGAGAAAATGACGAGCAGTGAGAAAGTCTCGGTTATTACATACAGTCCGAAGAGAAATTACTAGTCAGCAGAATCACTGTGAACAGAAATGTATTGCTTAAAAGTGTACAGAGCTCACAGAAAATATTAAATTGTGGGTTTTCGTTCCTGTGTTTGCAATTCACATGTGCAAAAACGAGTCATTTCATGGGAGGGCATGACTTAAGGAGTATGGAGTAGTGTGCTGGCGAACAGATTACAGAACAGTCAACTGCTCTGCCCCAAAAGTTTTATATGTAACATCTTTTTAAAAGTCATTTTTGTCTCGTACTGACTCAATCAACTCGGGTTTGAATTATACTGCATTAAATAATGTAGAGACATTTTAAAAGCATCCCATCACAGATCTGCAGCCTCGTTGAATTAATATGAAGCATGCATATGACAACATTAGCACAGAAAGGAAAACTGAAGCCAAATAATCACACAATGTTTAAGTTGCATTTCATTTGGAATACCTACACATTACTGCTTTAGCTATATTTGTTACATTAATAACAGCTGTTTTGTGGTAACATAAAATTATAGACAACTTGTCTAAGAACGTTTACCTGGACACACGTTTTGCCATTCTCTGTTATGCAAAGGAAGGACTGTCAGAACAGCCAATATGAAATTCATTTTCAAGTGTTCACATATAAGCTGATATAGGATTTTTTATATGGCACATTGTTAGTTTGGTTTGTGACATGTTGCCACATACTAGCTGCAGGAAGTGGAAACCTTACACGAGACATTAATACAACAGAGTTAATTCTGTGATATATTAAAACTTACAATCATTGTGTAGTTACAATGGGAGCAATAAAAAACACAGCTATGCTTGCTTTTATGAAATTTTTATTAGGTGCTTTCTTATTCATGAAATATGCAATAGTGATGATTCTGAATTGAATTGTGTAACTCTAAAACCTTCTAAGTGCCAAAAAGTTGTTTAGTAAATGTAAAGGACACTGCAGATGATTGACTCAACAATTTTAATCTAGAACCGTGTGTACACAAATTAGAAAGATACCTGTAATTATTGTATTACTGTAGTCACATTAGATAGCATGTATGCAAAATAAAGTGACACAGTCACAAATTCTGAACATAGCCAAGTGCCAACATACGTACCCTAGAAACAACTAAGTGGCAATATAATTTAACCCTAGAAACAACTAAGTGCCAATATAATTTAACCCTAGAAACAGCTGAGTGCCAAAATTGATTGTTTGTCTCTACATTCGCAAATTTGAAACAGTAACGTTACTCTGCATTTCCACAACACAAGTGCTCATCGAATGGCTTATTTGTGTGATCCATAAAAGGTATCATTGATAACAGGTCACCCTTTTTCTCAATGCTTAGCACTCTTTGCTTTTCATATCCACATAATATGACATTTCTAATGTCAGGAAACATCACTCCTCTTTTTATAACACAAACTTGCATCTATATTTCCGCTTCATTGAATTTTGCGTCACTGCTACCACTCCTGGGTTCTCAGTGGAGAAGCGTAACATGGATAACTTTGAAATATTCAACTTCAAAGTTGTTATTAGAGAATCAGCCTTAGCCTGAATATTAATGAATTAATGTTTAGTCATTCATATGACGGCGTGTGTTGCAGATCTGTCCACATCATGCAGCTCATAGAGTACACATGCCTTGCACACTCTCTTTATCTTCTCTATTTCTCTATCAGAGCAAAGTCCCTGTTTCACGGTAAATAGCTGTGACTAGACACAAGAAACTTCTGTTCAATGGTACGAAACATACCCAGTGACACAAGGTAAACAAAAAGGAAGACCATCTTGCTGATTTTGTTTTGAGCCACACAGTTATCCTTTTATGTCAATTCTGTTCAGTACACAAAGCAGACAGGACACTATTTAGTTACCACCTCAGCCTGCCGTAATCTCATGCTACATGCACATGTAGGCCTTACTGAAGTCACACACATGAACACAGAAATTATAGCAAGACAACTACCTCTTCTAAAACATATCTCTGTGCACAAGGGTTGAGACTAATAAAACATGCTGAATATCAGTACATGCTACATTTATGTTCCTGCCAGGTTTCTGAGATGAGATGTTACAGTTATCTTTACAGTATTGCACAGCCTCTTCAGATTTCTTGTGATTTTGGTCCAGTTTGAGATTTACTGTCCTTGACTCTTCTGCGGTTTCACGTGATTTCATTTCATATTGTTGTCTGTCATAGGTTCTGCAAGTGTCTGCACATGGAGATCAGAATGACAGATCAGGAAACTCTTCTTTAAATACGTTCCATAATCCCTGTAGGAAACATTAGTGGAAGGATTCATATCTTTGAATGCTTTGAACAATCTGTGCATGTTGAGCTCAGTGCTCAGGTATTCTTTTTTCGATTTAGCTTGTGAACAGTGACTCTCGGCTCTGCTGTTTATGTGGTCTTTAATGCTCTCTCTAACCTCATTGGAAAGCTTCTTTGGTTTAGCAAACCATCCTCGCTTCTCTTAAAATGAATACACCCTTCTTTTTTCTTGCCACTAGGGTTTGAACGTACTCCTTGATACAGCGAAAATGTCAATGAAGGTCTGTAGACACACGTGAACTTTATGTCCTCCAATTAGAACATAGTACGTAACTGGAATCTGCTGTTGAATGCCTTCTATTGTTTTGTGTGTAATGTCGTCGCCGCAGCACTGGTATAGCTTGCATTAATCCCATGAGGTAGTTCTTTTGAGTAGCATAATCACATGCATAAAACCAGGTGAACAAAGTCTCTCTCAGTTCAGATGGCAATGTACTGCATCACTGCATCTGTAACTACACTTGCAAAACACCCGTGAAGACAGAGAACTATAGTCTACAAATGTGTATTCTGGTGCCAGTGTTATCATTTATAAGTATGTATTAAAAGAGGTAAACGATGATTATATTCTAGGTCAAAAATGGCACCTGTGTTTCAGGTTGCTTCTTTACTTGTTTCTCTTCATTCTTGTATGTTTTCGCATTAACTGCGATGTTTGTGCACATCTAGCTAATATCCGGAACTTTTCTTTCTTTGCCCATCCTTCATTGCAACGCATGAATGCACAGTGTCGGAACTGCTTCCCTCCATTTATGCCATCTGTTATTGGTACTTAGCAGATGTATAGGTACACATGTTCGCGACACAGCAGTAGTGCCACCTTGTGAGGGCTGTATGAACGAAAGATTGGCTGTGGCACATAGCGTTATCTTGAGTGGTAACGTGGCTTGGCTGATAGTTAGGGGTGGAGTATGCCGGATTTGAGAGAAACCCTTATCCATGGCTATAAAATTAATGGAAAATTTAAATATTAGTTTTTAATGTCCGTAGGGTGCCAGCTCATCTATCCATTGGTGAACACGTGGACTCTAATTCTCAGGGCAGCAGCAGGTCGTCAGCCACATGGCGTCCCTTCACAAGCACACATTTATGCAGAATGAAGTTCAGGTTTTGCAAGTTACACAGTACATAAATTTAAGCATGTGTTTCCTGGAGTGGGTAAGGACCTGAAGGTTCTTATATAGTACAAGCAAAAAAATTAAGACTCTGATACTCTGAAGATGTATATAATTGATTGAACAAGATTACATTCACATTGCAATACACTCTGACACTCTTCTGAAGTGGGTATGGCATTTAGACCTACCATTGGCGGAAGCGGTTTTAAAATGCAGTTAAGCACGTGGTAGAAATTAAAAGCGATAAACTCTCCGGAGCCATGAGTTTGATGGAGAAGAGGATACGTATGTGGGAGGAGCAAAACAATTAACAAGGTTCCGGTATACTAACAACTTACTATTGCAACTAAAATGAGTAGAAAAGATGGTTGAAGGCTCCTGAGGTGTGACACATGTGTATCCTCGATGACCCTCTGATCAAGGGTGAAGATGGAAGCAGAGACATCTGGCTACCTTGCTGAGAGTGAATTTACTTTAAATATACGTTTGACAAAATGTACACAGAAAAAAAATCGGAAACATAAAATGAGCACTGGAAGAATTAATACCGGTACAGTAATTCCGACATGTAAAGTTAATTACTTACTGTCCAGAGTTCTTATTTTCATTTGTGTTGGAAAAATATAATTAGGTGAACAGGCTGGAATGGACCGGCCAAGCATGTAGAAATTAATTAGAAAATATTACAAGATGTTATACATATGCACTGAAACTCTAAAGATGGTATTAAATTATAGCAATAATTTAATATTATGTGAAAGAATTTGGTTTTGGGCATGTGGCATGGTGGACGCCGGAACTGCCAGTATCATTTACGTTACATTGTAACACAATACAAGAAAATGAAATACACCCTTTTAAATTAAATGAAACATGACACAAGCACTAGTAAAATATATGATCATTTATAAGAGTCTCAAGTTCTAGTTTAGCATACAAACATAACTTACGTGGCTTTGCAGTATTAGGAGACTAATTACACCTCACTTATGGGTAGCAAGAGGGAGATAACACTTTCCCTTATACAAATTAGACTCTGCTTTCAGGGGACAGATTATTTTAACACAGTAAACATACTGGGCTAAGTTTACTCATCGTAACATGGGTCAAACTGGTCGTGACCCGGTTCATGGACCCGTTCCTGCATGAATGAGTGTAGTGACCCACGCACAGAATGCACAGCTATGCATGGCTGGTGCACAAGCGGAGATCAGTAGGCTGCGTCCCTAGCGGGACAGTGAGGGCCACGTCAGTACATTGGTAGTAGCACAGTTACGCATTCTGATATAAATGTTAATTTTTGAAAAAAATGGCACTTAGTGGGTTTCTGGGTTACATCCTTCAATTAAGGCTCAGCCTTATTCCTTTTGCAAGAATACTTTGTTTTTGCGTCATAATTTCTGATTCATAGTAATTAGTGACAATGTACGATTATAGAAAATGTACATTTAACAAGTTGTTTATTATTTTTGTCCATAATTTTAACTGTGTGTTATTTGCTTGTTGTAAAAAGTTGAGATCATATTTATATTTTATTAATAAGTTCTCAACTTTTCACAACAAGCAGATACCACACAAATTAAAATTGCACACAAAAATATTAAACAAGTCATAAAATGTAAGTTTTGTATTATTGTACATTGTCAGTAATTACTATGAATCTGAAATTATGACGTGAATACAAAAAATTTCTGCAAAAGGGGTGAAGCCGATAACAGACAGAGTAATTTTAATTACTATTAATAAATCTGAAGTGCGTTCTTTTCATTTAAGCTAATCTTTAATATTTTCAATGTTTAACTGTGTTGATATTTTGAAAGTGTGTAATTTTATTACATGCTGAGAAAAGTTTTAAGGCAGAGAAATTGCATCTTCTATTGGGGTGTATTTGTCCACTGTTTATCATTGCTTATAAGTGAAAAATTGCTGATGTATGTTTATCTGTGTAGCAAGAGTCGGCAGGTGACACAGACATGTCGTCAGAATGGAAACTCCCGGACCAAGTAATGAAGCTTCACAGGCTGAAGCTAAAGAAGAAGGCACTCCAGGACCGCATGAACAAGCAAACACCGTCGACTAATGCTGCTCGTTGTGATGTTGAGCTATACAATTCTGGTGAAGACAACACTCACAAGAGGCATAATCCATTCAAGACTGTGTTAAAAAAACAGTAAGAAACTAAGAGCAAACCAGACAGAAACTTCTGAAGGCTCTGTGTTTGACATCCTTCACCAAGTAGATTCACAGTCTGATTCACATAGTACTTCATTATCATTTGAAGGTGTATTTGAACAATCAGGAGAAAGCACTAAAGTGAAAGACGAAATTGAACGACATGCAAGTAAGCACATTCCAGTTGACTGGTCCCTAAAAACTAGGATACGTTTTATGTCCACCACACCCTTCCCTTGGAATGAGAAGCTCAAAACTTCTGAAGAAGCTTCACGCATCACTGGGTTTGTGCACTGTTTAGACTCTGGTTCCTTGGATACCAGTCCTAATGCCCAGTTACACCAGTGTTGCTTAGTGTGGCAACACCCCTCCTTGTCATGGGTGGACCTTTTCCCACGTGTCAAGACTGGTGCCTCAACAAATACAAGCAACTTATTTGTCTCTGACTCTAAAATCAAAGATGCCCTTATTTCTGAATGGAGTAAGAGTTTTCTTTCTCTGTTCCAGTTAGTGCGAGCATGCCAGTGCCCGTATTTTTATGTGTGCCAATACCTTCACATGTTTGTTCCGAGCAGCTGGCATTTGTGGTCACTCGGACATCAATGTGGTGCTTACTCCCACAACCAGAGGGTTCCGTCAGCAGCTCAAAGAAGATGACGTCACCTTCACAATGCCTCTAAAGAGTAAGGGGCATTTTTCGGACAACATGGTTGAAGAATTGTTGGAGCTGGAAGATGAGTTAGATGAAGACGAGGATGAATGGTTAGAGAGTGTAGGTGTATCGACTGAGGAAATCTCCAGGCTGAACTCGGTACAATCCAAAATAAACCATCAACGAGAAAAGTCGGTGGACCGAACAAAAGAGTCTCTTATCTTAGTTGAAGGTGTTGATGTTTTTCACTGTTCAATTTCTTGCTGAATTGCAAGTCATCAGTTGCAACAGTAGGACCCCTTGCTGGTATACCACCCACTCTGCTAGCGCCTGTTGCTTTTCATGGGGCCACTCTACAGCCTCTGAAAGTCCGTCAGAGCAAAATAAATGTAGAAAATGCTCTGTTTCATTCTACAGAAATTCAGGGTCCTGTATTACCCCACATGGTGCACAATCTGTGTTCCTTGCTGACAAAATCTGTGCATGAATTTTCTGTTACATTTGCAAATGTAGAATCAACGTGTGCCTTTTCTTTGGCTGAATCGGACCCTTCGCCTAGAAAAGTTGATACTATTGACCATGTGGCCTTTGTTAAAGAGAAGCTTAGTGACTGTGGATTGTTGAAATCTGTGCTAGAAATGTTCTGCTCATCTCAAGGTTCATCTATTCAGCTTCTCGATACAGTAAAATTTTCTAATAATGTTTTCACCTGGACTGGGTAAAATTGTAGGGATTCTACAAAATTTTAGGAATTATTTCTGTGATAAAAAAATATTATGTACCTTTTGTTATTATTGTTTTTAATGTAGTACATGAAATTTTTACACTATCTACCTGCAAAATAGCAGAGCCTGGCTGCTGCATAATATCAAGGTTGTGCTCTAATAATTCGAAGCAAGTCACTGTAAATTCAGCAGTACAACATATACAATATATACACAATACAATATATTTATATAACATACACTGAGAAGGGCTAAGGATCATTAAATTTTATTTGTTGTAATGTTGTGAAGTACAGTAGTTTTCCAAAACAGAGATTTCAGTCACTGGTTAGTATAGAAAAGAATTCATGACAGTATTTGCTTCTAGTTTCATCTAGCCACTGACTTGTTGAACGTTAATTGATAATTTAATTTTTTTATCCTTTAGTTGTAATATAATTTTTAATCATGAATACCAATCTGAATTCCCTTTGAAATGTCTACATAATTATGTGTTTATCACTTTAAAGTGAATATTCAGTAAATGCTCTATTTATTGAAAGGAATTAAGTGTGTTTTTCATAATTTAAACAAGCCGAATATAGGTTGTATAAATGGTGGCTATTGGGTGCTGAAAGTAACACCCTCCCATTTTATGTAGTACTATTCCATTCCATTTGCATCAAAAGTTCTTTGAATTGGTGTATCAACGGAACACGCTCTTTGAAGGTTTCTCGTAGGTTAATACTTAACAGAGTGAGATTAAATTAAAAGTAAATTTAATACTGTGTCTGCTAACCACAGTTTGTTCTATTGTTTTATGAAAAACGTCCAGCAGTTGTATCATGCCCTTTATTGTGTTATTGACTGGTCAGTTCTGTCACAATTATACGTATGTACACAATGTTTTTGTGTTACATACATACATACATACATACATACATACATACATACATACATATATACACTCGCAATTAGGCTACCACCCGGTGCTTAGCTCTCTCAACTTTCCTTCACCCAATCAACTCCTTTTCCACCCCCTTCCTGAATTTACCAACCCCTCTCACAGATACCAATTCCTCCCTCAACACATTCCACTCCCTCACAGACCTCACAAGCCTGGACTGCCTACCCCGCTCCGTTCTCCTCCACACCCTCAGAAGCTTCTCACTGTTGTTTCCTCTTCCCCTAAACACCCCCTTACTTAGCTTGCAGTGTAGCCCTCCCCATCCTCCCTCTTCATTCACCACCCTGTACATCTTGACTAACCATTCAACTTTCCTCCTGTCCTTCAATGAGCTCCACCCCATTTCTTTCATCATCACTGATGGCCTATAGTTCCCTTCTTCCTCACCATCCTGGCCTTGCCTTCTCCACCTACCCTTCACCCATCTTGCTGCCCTTCTCTGCACCTTTTCCAGTTCTCGCACCTCCACCTCCACATACGGGTCCCATACTGCTGCAGCATATTCTAACATTGGGCGCACAATTGTGCCATACGCCTTCTCCTTCACCTCACAGCTGACTCCATTCAGCACCCTTTCCAGCATACCCAGAGCCCTTCGTCCCTTTGCTACCACCCTCTCTACCTGTTTTTTCCACCTGAGGTCGCCCTGCAGTACAATCCCTAGATACTTATATTCTGCTGCTTCTTCTATCTCTTGTCCCTCCCATCTGTACATGTGTCTGCTTATGAACCTCACTACCTTAGTTTTTCTTACATTTATCCTCATTTTATTTTTTCTGGTCCACAACCATATCCGCCTGCAAATTTCCACCCCCCTCTACCACCTCAGCATATACAACACAATCATCTGCAAACAATCTGATTTTTCCTCTAATCCCCAAACCCATGTCATTTACCATAATGGTAAATAACAAAGGACCCAGCACGCTTCCCTGTGGTACCCCTGACTTAACCTCCTCTACCTCAACTATTGGCTATCTCACTTTCACCCTCTGCCTTCGCCCCCTGAGAAAATCCCCTATCCATTCCAATAACCTCCTGTCTAGTATCAGCGCCTCCACTTTCCTCATCAATGTCCCATGGGGCATCTTATCAAATGCCTTCTCAAAATCTATGAAGCACGCATCCACCTGCTTCCCCTCATCAACTACCTGCACCAGATCCTCTAATAACCCAGCGAGCTGAGTCTCACATGAGTAACCCCTCCTGAAACACTGCTGGGATTCTCCAACCAATTCCTATTGTTCATAACCCTCACCACATACTGCACCACCAGCCTCTCCATTACTTTTCCTGTACTTGATGTCAGGCTCACCGGTCTGTAACTGCCAGGCCTCTCCCTATCCTCTCCCTGCTTGTGTATAGGTACCACCATAGCATCCTTCCAATCTTGTGGTAACTTACCCTCTCCTAGAAATTTTTAAACAGCACTTCTAAATATTTCGCCAACTTCCTGCCATCCAACTTTAGTGCTGTGTTTCCTATCCCATTTGGCCCCCCTGCCTTACTGCTCTCCAAACCCCCAATTACCTTGTCTATCTCCCACTCTCTCATCTTAAACTCACTAAACACACCCCGAACCCTGTTTGCCCCCCTATTCCAACACTCCTTTGCCTCAAACACTGACAAGTACTGTCCTTGCAGCATCTCCGATTTTTCTTGGTCATTTGTCGCATGCCTACCATCCCTTCCTGTTAGCAGAGGGATCCCTTCCTCTTCTCCCCTTAACCTCCTAACATACCTAAACAATATCCCCCATTACTTGCCTTTACCTTCTTCCACCATGTTCCCTAGAAATACATTCTTTGCCTGTTTGATCTTCCTTTCAAGCTCCCTACCCATTTGTTTCATCATTTCTTTAGATCTTATCATCCCTTCATTTCTCCACTTGGCATGTAATTTTCTGCACTTCTTCTTCATTTTAAAAATCTCCTGTCCATAATATGGGGGATCTCCCCCAGTCCGTAACCTTTTCATTGGCACAAATTTCTCCAACATAACCTCCATTAATCTTCT
>CM056993.1:271012504-271033708 GCA_029891345.1 Dryococelus australis
AAGTACTTTGCTTAGAATCCCACGTAATATACTTGTCGCCTTCATTGTTTAGGAGCTTCTACAGCCCTTATTATTTGAGATGGACCATGGGTGTCCTGTATCAATCTTTCTCTTTTCCGGTCACGAATCACATGCCCGAGTTTGTACATGTTTCCTAAACAAGCTGTATTATATATATATATATAATACATTATATATATATATTTTATATATATAATACATTATATATATATATAATTGTAGCATACACTAACAAATTGGGGTAAAACTTCTTTAGGGAAACAACTTACCACTGCATTTAAGGGAATATTACCTAAAAAATGTAAGGTAAGTTTTAGCACGAATACCCCAGTTGTAAGGGATTACAAACGTGCTGTTAAATGCCATAAGGGAATATCCCATACACTATTTTATACAGCTTTATACAGCATTTTATAGTAAGTGAGTGATAGTAACACTGCTGAATAAAAAACAAAAAATAAAATTATTCCTTCATGCCACCTGTAAGAGTTAGATGTTATGTGAATACAGATATCTGCACAAAAATTTCTTTCGTTAATATCAGCTTGATTTTTGAGGTAGTCAAAAGATCAATTATACATTCGTCAATATAGGGGGGAAAATAATAAAGTTATAGATTCCCAAGAATTTATTTGCAACAATTTTCTCGAGCTGACTGTATGAATCTGTTAGTATAACAAATAACTTGGTTACCGGTATGGTACTTCTACTCACCACAAAGCTAAGTTACTGCAATATTTCTTGTGCAACTTTTATTACTGCGTCGCAGTCAATGCTTTTCCATTTAATTAATTTATTTCGTAGACTGAAAAATCTCTCAAGAAAAAATTAATGCGTTAAAAAATTCCGCCTAAATCGAGATTTGAGCACACGAAATAAAACTTAGAAATACGTAGAAGGTGTTAAAAAGCAGCTACAAAGCAAGCAACTGTTATCACAGAGCGAGACTCCACTAACATGAAGCAAACCATAATTTCCTGGAACCTACAGATAGCTAAGGGTAATATTTTGCAATGTTATTAGATTTTCATTTGTAAAAATTTTGTTATTTTATTTTTAAAATCTTCCTATTCAAAATTAATATATTTTGTTGAATTTTATACCAGCCTTAAATAAATTTTTATCCAATAAGATTTCCAGCATTGATTTTTCTTTCTGGTCTCGAAGTCTAGCTACTACAGAATATTTTTTGAAGCTTTGTCATGTTAAAAATGTACAACAGAAATCAAGACCGCGTTGAAGATATGTAAAATCCTGGCCTCAGTTTTCAGAAAATTCCAAAACAAGACCGAAAAATGTGTAATATTCAGTATTTTATATTAATGAAATATTGCTAATGTGTAACGAATTTTAATTACCTAATGTCAGTTTTATTTCAACCAGTAAATAATTAAAATGTTTATATATAACAAATTTATTTATTACGACAAAGTTTACAACAACAAACCCCATTCTTATATATGTAAATCAACTCACTCAAAATATCTATAGGCGCTACATAGGCCTACAAGCACCCATTCATGCAAGCATGCAAGCATGCATGGATACATCCATACATACACATATTGTATAAGCAAATATTAACATATTTAAGACATAAATATACATACTATGTATCGTACAATTTGACAAGTAGCATAAAAGTTGGCACACGGTAATGTATGCTAGTCATACGTAAATAATTTTTGACGTGAATAAGACTTTAAATCTGCAACCATAGTGGGAGGCAATCCAGAAAATCCGTTGATAACAAAATCGGGGGATGCAGTGTGGTATTGCAGATCCGAATCTATCGTCTGCATTCAAAATTCAATTACACTACTCGATTGCCAAACGATTAAAGAATATGTTATATTAGGTGCGGACTGCGAAGCATCACGCGCGCAAGTGAAAGGAGGGGGGGTTAGCGCCACAATTTTGACTTCGTTTCGCCGCGTCTCATAAATTCGGCGTAGTATAAATTTTGACTAGGAGAAGCTAGGATGCACGTTTAAGGCCCACCATACACGTACAGTTCTGCCTTCCGATCGGCCTGACAGGCAGAACTGTCACAGATGGGCCTGTCACGAGCACTTCCCACACACACGCAGTTTGGCCGGCCGGTAAGCCGAGGGACGCCATTGCATTGTTCAGTGTCTGGCGAGTACTGCAAGTGTTTAGTTGCTAAGTAAATCCATGCCGACAGTCGATGAACTTGTAGCATATGCAACTATTGTAGAAAAGAAGAAAACGTAAACTCAAGATATGGACAAAACAATGGTTCCAAAGGATGAATAATTATACACACTTCAACTTGCTTACGGAACTGAGATGTTACCCAAAACACTGGACAAACTACCTACGCATGGGCGAACCAATTTACCTGGAACTTTTAAGCATGGTTACTCTTTCGTAAAAAAGACAATATACTTGTATGAGAAAGGCCATAACATCAAATAAAAGATTAATGGCGACACTCCGCTATTTAGCAACTGGGAGAAAACTTGAAGATTTGAAATTCTCGTGTCGCATAGCTCTAAAAACATTGGGGCAGATAATACCTTGCACCTGCGAAGCGATCTTCAAAGCACTGAGGAATTATTGCAAGGTAAGAAAATAAACTGAAATACATTTGTACGTGTGTAGATGTTTATTAAAAGTGTAAACATACATCATTCATTCATTTGAAATATTAAACTACTTGAAACTAGGTTAAAGAAATATTTAGTCTCTATGTGTTTAACATACATTAGCACAGGGCTTTTCAGGACAAAGATGTACAAAAAGGAAGATATTTTAAATAATATTGGCAATAAGCCTTGACTGTCTAGAATGTTTATTGGCATGTATCGTGACATTCCCTGCACATGATTACTGAACTTACTTCCAGTAAATAAAATACAACTTGTTACGCCTATGGTTGTAAACACTGACTATATTAAGTCTCTCCCATATTTTGGTGGTAACTGGCGAAGTATCACCCTGAATGAGTCGTTTACGTTCAGCCACAATCATAAATAAAACGACGGGCGATGTGCAAAATATACGATATTCACAATGCAAAATACTGT
Source organism: Dryococelus australis (assembly GCA_029891345.1). Classification (NCBI taxonomy): domain Eukaryota; kingdom Metazoa; phylum Arthropoda; class Insecta; order Phasmatodea; family Phasmatidae; genus Dryococelus; species Dryococelus australis. The sequence goes on from CM056993.1 coordinate 271,015,576, forward strand.
TGGGATGGCGCAAAAATGAAGTTTCGTGGTGGTTCGTTGCGGTTGTCTCCTGTTGAATCGCGTAAATAACTTACTTGATCGCAGAATTGTGAGACAGATTTCCCTGTTCAGCTTCGAATAGTGCTTCATTAATAATTTTGCTACATACAGTCTCTGTGTTTTGCTCAGTAAAGTTCTCAACTTTGCAGCAACATTTTTGCCGAAAATATCAAATTGATCTCCATTTCTTACCTGAGCATGACGTTCGCTTAGAGTTGATAATATTTGGTTACTGGGATACTTTTTTTGGGCTTAAATGATTTTGCAATACCGCTTGCACTTGAACTCCCCAACAGTGTTATTTGCTCACGTTTGAATGAGAACGTTGGGTTGTAAATGCTGTATCATCGTCAGTTTCCTTTAGCGTTACAAGTAAAATATGAAGAAAAAAAATCACATATGCAAATATAGTGTTTTAATTAAACCTATCTCTTTAAGGGGTATTGATCCCTAAATTAACTTTGGCCAAATTGAGCTTAAACCTCGTTATATCATCAATGACATCTTCTGCATGCTTTTCTATGATTTTCCAAACGTTTGATATATTTTTTATATATTTTTAAAACATTTAAACAAATATTAAAAAACCTGTATTACACGTGCTCTAGCATGGAACAGAGGGTAAATTTTATTAAAAAAACAATTCATGTTAAGTTTATGAAGTATGTAAATTGCTTTATAACCTAAGTTTTCTGTAAGCTGTCCTTCAAAAACACAGAATATTGCCTTATTATGTACTCGAGCAATCATACTTTTCCAGGTTGAAAGATATGCAAATATATAACAATAAATTTTGACATCTTTCGTATTGTAATGTAATAAAAGCTTTCTTGTACTACATAGTATTATGTTTAAATTAATTTTGTCAACAATAATATCAAACTATGGTAAGCTAGTTTACGAATGGAAATAATTAAGGAAAATGTATGTACCAGTTGGACAAATTCACCAGACGAAGCCTACGCAGTGCAGCTCCCTAGCGGAAACGAGGCGAACTGTTTGGACGATGTGACGCCTTTTTTTCCCCCATGGCTGGCGCCTTGCAGTGAATGGGTGTGGAATGTAAGACAACTTGGTCAGCCACCCAATGGTCTTGCTGAGGGTTAAGTGGGAAGGGCAAGAGACGACAATGCTATGTTGCCAGATCGTGCCTTTCAGTTCGTGGCAGTACAGCTGAACGGTTAAGAGACACGATGTTCTCCCAGACAGTTTATGAGCAGTTTCGCTAAGTGCGGAAACGCCTTTTTGCTACGAGTACAGAGCCACACAGGGGCAACGCAATCGAAACTTTGGTCAGTCGCAAAATTATAAAGACACAAAGCTAAATAGTTTGAACAGAAGCACACATTTTTCAGTTTTTTTTTTTTACTATAACACAATGATACTGTTCTTTAAAAAAAATAGCCAGTTCAATATGTGACGAAAACATGGTAGGGGAGACCGAGGCTGGTTTTAACAGGGCACGTTGTAACAGGGGGGTTAGTTCCGCACCCAGGCATAGGAGCGCCTTCTTTGTTTACCCACTAGAGCGCTTGTCGATGTCTTCAATGTAAGTGGTAACACTGCGCCGGTCTGACACTTTCGCTAGCGGCAAGGAGGAAAAATAGTTTTTCAACAAGGTGAGTAAATATTGTGCGCTTAACTCTTGTCTCTATTGTAATTTATTTTTATAATTCTTAGAAAAGGTCTTTAGAGCACATTAAACTTATAAGCCTTAAGTTTTGATACCTTTGATTTGTATTTAAATTAAATAAATTCTATGTTGTGAAATTTGATGTGTTCTGTAATGGTGTCATGTGGGGTAGGTTGTAGCAACAAAGTTAAGCTGTTACAGCCAGCCCCATTGATTGTTACAACCTACCCCGTAACAATTTTTAATTGATTTATAATTCTTTTTAAGTCTTTGTTGAAAATTGAGAGCATTAGATACAGGAAAAACTAGATTTGAATAGAACTTGCAGTGTTCAGCTATTAAAATTAGGCCTAATAGTTATTCTCTTTTCACTATAGTTTACGACAACCACTCTTGGATTCAGATGCGGAACTACAAAAGAAAAGCTGATAAAGGAAGAAGGAAGTTATTCTATTGACTTGTTGGAGAAAGCAGCCGAGGTTGTAAAGGAAGGAAGATTTGTCAGGCATGCTGCCAAAATTTATAACCTCTGCCACGTGGCCCTTGGGATATTCATAAAAAAGAAAAACAAACTTAAGTTGTAGAACATAATAGTCATGTGTCATAGTTAACAAGCCTTAAATGTAAAGAAATACCGGCGTATTTACATGGTCATGTTAAAATCCAGAAATATTTTATGTTGAACATATATTTTTCAAATATAGGGTTTTTAAATGAAAATTGAAATAATACGTAGTGATGAAAGGAAAAAATAATTATAGTGATTTTCATACAAATCATGCCCAGCAGCCTAAATGATTTCAAATGTTTTGAATATTTATTGATATAATAAATCCAAATTATTTATTTCGGAAACTGGTAGAAAATTTAACCATTGCTTACAAAATTATTATTTTAGTATATTTGTTACTGTCTACTATAAAAATTGTTTGTGTAGTTTAGAATTTTTATGGGGAAAGTTGAACAAAAGGATTAATTACATTTTTTTTTATTTTCTTTTAGGTCTAAATACAACTGACTCTGAATGTCAAGAGGAAGAGGACTGGAAGCCTTTGGCTGGTTACTATGGTAACAGACAGTTATTTACTCCTTCGCAAGAGATCGTTCTCGTTTCCTACATCAAAAGATGTTCAGATGTTTATTTTGAACTCACTCCACGTGATGTGCGTCATGTTGCTTACGTATGCTTACGACTGCAGCTAGTCAGAGGAAGGCAGTGAATGTTTTTGTTTAATGTGTTTACAACCATTCTCGTCAAGCAAACCTGGCGAGGAGTGGGCTCGTTGTTTGGACTGCAAGTTGTGGTCAAATTTTTCTTGTGTAAAAAAAAAATCGAAAATGTACGTTTGTCATAACCGTCAATCAGATAGAATCTCAGATTAAGGACTTAGGATCTTGCAATTTTTTTGATGCTCTAGCCAAACAAGTGAAGCCAAAATAATGTTTACTTAATATGTTTAGTGTAGTTAGTAACGTTATGTAAACAATTTCAGGAAAAAATTAGGTAACTTAAATTTTTGGTATACTGAAGCCAAACAAGTGAAGTCAAAATAATGCTCTTAATATTTCTTGCATGGTTAGTAAAAAATTGTAAAATATTCCAGATGAAAACTTATTCTTACCACTTTAAAATATTGTTACAATCAATCCCAATGTGTGTTACAACCAGTCCCAAAATTCTAAAATTGTCGTGTGAAAGTAGAAAGATCTTTAACTAAGTTATCACAGTCAAAATTTTATTTGTATTATCTATTAACAGAAAAAAAAAGTAAACAGAAAAACTGTTACAAGCAGCCCCGGTGTCCCCTACCAAAGAACTTAATAACACAAACACAAACTTTACAAAGTCACAAATAGCCCTATGCTGCATGCTACTGTTCTGTGTTCTAATGTAGCGAAAAATTTCGTCGCCATTATTAATGACGATGGTACATAAAAAATTAGTGCTCATATGTTTCTTAATATGACAATTTCTTGACCCTTTTAAATAGTTGCAGAGTTTTTGTTTAAGATTTTGCATTATATTGTTTTCAAAAACTCTAGTATAGTTTGAGAGACTTTTTCTACTTTTAAAATTTAAATATGGAACTTTATCTGGGACTCTCGCCCTATGTCAACTCAGGGGTCCTGATTCTTGTGTATTTCCTTGTTCCAACAAATAAGCACGTCTTGAAGATTTAAATTTATGCTATTTTATTTGGTCCTTTCATTTCAACAGGTAAGTCGTGGGTTGCTTACAAAATAAACGCACTAAATTTTAAGCTTGAAAATGCTAACTGCCCAATTACTCGGTTTTTATAAAACCATAACGTTCTTGGGTCGGAAGGTAGAGCCTTGGCGGCGAAGGGTCACCACTAAGTTTATAGTGTGGTTCACGATTTATACGTAGAGACAGCCACATAACACTTTGTATTTTGCTGATGTTTTTTCTAATAAAAATCGGGCCACTTTGTAAAGAATTCTGTACATCGTTACTTTAAAACCACGAAGTTGATTGTTTTAGAATTCAACTCGGAAGTATTCGTTTTGTATAAACACAGATTCTGATGCTATCGGCCACACAATTAGAGTACCTAACAATATAGATATCATCTTCGCACTTTACCTCCTTTTGCAGTATTTTATGGGCACAGCTCAAATATAAAATTGTTGTTCTATGTCACAGAATTATAGTTGAATTTCTGTCTCTTGTTTATCATGGTACACATATTCCATGCCGGATCTTTCTTTTCACAAAGAAGTGAGTAATCAAATCATTGGGAAGTTTGTCTTGCAATGGAGTTGTGACTCGACGACAAAGATATTATTTTCTTTGAACACCTAACCATTTGAAAAGCCGAGATACGTCAGAGTTAAATCCCCACAGTTCAAGATAATAGAAGATAATCATTATCTGTTTTTTTTTTTTTTTCAGAGGAAAACCAATACGTATGTGTTACTCTTTCAATAACTAAAATAAACCAAATTACACATTTTGGCCATGTTCGCATTAGTTCGTTATTTTGTAAATTGCGATTTTATATGCGTTGTTTGGAGTCCTTGTTTATCACTTGTGACAATGCAACGTCGTCTTACCTAATGAACTATGTTATTTGCATAGAAAATTACCTCTTCTAAACTGGTTAAGAAACGTAAAAAGTCAAGAAAAGTTAAAATAATGATCAAAGAAGATACAATAGTTGTGCACAGTACAAAACTACTTCCTGTAGCTGTTATTACAGCCATATATATAACAGTACAGTATTGTTTTTGATACTTTGTATGTGTCGTGCTCTCAGTTGTGCTGTGGCTTAACCGTGACGTCAGCAATTGCTTCCCATCATTTTGAAATATGAAGGTGCCTAACCTGTTACTTACTGAGAAATGGCTTCTTGAAATAAAAACCTGTGCGCAACGATGTAGTACTACTAACAGTTAGTGGCATTCACCAGATATTTACCACATAAGGGTACTCAATTAATTAAAACTATAAAACTAATGAAAAAATCGCTTGTGGTTCACTTTCGTTATTATAGAAAGCAAGGAAATTCCCAGACACATATAAAATTGATGAGACTGTACCGTAAACGCCCACTTCGTACGAGGATTAAGTACTATGAAAAAAAAAGTTGTCAAACTACAGTTTTCAAATGTTGAGTTAATATATATATATATATATATATATATATATATATATATATATCAAATGAGCGCGAATTTAGGAACAAAAATATGGGCCGCATATAAGAGAAACACGTTAGCCCATTGGTAGTGGTGTGTTTCCCTTAAAAAAAAAACATCCTTCTCACAACTTGCTGCCTGGCAACAACGTGCAGAATATTATCAAAAGTATTTTAATGCTGTTATATAGTGTGCCGCCCTCCAGATTTAAAGGAAAATGGTAGTGATGCTTTCCAGGAAGTAACCGTAAAAAAATTGTTCTAACACATTATTTCGCAAAGTTGGTCATGTATATGACGATCAGGTAGACAAAGTAAATGTTTATTCTTTACACAAATTAATCTAAAAAATGAATAGTAACAACAGTTTATTTTATCGAGCTCAGTCATTTTTTATTTAAGATAAAACTTTTTTTCACTTGACCATTATTTGTTATTCAGTTTCTAGCCCTGAACAAACCCTGTCATTCTTATTCTAATTCCTGGTTTTTGTAAAATTAATTTGGAAGAATACAACAGACTAGCGTGTTAGAATTAATAAAACAGTAGATCATAATTTTTTTTTTTAAATACACCCAAATGAAAATTACATAACTACGGAGTTCAGAGTATAAAGGAGTCAATAACATCAAAAAAAATTTTAAATAATGAATAGTATAGAAAAACCATTTCTAAGTAAACTGTTAACACTAACACAGTAACACTGAGACTGAAAATAAGCTGCATTAAAATTCAGGTGTATGCAAACAGCGCAAATTTACAATTTCAACTCACTCAGGTAACTATTTTCTTTGCAAACTGACAATGTACAGAACATCATACAAGTTACACTAAAGAAAATAGATTATGTTAATGGAAAATGGTAGCTTAACAGGTCAAGAAATATGTCTCGTAATTCAATTAAAATAATGTTCAAAGAAATTAATGTACTGAACAGCATTATGTTATATCACAGGAAATATGTTTTTAGAATGGAAAATAACCTCTTTTCAACAGGTCAAGAAATGTGAACCATTATTCAATAAAAATTACGTTCAAAGAAGGTAATATACAGAACATCAGACAAACGACATCACGATAAATATTAATTACATGGAAAATTATGTCATCTAAACAGGTGATGTAAATTTTCGTAGTTAAAAGATTTTTACATCACAAGAAATATATTATTTACAGTAAATGTGTAACGTTGTTCAATTAACAATTATATTCAAAGAAATGTTGTACAGAACATCACACAAGTTGCATCACAGGAAATAAATTATTCATATGGCAAATTATATCATCTAGACAGGTGTATATTTATCAGTCAATTACTGGTGACAACGAATAGACCAATATGTGTTGTTTAAAAAACAAGTCAACTGTATACTTGCATGTTCTTTGACAAAATAAAAGACCCCAGACAAAGTCAATTTGTCTTAATACGATAGTAAAAAACCATGGAGGTGCACGTTTAATATTAATAGATTCCAGAGTGTTTCGAGTTTAGATCATAACGATAATTACACCTCTCTTCTTATTTATTATGATGTAGAGGTAACATTAGTTTTGAAACATTTATTATATGCTTAAAATTTCTCCGTTGTAAAACTAGTTTAAATAATGCACTGTGATGGAAGAATGAAGAAAAATTTGACAAACAGATTATTTCATTATTGCAGTGGACTCGTGGATCACAAGCTCGCGAGATAAGTGACCAGTTCTGTTGTGTACGGTACCATGTGTAATGCTTCACAGCTAAACAAAAAAAAATGCTACACATAAATCTAAAAACTACGAGAAATGAGCTTGTGATTTACCTTACTGGAAACTTGGGGCTCCGAACGATATCGAAATAGAAATTAATTACTGAAGTATGAACTGAAACTAATTCGGATAAAAAAATGATCTTTAAAGTCCTAAAATAAACTGTTCTACAAATCTATAAGAACACCAACTAATCCTAGTATGCAAAGTATTGTAAGTTCCTGGAATTATTTTAAGTTATCCGTGAAAATGAAGAGCCCTTCATATACTGATAGAAAAAATAATAAATCAATATGCCAAAAAATGGATTTGTGTAATAAGGCATTGCAGATAAGGCACTGCAAATATTCATAAAGGAAATAAAAACTGCTCATATTAGGAAGTAAAATCTAACATTTATTTCGACTCTGTTAAAAAATTTTTTGGGGGTACAATAAGTACATGATAATGTACTGATAAACTGGTTTCGTTAGCATATTCAATAACTGTTTGGTACCCATATACTCATTTTACTAATTTGTCTATAACTACAGTACAGTAATCCCTGTACTAGAATATAGTGTTTACCCTATGATGTACATAATGTTATAATTACTGTAGATTAATATTAATGAAAATAACATAACTATACGAACTTCCTTTGTAATATTTTCACTATACAATGGTAACATTAAATTGTTTAATACCTACGTGAGTACCTTTGCATATTTCGTTGTGTTCTTTGAATTTTATCTTTTTCATGTTATATTTATATGCTGATACTAGGAATATTAACATGAGCGAACAGTAATATCATGTATATTACTTGTGTGGCAAATATAATTTTCTATATTACACAGATGTATATCCCTAAGGCTCTTAACTAAGTTACATAATAATCTAAAGTCAGTGAAATGCTTTAATTTGTTATTGACATGTTGTCTCTCAGTGACTTTCTTCGTCAAGATTTGAGAGTTCTTGCAATGCCTCTTCTTTGTCCACGAGAAATAGAAGGTCTTGGTAATACCATAATTTTGGCACGTATGCATCTTGTGTGCTCATTCCAGACTTCTTACACTGTTGCACTTTCTTGTGTTCTTTACGGAAGCTACTTCGTAGTTGCATCGGGATCAATTGACTTGACATTTTCGAGAATGGTTGGGTATACAGTATCCTTCATTTCGCGATTGTGGTACGATTTATACATCAATTTCCACAGGCACGGAAGGCCACGAAATGCGTCGATGAACTCAGATACAAAATCTTCGGACCACGTAGCCATTGTACAGACAGAAATTTGCCAAAAAAAAAAAAAAGTTAATTCTAGAGCTACCCACTACCTATCTTCACATGGCTGTACAGCAAACTGAGCAATGGCACATATAGGGATCGATCTGCCGGCAATCCACACACGTCAGTTCTGCCTGTGAGCTCGCTGGCCAGCCGGCTGAACTGAGGGAATTCCCACAGGCCGATCGGAAGGTAGAACTGTACGTGTATGGTGGGCCTAAGTTTCGATCGACAGTTCTCGTCAAGATCAATCGATTACGTGTCTAAAGACATTTGTGTGGCGTGGTGAAATTGCATGAGTTTAATGTAAAAAATTAAGAAAACTTAACACAAAGTCTGCATGTACTCGTCAAAAAGCTAAGTCAAATACAGAAATCGTATACGGTTAGAAAGATCATCTCAAAAGCAATCCAGTGATACCCCTAAATTCCCATATGATCGAGTGAAGTGGTGCCGGGAACGTAAAATAAACATCAAGGCGTCCGAGCGCGTCAACGTAGACGTATTAAGTAGTGTCCTAACAGGGAATCTCCCCATGACACTTTATTGTTTATAAATTTCTACACACGCCATTTATGGTTATTTGAATATTGTGAACATATGTTGTTAACTTCATTTGAATGATTTAATTTAAATTCTTTTACATGTCACATTAATCAACATGTATTTTCACATTTATTTGAAATCAGTCAATGTTAACTATGTCAAAAACATACTGCAACTTTTATCCACACACTACTAGATTGACAGTTTAGCTGCATCATTTGAATTATGGAAATTAATGTTTAAATAGTGTGTTAACTGTTTCTCATTGGTAAGAGAATATGAAAGTGTGCCCAGCAGAAAACAAATTTAGGGGTTTAGGAATGTGACACTGCAGATGTGTTTTTGTGTGTTAGGAAGGATTTGACTGAAAATTTTATGTTCTATAAAAATATTCTAAAGAAGGAATAAATTACCTCCATGCAGAAGTAGCATGTATGACTAATGTGACTGATGTTAAATGAAGTTTATGAAGATGTTTCAGTATTGAGGCTAAGCAGTATTAGGTATCGCTGCTAAACACACCGGAGAATATCTAACTGCAGGAAGATTATTCACTATGCATTTCCCGGTTGGTGTTCTGAGGCAGTCTGGCATACCAGCTATTGTGCCTTAATATCGGCAGAATTCTTCAAGTAAGGTGTTTCTTTAATCATTCAACACATTGCTATGTAGTTTTATGTGCAATTTAATAATATGGCAAGTTCAGTGATCCGAGTGTGTGGTATTAAATGACCATGAATGACTTTAAATGATTTTTCAGCTTTACTGATGAACTAAGCCTGGTTGCCCACATAAAACTATTCGGAATATTCTTCAGTTAATTTTAATTGTCAAATAATATGTTTTTACTAATTTAATAGAGCTATTGCGTGATTATTTTACGGAAATTGTTTATTTTGTCACAGATTTATTATTTTTAATAAATAATATTTTTTTTGACAACTGACAGCAATATCTTTAAATATTATATGTATTTTGTTTAAAAGGGTCTAAAGCCATATCTAATGTCAATTTTTTTCGTGTCTGTCTGTCTGTCCGAACGGATTTAACTCAAAAACCACTTAATATATTGACATCAAATTTACACAGTATACAGATAATAACCACATGACCAACTTAGTCTTTGTTTCATCGATTTATCTCAAACTGTTTCGAAAAAAAAGATGATCAGGGATGTAAATAGGTACTTGATAAATATTGTCGTAGGATCACTGCATAAAAAAAGCATTGTTAAAAAAAATTCGTAATTTCTCCTTTATTTTTTGTCTATGGGCTGTTTACCTTTCCCTTTCAAAAAGCGCTTCTCCGTTGGTTTCGATGCCTGAATCAAAGTTATTCTGTGGCCGCCATCGGTGACGGTTTGGAATTTGGATCTCGGCGTAAGGGTAGCGAGGTTACTCAGCGTTTGTGCCGTTTTGAAAGTTTTCGTGTGTTCCAATGAACCTCTTCGATTTGTGGATATTTCGTCTTAAGATTTTGTCGTCTGTTTTGTGTGTTTCGTTTGGAATAGTCCGTGTGGTTTGGCACGGGCGAGAGTTGGTACAGTCACGTCGTGTTCGATGGATGAGGAAACTTTACCTGGCCTTTGCCGTTGTCGTGCAAATACAAGCACAGCAGTCGCCGTCACGAGGGAATCCAGAGGATTCGCACAGCAGTGTTACGTTAGACCATGCGACGTTCTCTCAGACACACAACTAAGGATTAAAGTTTCCTCGAACTGGACCTCCCTCTTGTAGCGTTAACATAGTTCTCAGTTCTTTAATCTACGAGAACAATTTTATGTGTTTTTTTTTAAGTGCGATAGTACTATAAATGATATGCGGTAACAAACTATTAATTTTTGGGGGGAAGGGGTGGTATATATGAAAATCCTGTTACCCCCTTTCACCTTTTCCCACTCCTTTGCCCCTGACTTCGTTCGTTCGTTTGTAAATGTTATTATATCTTCCCCGCTGTGTAACGTTTGTGCACAATACGATTGCTCTTCTTAAAAACTACGTGTTTGCACATTGTGTATTCTTCTGCCACATGTAAAATTGACGCTCCCGTGGGCCTAATAACATTATTCATGCGTCCGTCATGTTAATTAGCACAATTTTATAAGTGTCAATATTTTATAAACTTTCTCATTCTTACACATCTGCACTGAAAAAATAAGCAATATAGATAATTTGTATAATGTTTACTAATAATTCACTTAATATTTACCTAACACTTGTAATTCAACGCTAAGACGTGGAACTAATTTCTCCTCCGTCATTAACAACAACCTCACTAGCTGCTTGCCAGTGAGGTTGAAACGTATGCAGGTGATACCTGGGACATTTTTTAAAAAGGGTTGATTTCAAATTTGCTTCATTAACCGTGAACAGCAGTTACCTGGGCGGTGTTCTCAAACGCTAAGTAGGCCTACTCCGAGGTAAAGTAAAACACTAAAAACAAGGCAAAGCAAAGCTAGAGTAAAAGTGTTTCTGGAACTAGCATAATGTGAATTGCATGCTGTATTTACAAGAAACATGCCCTAAGTAACAGGTGTGTGTGTGTATATATATATATACATATATATATATATATATATATATATATATATACACACACACACCGGTTACTTAGGGCATGTTTCTTGTAAATACAGCATGCAATTCACATTATAATATATATATATATATATAACAGTTGAATAGGCCTATGCACATAAGTACCTAATATTTATAATTTCCTGCCATTAAAAATTACCTCGAAAAATATGTTAACTTTTATACCAAAAATAAAAATGTTATCATCCCTCATATTAAATTTTCCATCTGTCTCTCTAAGGCTGGACTCACTTACTGTCAGTCGCGCCCGTGCGTCCGACGGTCACATTATCCGCAACCAATCGCAAGGAAGCTTTATTTTCTATCTGTCCATCCTTCAAGTAAAGTTCAAACTTTAACTTTCCAACGGACAAACGAATAAGCCACCGCCTTATGATGTTATGATGAATTTTCTTACACGTGAATAAGCACTATTAAATAAAATGCAAGGCGGTGGATCAGTGTTTATTTATCTTTGGTGGTGAATTCAGGAATTTAAAATGTAAAAAAAAAAAATTAGTATAAATTCTTATCACGCAAAAATGTATGCCTCCAAAGTGATTTTCTCTTGAAAATGTTTTCCCAAAAAAAAAAAATCTCTAACTAAAGAATGATCGCGGCGTTAAGTTGTCATACTGAATTTATACCGTACGGAAGGATTGACGAATGACGGATTGTTGTGAATCGCTTTCAACTAACGGACGAAAACAGACGGATGTGACCGATTATTGTGAGTCTATAGTAACCAGGACGTAAATATTTTATTTTAAGTCAATTAATTCAGTTATACATTTTATATAATGTTATATTTAATTTTCATTTATATGTTGTATTAATATCAGCATATATAATTATATTTGTTAATGTACTAATTTTAAGTTGCATAACTTTCTACCAGTTTACCCTTTGATACCTACTTGCCGAAATAGTTTGTGTAAAAGTTCCACTCTGGCGAGATGCTCACATCGCCAAAAGCAAGTAAAACATTAACTCAGAGCATCTAGGGACATCCAATGAGTAAACTTTACTCGCAAAGAAACGTTCTGGAACGCCGCCCTTGTCTGGAGGGAGGAGAGTACTGACCTGTATCTTGTCGACTCTGCGAGCCAACCCTACGACTTTCAGTCCATGGTTGACCAGCTCCCGAGCAATGGCCGCTCCTATACCGGCACTGGCTCCAGTAACAATAGCCACTCTACCTGACCAGCGCTCCATACTGTACAGCTCGGCTCTCTTCTCTACACTGGCGGGGCAAGATTCTCCGAGAGCCGAGCATGCCAGAGTAACTGGTTGTCCTTCCCCCTCTTCGGCCAAACCCATCGCAGTCTCTTTCTTATTGCTAGAGGTCGTTCTCATCGCCCTCGTCAAACAGCGTGACGCGGCAAGAACACCGAGCCATGCACGGAGCTGAGCGAACTTGCTAAGGAGTCCGTCAGAGAGGCGACACTGCTAACGTCCTACGCTAGTGTTATTGAAAATATCGCACTCTCAGCATACCAACTCTCGACATATCTCCAATCACTACATTTTTTATTTATCTTATGCAACATAATTTAAATATAATAAACTGTATGAGCAAATCTAAGAATTTTCCTGAAGGAAATGAGATAGTTTTCCGGGATAAAAGGTAACCTATGTCACTCTCCGCCCCTCAAACTATCTCTGTGCAAAAAAATCACGTCCTATATCATAATAGTGATTATTTTAACCAAATGTGGCAAAGTTGCATCAAGTAATTTCTTTATTTGTTCTTCCTACTTTTTATTTGTGCATTTTATTTCGTTTTGGTGGTGTACCTGTTCTCTGTCTGGCCATCTTGATCGTATACTCGTTGCTTGGGTCTCGTTGCTGTAAAGTTATTTTCGCATGTGGGCTGTGATTATGCAAAGCATAAATAGTTTATATTACACACTATATGAATTAAATTGTTTTATAACATCCCGAATTAAAAAACAATACAACCTTTCCAAATAACCACAAAGCTGTGATTGTTGAGGCCTGCAGCTGTCATTTTTTTGGGTTATTGCTGCAGGTCGCATAAAAAAAAATCCAGTTTAATTCTTATGTTAAAGAAGTGTTAGATTTTATTTTCAAAAGGTACAGTACATACTAGGAAGTGATAAATAATTAACTTCTCTTTTGCACGTTTTTTAAAACAAAATATCTAGTTTATAAAACGCGATTTTTTTTCACCAGTTAGTATGGCGAGGTTGGTAACACAGCCGTACGAATTTTACTTTTCTCCCTTTCTCCCTCCAAAATGAGTGTTCGCAAATAACAACTGTTTAACTCGAGAGTGCCGTCTCTTTCTCCCTTCCTTTTACTGTGGTGTCCGCCTGCCTGTAGTTCAATTCCGCTTCAGTAAACCCCGCGGGAGCGGTAAAGGCTATACTGAAGCGCGCGTCAAGTGTGCCAACGCCCTTCCGCGCAGGGCTCTATCTGAACTGCCTGCAGTGTTATCGCCGTGCTGACTCGACCTACGGCACTTCAAACGGCGGCCTTATCATTTTTTTTTGGTCACGGATCTGCAGCAAGGTTAAATGGAGGACCCGTGAGTATTTTTGCATGTATCTGACTCGCTTATGCTTTGAGATAGAGCGCTTTGAAATGGCAGTCTCTAGCTATGTCAGAATGTTCTGCAATTGCGTTTCCAATGTGCGTGACGTCTTGAAAGCACTCAGCAGGCCTCGTGTGAAGTGTTTGCAATTTTCGTTGATCAGCACATCGAACGCCTGTTCAATAGTTTCGTGGGAAAATGTGCATTTCAAACCCTCTGCGACGCAGTTCAAACGGCAGGTAGGCTCGCCTTTTAATGTTGTTCCAGTGCCAATTGTTTTTCCCTATGTTTTAAAGATATTTTGAGGTCCCGTGACATGAACGATATCGTGAAAATAGTCCAAAATTATTTTTAAAATAATATATCTATATTTATTAATACAATTTTATGCAAATATGAACATTTTGAATTAGAAACATTTAAAAGTTATTTTAACATTTTAGAGATTCATTATAGCCAGTACCATCATCCATATTTTCATGAATATTAATTAGTCATATACGTTTTGAACACTTGCTCATAGTTTGGTGAATATTTAATTTGTAAAACTAGCTCATATTTATTTGCAGTAAAGTAAAACCACGTAATAATAATATTGTAAACCACACATCCCTTTCATTCTATTAATTCTATATTTATTTTCAATAGTATTCTGAGATACGCTATATCCTAACCTAAATATCTTACAGCTTGCATTAATATGATATTTATGTCGTTCAGTATTTATTTCTTAATTTTTGAGTTGTAAATATTTATCTCTATTTATTATTTTAATTGTAATTAATATATTTTTCTTTTATTATTTATTTCTACCGGAAGTAGTTCTCCGTGTAAGGATAGTAGGATAGTTAGTTACCGGAAGTCGAGGACTTCTAAGAGGAACCATTTGAAAGAGCCGCAGGCCTGATTTTCGCTGGGATTTCATCTTTGAAATCCCCAGCACCAGTATAATGTTTGGCTATGTTTCCGGTCCCAGGAGTTATAGTTTAGGAGTTTGAAGCCAACCAAGTAAGAAGATGGTTGAGCATCAAAATAGGAATAGTTTGTTTTAGTGGTTCCAGCCGACCATTAATACGCCGATCATCGAAGCGCCGGCGCCATGTCGGAGATATGGTACCCGATCTATATATGGCGATGCCCTACAAGCTAATCGGAGCCATGGCTTGTTACAGTGATACACCTACTTCAGTTTTCGTCAGTTTGGAAGAAACATTGTCTAGTGATTAAACCTAAATAGGGTTGTAACACGTGGTCCACGATCTTACGATTGAGTTAGTTGCTGGAGCACATATATTTGAGAAACCAGAGACATATCAAAACATTTTAATTTCACATAACAATTAATAACAAGTATTTTTATTCAGAAGAAGTTATAATTTTCTCATTTTTTCGACAAGTGAGAACTTTTCACGTACTTTCACTAATTTTAATTGAATGGGTCATTTGGAAAAGGACACATGTCCAAGTTTCGTCAAAATCTGGGTTGTTTGACTTTTGTATACTATGCATGTGTACGCATCAATTCACGTTAAAAGGTTATCCCTGTCATGCCACCCTATTATACTGGATGTAACAGGTCTCCACCGTTCATTTGGAGAAGGCCACATATACAGTAGATGTGTCTTTTTCCACCGGAACAAAGTGAAGTTGTTTGTTCACTGCAGAATCATGGGATCGCTAGTCTTCTGTCAAAGGAATGTGAGCTTGTGCGCTAAGGTCGTGTCAACTGATACACAAATCATGTGTGTTCGAATCTGTTTTTTTATTAGTGAAGTAGGGGAGACCAGGGCAATACGATCCTCCATGGCAAAACGATCACCCCATGTTTTAAAACAAGTTGGTGCTGCTATCTAGCGGAACTCGTACTTACCACGTATCTCGTATAAGGAAGCAGTACCATGAGAAGTTTCGTGCGCGGCGTGTGAGACACGTAATTATAATTGGCAAAAAAACTCACTTTTGGTGGCGTGATATAAGGTAAGCACATCTTTTAGTAATTATTTTTTCTACATCTCTTGTTTAATGTTGTATTCAGATGTATTGCCGAATCGTAGAGTAAATCTAGATTTAATACATGATATATCAACTTAAAATTCGTAACGAGTGCAAGTAGAATTTGGAACGAAACAAAATGTTGCACTTGGGGTATAATGATCCCACAGAGGCGTCATTATACGCCGTGTGGTATCGTTTTGCCCCTGACATGCATATAAAGCTAATTGTTTGTTTACTATCTTCATGTTTGTAGTTTACCAAACATGTCAATTGCGAGCTACTTTATCATACACATAGTACAATTTTTATGGAACATATTGTTCTCAGACAGTATGCCTATTTTAGTATCGGAATGTACGCCTACTAGTACTGTTTTCGTTCACGCATTTGACGAAACATGCATTTCATTATCTATATTAAAATATATTTTTTTTAAGTTATTTGATAATGAGGTGGCAGAATTTTTATGTGATATTTTTAGTTTTTTTCCGGGCTGAATCACAGTTCTATTATAACAGATTGTTTCGAATCTGTGTTTTGAGCAAAGTAGTAAGTTAATAGGCTTAACATTAAAACTCTATCATTAAGTATTAAAATCATTATTTTTAAACATACTGCTCTTTTGATACATACTGCCGAGTCATAGTACTTACACATAGTAAAAAACATTATTTATATTGCACGATTTTTATTTGCAGTGTTACACAATGGTGCGTCCTACAAACGCAAAACTACTCGTCAAAGTTGGGGAAGTGACAGCATGTCAAGTGCTATTGAAGCTGTTCGAACTGGAATGGCTGTCAAGGCAGCAAGCAAGAAATTTGATGTCCCCAGAATAACACTTAAGCATTGAGTTACAGGTAAAAAAAATGGATGCAATATCCAACAAAAAATATGTTAGGTAGGTTTAGACAAGTATTAAATGAACAACAAGAACAAGAAATGGTAAGTCACATACTTCAGATGGAAACCAGAATGTATGGTCTGACTACTCGTGATGTACGCAAGTTAGGATTTCAGTTGGCAGAAATAAATGGTATTGTACACCCATTTAACTGCGAAGAGGGACTTGCAGGAGCAGACTGGTTACTTGGTTTCCGACGTCGTCATCCAGAAATATCATTAAGGGTTCCTGAATCCACGTCTGCTGCGAGGGCACGTGCTTTTAATCGGCCAGTTGTGGAGAGATTCTATAAACTTATTTGGGATGTCAACTCAGAGAGAGCTTTTCCAGCCCATTGCATTTTCAATGTCAATGAAACTTCTGTTGGTACTGTTCCAAGTAGAAATTCCGCAGTTCTGCCCTCAAAGAGGGAGGCGGCAGGTTGGTAGGGTTGTATCTGCTGACAAATGTCAGTCATCTACAGCAGTTATGCGGTGTGTCTACTAGTGGTGGTCATGTTCCGCCAATGATCATATTCCCCCGTCAACGAACGACGGCAGAGCTTACTGACGGAGCTCCCCCAGGTTCAGTATTTGCATATAATAGTTCTGGCCGGATGAATCTTCATGCGTTTACTTCTTGGTTTGAACATTTAGTTCACCACGTCAAGCCAACGAGAGATGATCCCATTATTTTGATATTGTATGGCCACTTGAGTAATACTAAGAACTTGGACGTCATATAGCAAGCAAGAAAATATTTTGTCACTATTCTTTGCTTACCACCTCACTGTACACATAAACTCCAAGTCCTGGATGTGGCAGTAATGTTTCCACTGAGTGAGTACTGTAATGCAGCTTTTTAGACATGGCTGAAAAATACAGGTCGAGTTGTCGCCCTATACCAGATAAGCAAACTGTTTGGTGATGAATTTTAAGGGCATGTACACCTATCAATATCATTAATGGTTTTGGGGAGTGTGAAATATATCCATATGACCCCCAGTTGATGCTCCTATGCCTTATTTACCTGTATCTCGTCCTGAGATTGCTTCTACAGGTCATCTGTAGGAACAGAATGGTGTAGAAACAGCATATCAGCTGCAATATAATATGCTTGATGTTTATTTGTTTATAGTCTATGGACGAATTTTGAAAAAGGAAAAAATGTAATAACAAAACATAACCATATTACTATTACGGCAAAACAAATTTATTACGGATTAAA
>CM056993.1:271047083-271062242 GCA_029891345.1 Dryococelus australis
CTGATATGTACTGCCAATTGCACATAGTATATACATAACTAGTGACGATGCTCGATCAACTTGGTAAGGCTGTCTTACGCTTTGCCAATGCATTGTGTGACAGTATCCCATACATGGTTGCAATGAGCCCACTGGTCCTCAGCAATGCATATTTCAGATATATGGTGAGAGATTGTGCGACATTCATCTTCCAAAGTGACAAGCTGTGCACCCAAAGTGGCGATTCGGGATGTGAGCTTGATGACAACATCGCTAATGATTTTGGTAGTCAGCCCCGACATGGCAGTGCCGATTCGCCCATCCAGGTTGCCCACAGCTGTAATCTACGTACCCCCAGCTGTACGGCGACCATCCAGCATCGTAGAGAGAGTGCCGAGGTACGTTTTCACAGTGGAGAGTTTGGCCATGAGGTCGGGGCCAGGGTTCGTGACCATCTCGGAGACGTGCTCTATCTGTGTACTCAGAGCAGCCAGTTTGCTCGAATTGTCGGTTGCCATGAACATATGATCTTTCATATTAGCACCGAGGGCTTGCAGCACACTGGTATCAACATGAGAGCCCAGATCATCTACCTTCTTTGCGACTCTGGCAAGTGTGCCACCCAAACCGCCGAGGTTCTGCACATTGGACGTGAGGGTCGATATCTGACTAGACATTTGACTAGATGACATGCAGACAGTATCCACAATCGATTCCAGGCTGACAAGCTTCTTTGTGAACGTTGCAAGTGCACTCTCAGTCTTGAAGGGTAGGCCACCGATCTGCACACCCACACCATCGAGTTTCGCCTTCATGGTTGCAAAGTTCGACTCCAGACCGGTCAGCTGCATAGTCAAAGCAGTCAACGTGTCCACCCCTGCAGTACCGACACTAAGGGCGTTGTCTATTTTCACAGTCAGGTCGGTAAGGCAGCTGGTCATAACCTGAGCGCCCACAACATCGAGTTTATTCTCCAAAGCCTCAAGCTGCCCACCGAGGGTGCTAAGTATTTCCACATCGGTATAAAACAAGAAGCGAATCTGGTCCTCCATCTTGGCAGACAGGGCATTTGTGTTGGTCAATACATGCCCTTCCACGACTCAAAGCACGATGCTGGAGGCGAAATTGGTGAGACTGGATGCAGTTTTGGCCAGTCCAACAAGTTTAATATCCATACCCTTTACCAGTACATAGTACATTGGTATCATAAATGTGGTTCTCCAGGGTGGTCATCTTCTTACCCAGGCCAGTCAGTTTGCACATATCGATAGTCAATGCCTGTAAGCCAGTAGTCAACATGTTGGCTAGTTTCTCACCCACACGATTAAGCTTTGGTTCCAAGGCCACAGGCAGATACACATCGGACTCGAGCGAGCGAAGATGAGACTCGGTGGCAGTACATGTTGTCTGTAGAGGTACCATAGCAATGGAAGAAATGCTGCAGACAAAAGAACACATTCACCGCATCACCATCGTGCTTAGGACCCCGAGATGCTTGGCCTGCTTCCCACCAAAACTACAGTTCACAACATTAGTAATGTCTGCTGCATGCTTCAGGCCACTATGACCGAACTTGGACATGGCATAACTCATAGTTCACTGGTGCACGATAATGAACTGATCGAAACCTCATTGAAACCAACCCTTAAGAGGTGGAAAGTTCTAGGCGATGATGAGAAACCCATGCAGGTAACGAGCACATATTCTTGAAACTATCGAAAGTCATATCGGCATTCACATGATCGGAGTACACATGGCGGAGATTCAGATCATCCATACGAAACAGAATGTGGAAATTGGCATTGCCATGCAGAACTTGCTTCGGCATGCAGGCGTACATCTGACAAAGATAAATCGCATCCACGGCGATATGATGACCCATGCTAAAGTACTGTTGCATCGTGGTCTACTTCTCACATATGACATCATCGAACACAAACACAGAGTTCGGGCCAAGCATCGCTTGGCGGCACGATGTCAGCATTGTCGCTAAATGGAAAATACTGAAGTCCATCAACGATTTCTAGAACACTTGCTAAATGAAGGTATTTTCCACGTTTGAGAGACTTAGAGTGAAGATAGATGTTCTCTAAGCAGAGACCATTGGGATGCTCCAGAAGGCTGAAGAGCACACACATCTTCCCACAGTTTCTCGCACCGGCAATAATAGCACGAACAGTGTTTGGTAGAAGCTTCCCATGATGCGATTCCTGGGCCGTAGATGTGTCATAGGCAGTAATATAATCAGGAAGCATGGTAGTTTGAGGCATGACCTCCATCACACTGATCCAGGAACACTAAACTGCATGTACTTATGGCCGCACACAACATATAAATGATGCATATACCGACCACATATAATTAGTAGGCAGTAATGCATCATGGTAGTAAGGTTAAGAGGGTATGTGGACTTGTGAATATGCTAATCAACTACCTACCGTTTGAAGCACATATTCCCAGCTACAAATTCTGTGGGCCTGGTACCTCGCTAGCGAGGAGATTGAAGCAAGGGGAAGTTCCTATCAATACCCTCGATTAGATGTGCCAGGAGCATCACACTGCATATGAGACAAATAGCAAGTTGGAGGATAAACACGTGGCAGACAGGATTCTCATAGACAAAGCCCGCATTATAGGTATTGCACCCGCATCTAAACTCTATGAATGGCTGGCGGCCTTGGGGGTGGCCAAGATAATGCGAGCGAATGTGAAGCTTGGAATGGGTCTGGCATATATACGAGGAAGAAAAGGACAATCACATGTAGGAAACAACACTTTCGAGTTAAGCACAGTGGGATCTTGCCATTCCTCCTACCGGCCATTAATCTACTTGGTAATCTAATTGAAGGGGCCAGTGGGATAGTGAGAGCAATGAACAGTGCTAAAGGAGAAAACCAATGACTCTAGGGATCAATTAGTCATAATAGGAAAATGGAAGCACTTGCCTGGGGAGCAAAAAATTGTCAAGACTTGTACCTCTGCCCATACAAGCCGGGGGTGGTGGAAGAAAGCAAAGGGTGGCGATGGGAAAATGACGAAGGAAGCAATCCTAAGGGACCTGCCTGATGCACCACTCACAAACATCGATATGCACAAATGGGCTTGGAAACTGCGACTACTCAACTTCAGGGGCATCTTCATATTGGACCGCCTACCACACCACCCATGATGAGCGGAGAGAGGGGTAATAAACCTCAGTACCAGGCGTGGGCCTGGGATGCACTGGACCACATATGTGAAGCAAGGACATAGGGTCGACTACTACGACAGTTACGGCAACCTAAGGTTCTTACCTGAACTGAAAACATACATGCGAGGCACTAGGATCTATTACAACAACAGGGGCTGAGTAACAGCTGTGGGACTGGAACTGTGGGCACCTATGTCTGAGATTCCTACTTAACATGGGATGTTAAGTAGGAATGTGTACCAATGTACCAATCAGTAATGTCTGTAATGCTGATCCTGTTGGACGACAGCTTGGAACTGCATGCCGCGCATTTCCCAAGGCTGAAACTAAAAAGGGGGGGATGGAAAATCGTACTAATATACTTCCAAGCATACTTCTCTGTACCGAACATCGACGAACACAACTGTATGTTTCGTTACATCAAGTATAACAGGAAGAGAGGCGAGGTATGCATATCCACTGGATCGTATGAGGTAGAGAATATTGAAGAGTACCTGAAGCAAGAACTGAGACAAGATGTTGCGGTGAAGCTCCATGGCAATGCCAACACGCTACACAGTGAAATTTCTAGTACCGCCCACATAGACTTTACATGAAACAACATGCTCGCAGCTATGTTGGGGTTCGAGAATGTGATGTATGAAGTCAATAACCTGCTGAAATCGACCCTGCCCATAAATATATTCCCTGTGAACATGATATGAATAAACTGCAATTTAGTGACAGGCTCATACCTAAATGGCCTGCCCAGACAAACACTGCACGAGTTCGCGGCGATGGTGCTGCTAGGGTTTTAACTAGTGGACATGCCAAAGACACCCATTTATATTCCAGTCGTCATGGAGAGTGTACAGGAAGTGCTCATATCTATTATCAACCAGGACAACCATCTGATCAACTTCCGAAGCTAAGAAATCACAGTTCGACTACATTTACAGAAATATGGTACAGAACTTTCAGCATGCAAAAGTAATAAAGCACTATTGCGCAAAACCAGATGTCAGTACAGGGCGAGCATCCAGCATGCTAACATCAGACAACGTGAGTTTTCCGCGCTGATTGGGACTGTTCTTTAAGCAGTATGGATGGAGAGACTCTAAACATGACAGAGCTAGTGGGGTTCGAAAATTCGATAACCAAGGCTGAACTGCACGTGTACACGCCGTATCTGCCAGGACTGTACTCCCCACCCCGAGGTGCCGATACTAGTCCAAAACCAAGAAATCTACAATTTACCCTGTAATGCCTATTTGCAATTTCGGGGGAAGATACTGAAGGCCAGAAACGTGGTACTGACGACGACAAAAATTGTTAGAAATGGGATTCTACACATGATAAACCACATCACGTACAAACTCAATGGGAGCGAAGTAGACACAACACAGGTTATAGGAATCACAGCAACCATCAAGAATTACTTCTTGCTGACACAAAACCAGCTTCCTGCAGCAAAAATTGCTCTCTGGGGTATTGATGAAGACTGTAAGGTCCTGGCCTACCCACAGGGAAATTAGAGATTTGCATTCACTGGCCATGCTGTTGGGCATTGCAGAGGACTGCAAGCACATGATTATCAACGCAAAGGAGGAGCTGGTTATTCTCATTACAAATATGCAAGCTAATGCCTTGCTGGATACTGCGGCCACACCTGAAGTCACATCACTGGCTATTTGGTCCATAGAATTGCTTTTGCCACACATGCAGGTGAAAATGTTGGAATGGGTGAAACTTATGAAGTATGCCAAGAAGAGTAGGAACATCGATATGGCATTCCGCATGTGGAGTCTAGAAATGTACCCGTTGCATCCCACAGGCCACGAGTGTCATCTGGAACATAAAAATCAGCTTCCCAAGTGAAAATCCATGCTACATGATCATAGCGTCAGATGGGAAAACAGAATACGCTCGGCCAGACCGCTCGAAATTCGACCGTGCAAGTATCAAAAACATGAAAGTAGACCTGAACTCGGAGTGCTATCCCAAGGCGACCTAAATGTCAATTTCGTGAACGGTATGTACATGGTACCATACCAGATGTATGCAGACTTCCAGCAAGCCTACTATGGCCACGTGCAGTCCCCAATGCTAGCGCCTGCCGAGTACATGAACCCTGCCCCTCTGCTAGTGTTCGATGTGAGTAAGTAGGATGACAGAATATAGATCAGCATCGTGAACTGTAGAATCAAAATTACCACTGCTGCTAATTTCCTGGCCAACACCCAGGCCTCATCTGATACTGCACGACCGGCTTTAATGTACAATACACGAGACCACATGTTCAGGTATTGACATAAAGTATACTTATAGACACTCACCACCTCCCATCCACCACAATTTCGTGAACGTCCAGGGCAGCATCTCACAGATTGGCTTCGAAATAGTTCAAATGGTGTTGCATCATGCCCTTTCCATGGCATGGTCAAGGTATGACATACATGCGTATGCCCTCATCACCCATTACATGGCAGCTCGAGCTAATTGACATAGAACTTGGAAGTAACCATGGATGGAGACAGATAACAATCTGTTCAGTACGTGCCTGCCGGACTCTTTACTCTCTACGAATCAGATACGACGCTAGCCACTGGATGACGGACACAGTAGCAGTCACTTATGAATGTTCAAACCACAGATGTATGGCCAGAGTACATGTGTGTTCACCAGGCATCGACAATGAGACAATGAGTTGTTACCACTTCAGTTCGCTGGTCTTACTTCTAGGAGAGTCATTTACCACACACCATGGCAACGAAACCATGATGTAGCTGGTTACAACAGAAAATAGCTTGACTGTGAACGGGCTACTGTACGGTTTGAAGTTAATCGACAAGTAGACAAGAGACTGAGTAGTACATTGACTGTAGTCTTGCAGGCATCGTCAGACATGAGTTTACATGCAGTTCGGTGGCTAGCTTCCCGAGAGTCATCACCTCACAACAACGGGTACACAAGACATACTTATGAACTAACGTGGCTACCAAAGTCGGTCAAACAGTCGGTACATCAAATCGGTGTGCAGTACAATCACATGTGGTGCATCGTGCTGGATGAATTCCACAGTGCAATACAACAGTGCGGCAACAGATGTGCGGTTGTCCATTTACGACCCAACAGTCACCTCCCTGCCAATGGGTACATCCTCAGATCTCATGCAGACTTTGAAGACACTACGGAATGCCAGCATGTGGGTAGGCAAGTCGACTTTGTCCTGCATGAGGACGGCAAGACATGTCGCTGGAGTGAGGAATGTACGGGACATTCACGTATGACATCGCTGGGGGAAAGCAAATTGTACCTGCTCTGCAGTGCACATGTGTTGCGTATACAAGTAAGAACGAGCACTTCATGCAAACAGTATGGAGGGCGATGATGCAATGATCCACTAAGGGCGAGCTGACATGCAACAGGAAGTGTAGGTGCTGGGAAGTTGTTTGAGCCCTTGTTGTGCGACTCCTGTTGCGTCGGTCCAGACAAGCCTATGAAGGAGGCAGCTGCGGTGGGGGACCTGAAGGGAGCCAGAGAGACCAATTAGACTGGTGTGGCTGGCCCAGCTGCCTTCAGTCCAGCAGCAGCATGAGCATCCCATTCATGGCCGAAGGCAGCTATGCGAGTGTGTTGCCAGGATGGGGCACAGTGATGTACACTGTCGTCGACCGCCAGGGTGAGAAGGAGTGGAGCTACATGGAGGAATGCGATGGGGTCGCCCACTGACTGTTTGCCCAGGCCCTGGTGCCATATGAGCTGTGCCAGCAGACATAGGTGGAGCTGACAGAGCTGTTGTACCTGTTCACCAGCGAGCCACCACCACCACCATCGAAGTGATGCCATCCAGCAGTGGCAACAACAACATCAGCGGTGGTCATGCCCCCGGTGCCTGCGCCGAGGCAGAATCAGCAGGTGGATGACTTCACCACCACAGCCGCCCCCAAGCTGGTCGACGCAGGCACCACCACTGAGCGACCAGTGATGGTAGAAGCGGCCATCTCCATCCGCCCTGCAAGGAGGAGTTTGGCGACGACGGCCAAGCATACACCTGCCCGACGACCTCGGCAGAAGCCAGCAGCAGCACTCCCAGACGTCCACCCCCTCTCGCAGGATGAGAGGAAGCTGGTCCTGAGGTGCATCTTTGACAGCATGCTGGTCTCCATCTAGGCAGCCACAGGGTGCATTATCGTTGGTGTGTGTGCGGCCAGGACCTGGACCTAGTGTTGTGTGTATGTATATATTTATATTTATTTTATGTTTTTTATGTGTGTGATCGAGTGAGAGAGAGAGGGGAAGTAGTCATGTGAAACAAAAATAAATAGTATTATGCATTATAATGATGTACATATGATATTATTTTATGCACGTGTGTGGATCTCTTTCACCCATGCAACTCTGTATACCCATGTTCATTATAGTGGAAAAGGAAGCTGGTATGTTTTTATTTTCGATGGTATGTATAAGCCATATGGGTAGAAACTAAAAACAACAAAAAAAAAAGTAACAGCGAGAAGGTAACATGTATACTCATACAATCTATGCTGACCACCACCTCCACCACCACACATAGCGCACAAACTCACCAATGTCCTCGGCATCCATCCAGTGGCAGAGGGGGGTCCTCATGATGACGGAGGTCCCACAGCACCGAGAGTCTGGATGGCACTGCCTCATCGCCTGGACGAGACCACCACCCCTGCAGCTTTGCTGCTGGAACGAAACCACCACCACCATCGCCCCCACCGGTAACACACACATCCTTTCCTGCACCTTGCTCAGCTTTACCACCCTCACACAACGTACACAAAGGTATGCGGCGGGATGCAGACTGGACTTGCGACCAGCTACCCCACTAAACTGTCAGTACCACCGTCAAGTAATCATTTGAGCCATATATACACAAACTGTATAAGATACAAATACCGTAACTGATGGTGGGGCAGTCGGAATATGTGGAATATGTACCCTTAAACACAGGAAAGGAAAACGACCAGTATCAAATTGTAAATAAACACGAAACATAAACATTGTGTTGGAAATACAACAAAGAAAGATGACAGCACAGAGAGGTGTACTATTGAGTTGTTTGATATCATGTTTTAGGTTAGGTATATTGTCGGTACAATTTATTACAACTGAGAAGTGTGATAGTAGAATATTTCTCCTCTGAAGAAAATGTCTGCCTGCCCCTTGCAGGGTCGGAAACCAGACGTTCGATGCGAAGAACACTCACCTTAGTTAACCACACTTAAGTGAGACCAGTGTCTATTTTATGTTATACTAGGTCCAACAGCTTATTAGGAGTAGTCTACCGGTACTGTATCTACTCTCTGGCTCGGTTTTGCGCAATGAGTTTGATATCTATTAGGCAGGGAGTGCACCACCATAGTGACGAACTCGTCATCACTTATCGGCGGAGTTAGGTGCTTAGACTTCTCGTACACCTCAGAGATATGGGTCTCCAGGCTCTTACCCTTGCCTGGAGTTCTGAAATTTCCTTGGACCTTTGTGTTCCACAATTGTCCACAAATTTCAGACGGAATTCAGGTTAGGTATATGCTGCATTTCTCACTACTTCCCACCAGTAGTATATCATGGCCTTTAGCACTATGTTATAAATAGCGCAGCATATCACTGTCCGGGAGGCCGAATAGCGCGGAGTATTCCTCGATCTTTATCAAGAAATTTACTGGATTTTTTCAGCGTCTGCCCTAAAATTTTGGCAATAGCTCTGCGCAGAACTTCGAAGGGTGGTGTAACAACGTACTCATTGGCGTACTAGGAGTTGGAGCAGGTAGTGTTGACATTGTGTTTGGCACACTCTGTACAGGATTTATTGTATCTGTAGGCAATGTACTAGTGCTCGTTGACTGCACTTCTCCTGATAGGGTTGTCCGTTGCGATTTGTATGTTTCGTACCCCTCAACTTCTTCCACAAGTTCTTCAACTTGGTCGGTGACTCTAGCTATTTATCTTCCGATGCCTTTTCGGACTTGACTTAGCATGTGTTAAATGTGGCTGCTGAACGTGTCCAACTGCTCTATGACATCATTAATTCTGGTTTGATCAGCATATGGTGCTGGACAAGCTTCCAGCTCGTTTAACCGCTGTTCCACGGTACTAACCTGCACCGCACAGCTATCTTTGACTAATTCCAGCTACTTCCAGGTTTCTGCCACCTCACGGCGAATTGAGCCTATGTCTTCAATTACATGACTCAGGGTAGCGGTTACATTTTATGTTAGCTGTTTGACCTGCCTCTGTATAAGGCTGCCTTGTGCTAGCAGCCTCTTCTCCAGCTTTTCTGATAGCTGCGTTTGTAGCCTTTCCGATTGTGTTAGTAACTTTACACACAGCTGTGTCGTCTGTATGAGCAAGTTTTGCTGCACTTCTTCCATCTTCGTTTGTGGGGTTTCTGAAAGCTGTGCTTGCAGGGTTTGTGTCAGCTGTGTTTGTAAACTCTCGCGCAGCTGTGACGTCTCGGCTTGAACACTTTCACGCATCTGTGATGTCTCTGCTTGCATATCATCTAGTTTTTATGATTGTGCTTGCACAAGTGTGAACAGCTGCTGCATAATTGCTGACAAAGCTGCCTCGGTCTCAGTGGTCCCTGTGTTTGTGGATGTAGCTAACTGCACTGTATTACTGGCTGAGTCATGTGTGCCCGTGCCTTGGCTAACACTAGCTACTACCTGAATGATCTTGGTAGTCTCCTCCATTTAAGTAACACACACACAGACCCTGCAATTAATAGGTGTTTGAAACCCTAGGTTGTATGGAGCGTGGTTGCTCCTGTTCATTTACTGATGTTGATGTCACTGTCCTTCTAAGTTCCTCGGGCAACTCGTTCGTGCGCCAATTTATTAAGTTTACAGTACTACGTTGTATATGCAAATTTATAGTAGAATTCGTAGGCATGATATTCAAATGGCCCTACAGTTGGAGAGCCAATTTTTAAGTGTAGGACATCCCGTGGAAACACATATGTAGACAGTAACAGGTGTGATGTGAGCATACACAACAATGCAACGGTGTATAGAATGTGCGTGATGTGTTAAAAAATAGAAAAAAATAATGTTTAACAGCATGAACTTAAACAATAGGCACTTATATACAGACCATTGAAATCAAACCCAGCAGCTTAGAACGACATACTAAGCCGTTCGATAGAGTGAAAGTTATAGCTGCGCAGGGCCCTTTCCCCTTGGTAGATGTGCCTCCACTCATTACCTCTATCGTGTAAGTCAATATTGTGTTTCAGAATTATATGAAATGAGTACTTTAAGACAGTGTAGTGACAACCTGATGGGTTACTGTACCCCGGCACTGTGCAGGCTGTCGAACAGATGCACATTTTTACTTACTGGATTACCACAACACTCTGCAATTGCAGACTGCGTACAAAACTTGGTCTATAGCACATACGGGCTCAAAACACTTTCAATCACGAATTATATAGCCATATATAGCAAAAATGGAAATAGGATTATTACTACCGAATAAGAAACCAGAAACCATGGACTTGTTTCAATATTCCAATATTTTAATATAGTTAATTCCAAAAATTCAAAATTCAAATGTCTAAAAAAATATTCAATGCTGACCCAGATGGCAATTGCAATGAGAATTCAATTGAGAAATCAAAAACTAAAATCGTTGGGCTGTGGCCATTACGCACATACGCCCAAATGATCTTTAAAGTTGTGCACTTAGAATTATCTGAAATCTTCTAAAATCAAAGCTGTTCTCAGAAAATAATTAAAGTCTTGCATTAAGATTTCCAGTTCTAATCAGTGGTGGCACAAATATCGATCTCAGGTTTCCCATTTTTTAACACTGGGAAACATACTATTTAGAGGAAATCAAAATGGTGTCTGTCCGAAAACTTATAGAACATTTAGATAATTTACGTGTCACTAGGAATCTTTATTAGCAAGTAAAATTCTGCCTTAGCTGATGTAGATTGAAGAACGTGTAGAATATAGTTTACTTAACAAGAAGTAGACGTAATGCGGGCCTCTCCCGCTGCAGGAAACAAATAGTCATGCAAGGCTTCTACATGTAAGCTACTTGCTTATGGACCAACGGTCATATACGGCTGCAATCTAAATCCTGACCAGCTAATCGCGGAGGGGGGCTTGCTCAGGCCGTCTTACATTCCACGCGACATACATTATCTTCTTTACCAAAACTGCAGTCAGGGTGAGGTTCGGAATACTATCCAGCTAATTTAATATGCCTACAGCATGACCCACTCGGGTGTGCAGCCTGACATCTTCCTACTGTGCTAGTGGTGTAGAGATGAGTGACTGCTAGCATAATAAGCTAGCCTATCATTAGGAAGGTTTCGAACCTTCTGGCCAATCGGATGGCGGCAAATACAAACCTATTAAAAGTACAACTCCGACTGTCCGAACTCCCTATTAGGTCTCGAAACTGCGACAATACGAAATATAATCCCTGAAGCATCAACAAACACGAGACCATCAAACAAAAAAAAAAAAAATTAACAATAAAAAAACAAGCTAACCTGGCATATGTATATATATAGATCATAGCCATTGTACACTCTAATGAAAAAAAAAAGTGAAGTTAAATATTACAATATACTAATCATAATAAATAAATATTATGTTTGAAATATAAAACACCTAAATTAGTAATTGAAAAAAATTGGAAAAATTCAGTGTGCTACACCCTCAATCTGTATAGGATACATACAAGTGGCAGTACTTTGATATTTATATGGTTCATATTCACTTTCCAGGACGGTATTCCTGAATGTACAGTACGAGATATTTCACGTAATGCGTCCTGGTTAATTGTTTGGTATTTATCTGTAGATCAGTGTTTACTTTGTGATCACACTGTAATTATCTTATGATTATTTTACTATGACCTACCAAAAGTACTCGTTTTTACCTAAGTCAAAATATTAAGTGAGCGTCATTATTTTGAGCAGAAGTCCATATAATTTTTAATCCTTAATTTTTATTATAGCAATTTCTCCATGTACGAACACAAGCATCAGCAAAACATTTATTGTCTATGGATCACCCTCTAGAGACTACAAACATTCCAAACTTGACGGCTTTTGTTTAAAACTCAACCAGAGGAAACTTTTGCTCTTTTATAAGTTAAATTTCGAAAAACTCAAACTTTCCAAAATTGTCTCCGGTAGTTAACTGAAGAGAATTTTAACGATACGGAGTCATAATGGTTAGTATTTTTAATCAAATGTGTAGTTCTACTAAATAATAATTCTGTAAATCGGTGTTTCACCTTAAAACCAAAATCACTTATTTTAGTTCTTAATAAGATTAGTCAACAATTATTGTATAATATTAGAAATTGCACTGGCTTTAGCGCCAAAATAACGCTTTATAAGTTGTATACGTTTTCAGTTGTAATTTCAATGTCCCGAATTTAATAACCTCCAGCTGGCTGTGGTATATCATTACGATGGAAAGTAAATCTACAACTGAAATACATATGACTGTGTGATCGAGCAGTCTAAAACTTACATAATGACGACCCTCTTATTGCCTACTGCTTTCCACCACGAGTATGCAAGTTATAAGAAATTAAAATATTGAAATAAAAACCTTTTTTTGCGAGAAGTAACCTACATTTGATATTACCTAATAGCTACTAAAATGTACTTCAAACTTGTTAAAATACTTATAATCAATTTAGATAATAGACTTTATTTATTCCTGAAAGTTCTTACGATGAAACGAAAATTGTTTGTCCAATGTACGACATTGCATTGTGAATCGAATATTCTGAAATGACACCTGAAAATAAAACGTCTTGCTTGTAAGTGAAAATGTCACGTGTTCCGCGATAACTCTTAGAGAAATGTTTAGAATCCCTTTCTTAAGGAGCTAGGTTGACAAACGTACAGCATAAGTTCCTGATCTGTAATTATTACGTGTTGAAGAATGGTTAAATTTGTCTGCTTTGTTGTTATGGCATGTCACATTAAAGCTTTCCGATTTATTATCATTCGGAGAAAGTTTGTTACTGACGATAAGGTAAAGATGCTTGTGTTTTAAAATTTCATCTAAGCTGAAAACCTATGACAGGGAATTTATAGGTGCATCTGAAATGGAGTGTTAAGAATGGACACCTCTTCAAACGTTAGACATCATGCCAAAATAGGATAAGCGAAAATAAATATTATTCACATCGATTTAGTGGAACTGGAAAGTGATATTTGTGCTAAAGTATGTATCTCGATATAAATATGTGGTAACAGATGCACATTTTATTTACAAATACTGTAAACTATTAATGTTCGTTGCAAGCGCAAACGTAGTCCTAAGAGTCCTACGAGTTACACTATGCGCTATAAAATTTAAAGCCAAATTCTAATAAAATGGCGATTCCCAGATGTTAAACGTAAAATAAAGGTGATTATTTATATTGTACTATTCATTCAATTATTCCATTAAAGTAAAATAAAATTTTCACACGTTTAAGGAAAATCAAAAATAAAAATTATTCTATTTATTATAATTCTTCAAAATATAATTTTAATGGTGTTGGGCGTAAATCAGAAATGCCTAAGTTAGGCGTGTGGCAACACATATAGGCCTATTAGTATCAAAAATCAATTAAATGTGCTTCATTATAACATAATTATTGATATCTGTTTAACCATAAAATTGCAGCAGGCATTGCACCTTTGTATGTTGTTTGAGCGTTTATAGTCCAGAAAATACGCAAATGATCCACGACATTGGTGTCATGTATTTGTGTAACCAGTTCAAGATCTACATTAGGCATTATACTATTTGCGAAAGTTTCCACTATCTGCGTTTAGTTATTTAGGTAGTAGGGCGTAATCACGTTTAAATGTATTTTATCGCCACAGCTTTTTGCGAGACCTACACTCATGAAAGTGTATTGTGTAGTAAAACTGAGTGTAAAAGAAAGATTTCCAAAGCATACACATAAAAACCAATACGCATAACCCAACTTACAGTTAACTAGACAATGACTGCTCTCATCGAAACAGGAGTAATTTAAGAGTGTTTTAAAGATATACTGAAGTGATGGCAAATGTTTACATTTCATGTGCCTCCTGAACCAACGGAAAATACGTGCAGCAATCATATTACACAAATTTCGTTTTTGGGGTCAAAAATTAAATATTAAATATATTATCTTAAAGACTTGATATAACACTCATGTCTCGGTCTGCTATAGGAAAGTTAATCCACTTAGGTTTAATACAGTAATATTTCTTTTCAGTGACGGCTTATGAGCATGAATATTGATATAGGCCGTTCACGGTAAAGTGAGCACTTTTGAGGCCCCAGTTGCTTTTTCGTTTCAGCCATTTTTTGCCATTTAAGCAACTTTTAAAATAAATATTCCAAGTAAGTAATAAACGCATTGTGTATATTCCACCGCACTCTGAAGTTAACGTCGAAGACTAAAATCAAATATATTTATTGACTATTTTTCCAAATGAGAGGGTTTTCAAAAGTGCTCTCTTTACCGTGAATAGCCTGTAGTCATACGTATCGCCTATGCATTTTGCTGTTGAGGGCGCTCGACAAAATAATACATCTTCTAAGTTTAAACACTCATAAGTGAAGAAACCCTATTTTTTAACCAATTATAACATGTAATTTTGTTTATATTTTGGGAGTCAGCATCTGCCTGGCTGATCTGTCACTTCTTGAGTGTAATTTAAGATGTTCATTGCGGCGTGCTGAAATCACAAGCATAAGTAAATACGTACGTACACATTAAAACACCGTTTGTCCCGCCCCTACATCACGGTACTGCTCTATTTACGTCTCGTTTCAGCCTTATTGACTCTTTAAAACCTCAATCGGGGTGTGCAAATTGAAATTTATTGAATACATTTTTAATGGATAAATTTTCAATCCTACCGAATTTCCTAAGTAGGTATATCTGCAATCATCTGAATACTATATCCTAACCTGATTTGGGGCTATCGAAAAACTAGTAACACTCACTCAATAATC
>CM056993.1:271067628-271182249 GCA_029891345.1 Dryococelus australis
TACCACCTAAGCTTCGAAGAACTTCATTAGAAATTATTTACACATGTGCAAAGGAAAGTTGGCTTTCTAGTTATAGAAGTTACTTCTTGCTTTATTTTCGTTATTATATATTACTTGGCCTAATATTTATTGGCAACTTTTATCTAGACTAAGATTACTTCCGTTAAATTTTCTTTCTTCGCACTTTATTATTTTTTATTGAATCGAAAATAACGTATTCATAATTTAAGTACTGCCAATGATTATTTAATGGATTATCCTTCAGTATTATGATTTTCTTTCTTGTCTAATTTGCTGTACATACAATTATCAGTCAAGCTATTCGAAAGTTTACAGCATTGGTATTTTGTAATTTAACTATAATTTCTTAATGCCACATTTTAAATTATTAGACTGATTTAAGACGGAATTTACTACTACATTTACCAAACTAAAATTTAATTTAATACCGATACACGTTTCATTTTTAATCGTGTTCTGATATCGGGATCACGTGTTTAGATGATGGCATTAACAATATCTGCTAGAGTGTTTGACAGAATCATTTTTATTGGAAATTTGCTATAGCATACACTTATTTTATGTAGTATAATAAAGTATATAGGAAATTGTGGGTTTGGAACAAGGTTGTGAGGCTTGGGAGCTCAAACCGTTTCATGATCTCTCATTGCGATCGGCCAGACGCCATCTTGTCCAGGATGTTGGAAATAGGTCACTTTGACTTTCGACATTTACTTGCTATTTTGACTTGTAAAATGTTTAAAAAAGTCCCAAAAATTAAAGTATTAAAAAAAAATTAAAAGTTTATTTTAAAAATGTTATTTCTGGTGGTCTCCCATTCCACGTGCAGCAGACGGCTGCCCAAAAACCCCCCTCCAATAAATAACTAGAATCACACTCCTTCCTCACCACCCCCCACTGTGCCATCACCCCCTTATCAACATCATCACCTCCTCTCCAACCCTCATTTCTTTCACCATCTCATCAAGCCCCTTACCAATTTCGCCATCCCCTCAACAACCGAACTTCCCTCAACTACATTCCTTCGTTCATTCCGTCATCAGCACTCCACCTGCAATATTGGCTTTTTCGTTTGTAATTTATTTACATTTTGAACACATAGGTAGTGTTGGTGTATTAATTATCGATCTATCCTCAAAGCAGTGCTAATTTCTCGATTTTACCGCCAGGTGAACTGATAGAACCCTTTATATATTCTCTCGTCTGCACTCCATCTGCCTTATATATGTTTTATACCAAAACCATATCGAAAAACTATCATTTTCATCCAATTTAAACAAAAACATTTTTTTAGTCAGTGGTATACATACATGCATGATGAAGGACCTGAAATAATTATTAAACTATATAAACTGAAATTTTTTAAAACTTAAATTAAAATCGAATTTCAAAATTGATTTTCATTTAATGCTTATTAAAGTACCACTTATTTCGTTTCTCTCGCCCCGCAACTAAAATTCGACCTATTATTCACCCTCGCTTAATAACTGACCATTACTACTCTTGTCTTCAGCATTGTCCATCAGAGTACTCTGGGCTTTCTTTTTTTTTTTGGGTTTGGAAAGGGGGAGGGAAGTAATTAGTGGGAACAATGTCTCTCCTCGGCACACTTTCTTGTCTGATGCTGTAGGTGATCTATCACTCTCTCGCCAATCGTCTTTTAGCATTCCGACTGGTTAGTTCCAATATTTCATTACATCAGGTCGCAAGCTATTATTAGGAAACTAAGTAATTCGATTGCGTTTTCCAGCGAAATTAAGGCTCTACTCAAATTTGGATTATCGGTCTGGGCGAGCTAGTCGTTGGAGAAATATATATATAACTTTATAAAATAGTGTACTAGAATTTAGTTTTGCTTTATTTAAATATCTGCCATCGATCTCGTTTGAAAAAGGAGATACCTCAGTACCTGTTCCGCTACTGAAACACTTCGATCGCATTCACCAAATGTACTCGAAGACACGAAAAGTATAGATGTGCAATGTTTATGGATTGGGTGACATATAAGTGTCGAAACTGTGGCATGACATTTGCTAGTTGCCATAACTTGCAGAGACATGTGAAAACCTGCGTAGCTTTAGGATCTTCCACTGCCAAACTCAAACTGCGTCGTATTCAGTTTCCTTTACTGAAAATCGTTTTGAATGATTTTGTAAAGGGGACTTGCATACCGGAACTAGAACTACTTTTTCACTCCCGTTATTCGTAAAGAATGTTTGACTAATGACGCCTGCTTTTGGAGTAGAGACGACACACTCGCACACGCGCGCACACACATACACACCTGTGTTTGCGTGTTACTTTTCATAAGGCTAGAGTCCTGTAGCAGCATGGCGGAACTCAGTTAGGAGGGGAATTTGGGTGTCCGACCGCGGCTCAGGTATACTTATGAATGGAGCGAGCACAACTGGATGTATAAAAAATTATATAGTTTTGTTTGCCAAAGGAATTTTTTTTTTTTTTTTTTAATGATTTTGTACTTGTGGCGGATGTAACTTAAATCTAGCATCTCATCAAGGAGAATACTTTTTTTTTTCCCGCGAAACTTTCTATATGAAAATTGTTTGTGTGTATAAAGAGTTTAATATATGGCCACTGGCAACTAGAAATATCGCTGCTTGTAGAGTAACTGTATGAATATAATTTTTTTTCTCCCTGCCTAAATTTGAAAACACACTTATTTTAAACTTGAGAGTAAATTTTCTTAATTATAAGTGACAATGCCATATTGAGGAGAATGCATGTGATCCTTCATATCGTATACCGTGGTGCTGTGACGTGCATTTAACTTCATTTAGGGTTTATTCTGCTCTGATTTCTTTATAGAAAGCGGCACAATGCATCCACACATTACACGAGATTTTACTGTTGCAGTATTATATTCAAGGCTTGAGAATTTGTGAACATTTTGGAAATAACAATACATGATATCATAGTTTTTAAAGTTTGCATATGATTCAGTTTGGCCTGTCTACAATCGGCTGTCAACTGACGTCACATCAACACAGTCCCAATATGCGTAGTCAGAATGTGAGCTTTCAGAATATAACATTACATCGCCCTCGCAGTGAATTCAACACATTATTGGCTGTTACATAATGATTTTTATAATGCTGAATTGTTGACTAGGCCTATATAATGTTGGTGAGAAGTATGATTTAAATATTTATTTATCTTTATGTTATGGGCCATGACCGTTATAGATAAAATAATCTCGGCAAGTGACATCCAAGAATTTTATTTGACCTTCATATTTAAATGTTAATCCTTTATATCAAATAGTTCAGATCGAACGCAGGCTGCACTAATTAGCATCTTATCACGTTCGTCTCGAGAAAATTCACCTTGCGCTTTCATTGTTCATATTTGCAACGTGAACATTCCACGATTGCACGCGAAAGTATTTGAAGTCTTATTTTTCTATAATCGAAGGATACAACTTGTAACGAAGGTTCAGTTTTCTGAATGCGTTTACTTGGAACACAGGTTGACTTGGGACACGGGAGGTTGGGACACCGCCATGACGTCAAGAGGATCACGTGCACCAATCAGTGTATCTTTGTCCTAAGACAGGTTGGGATAGCTCAATTGTCGACAGACGTTTCCTGAACTTACGTGTAGCATGCCTTTTCATTCAAAAAACAAAGTGAACAGAATCAGATTATTTTTTTTAGGGGAACAGTTAGTGTTTCATAACAGGCATTCAATTAAAAATCTTGGCCGTTCTTGAAGGGATAAAATAGAATTAGCAAAATGAAATGAAAAGTGTAATTCTGGGGCTGGTAGATATAAGAAATCAGTTGAATGAATCATATAGAAGTTTAGTTAAAATTCAGAATGATCTAGTAGAAATAATAGACACATAATTTTTACAGTAATATAATGCAAAATATTTTGTGGATTTTTTGGAGTTAAGTCTTTGAGATCATGATGAAACTTCTAAAAGAGAAAACCAGGTGTGTTTAGAGGTGGGTTACTTTTTTGCATCTTCAATAAATTATTATATTTTACTTTTTGCCCTTCTTGGAAATTCTTCCAGGATACCGTCACGGGATAGCAGATATGTTAATTATAAAAATACTAATTTCTAGTATCGAATTTTATGAGGTTACATATTCTCCCGAAGACTAACTAGGCCGAACCGATACTCCATATATGAGCAGATTTTTAATTTCGCAGGAAAATAGATACATTTTACCTGCACTCCTGATATAATCCAGCGACCTAATGTAATGAAATATCCGAACATACCAGTGTGAATGCTGAACGACGAGGGGCGAGAGAGTGATCTGTCACCTATTGCATCAGACGAGAAGCTGTGTCGAAGGTAGACATTGTTGTCATTAACTACTTTCCCCATAGTAGCCGGATCTGGGTGATACAATGCTTAAAACAAGTCCGGTAGCGGTTAGGGATTAAAAGAAGGTGAATAATTGTTTGAACTATAGTTTTGGGGCAATGGGTAATATACTAAATATCCAATTCCAATGGTACCCTAATTAGCATTAAATAATTTTTTTTACAAATCGGACTTAATTAAAGTTTTTTAACATAAAACAAATGTTAAGTAATTTTATTAATTAGTCCACGGTCTACATCATGCGTGTTTGTATATCGATTGTATGAAATTTTTTTTTTGAATCGGACTAAAATTAAAGGTTTCCGATATGGTGTTTTTTTTTTTTTAATGAAACATCGCAGGTGGAGTCCAGACGAGTAAATGAGTAAAGGGTGCCGTCAGTTCAACTGGCGGCTAAATAGAGAAATTAGCACTGCCTGGAGCGATAGTCGATAGTAAATACACTAGTGCCAACTAGGTGTTGAAAATATAAACAAATGACAAACTAAAAAAATTTATATATGGCTGATGGAGTGCAGATGATCGAATAATCAAAGATGTAGGAACACCCTGTGAGGGAGAAGTGAATCAACGAGCAGAAGGAGTTTGGGGTGAAGAGTGTGTTGAGGGTGTTGACAGTGGTTGTTGAGTGATTGAGGTTGCATGAGGGTGTGTGAGAGGTTGTAATGGTTGGTATGAGGTGGTGTGGGCTGTGGGGTTGTTTTAATGCAATGTAATTGATTGGAGGGGTGTCAGTTGTCTACTGGGTGGAATGCATGGATACCTTAGGATGTCTTTAAATGAATTTATATCAATTTTATTTAATGTTTACAATTTCTTGGAAGTTTTAACATTTTCAAGAATAAAGTCATCGGGATCGAGGGAAACAATAAATGGCAATGCCACCGATATTCAAATATGGAGAATAATATGGCCGCCGGCCGACCAGAATGGAAGAGTTTAAACAGCTTCGAGCTACGATGTCCCATACACTCGTACCAAAAGCCCATTTCCTATTTCCTTATTAAAATTATACCAAACCTAATTGATGACCGAATCGGATGAACGAGAACATATTTGCTACATCTTAACATTTGAAGAGAGAACTATACTCTACACCTGTGTTTCATTTCGTTCTAATATTCACCAGTCTGGAATTTCGGTCAAACATCACCGGTTTAAAACATCGTCAAGATAACCAGTGTGCCGTAGGTCCCAAAATTAACAGGCGTTGGTTCCGGTGTGGGCAATGCATATACAAAGAAGGGAGAAAAGTAAATGGATATGAAGGGCGTGGACAGCCTAAACAGTGCGGCTGTACACAAACGTCTTAAGGCAGCCTTACTCCTACAAGGAGTAACAATTTCAATGAACTAATGGGGTCTCCATATAAAACGGAGCAGCAGAGAAGCTGCTTCCTTAAAAAATCCAAATATATATATAAAATTGAAAACCACAACGCACTTAATGAATTCATCCCAAAAGTAACGCACGGGTTAGAAATTCCAAACCAGTAAACTATGGGCGACACTAAGTGTCCTGTCATAGCCATTGTCGTACTGCGCTGCAGCCTCAACTCCACACTTTTACACCTTAAAGTCAGAAGGACTCTTTATGTATTCAATCAATGCAAACAAACACTGCCCCAAAATATATAAATTACAGCCAACCAGATTCAATCCCGAAACTAACTGTATAAAATTACAACATGGTCACTGCAATTACGTTTAAATAACACTCCGCAAGGCCTCACCAACCACATTACTTAAAATGGTCTTGCCAATTTAATACCTCGCCCAAACTTACTTCCCATTCAAAAATCCTCAAACCATTAGGGACATGTTGTAGAACAAAAATGGGCCGGTGTCAAAAAAACCATACCAATTACTTCGTTGGTCAGGCAAATCACATTGAAAAAAGGACAGAACCCCATAGCTCTACGCTGGAGTTGTTTTCGAATTTCATTATGTTCTCAACAGCACATGACATTCTCGGAGCAGTAGGAGAGAGTTACATCATTAACAGGCTAGGTCGGCGAGCGAAAGACAAGTGACCTCTGCAATTAACTGACGAGTCCGGTCTAGCCGCGGAAGGGTGGGAGGAGGGGAGGGGAAGGCGAGGAGGGAGAGCATGGTAGGGAACATGTTGGCCAAGGAGCTTGCACACATAGCCAGTAAACTGAGTAAAAATATGTTCGGCGACGCGGTGATGTCGCAACTCCCTTCTCTTAAACTTTCCCTGAGGTCCACAATCTGCAATGAACATGAATTATATAACAGTCACAGATCGACGTTCCTGAGGTAGAAGTGAAACAGGTAGCGAAGAAAGGTCAGTACAGAAATCAGCAGCGAAGCAGAAAGATTAAATAGTCGCCACATAGTACATAGTCATAACACACAACCACAAAATGTGTAATTTTAGTCCCCAGGGACTTTTCAAAACAAGGACATCATTGGCCCACAAGCAGATGTGGATTCTTCATGGGCAGATCTTGATGAAACAGGACTCCAATCCATAGTTCAATCAACATAGGGGGACAAGCATCCAGGGAGTCGACACATCAGCCAAAGTTTAGCACAGCTCTATCTTCAGCTCAAGAACTCTGATGAGGCTATGTTGCTCACTCAGCTTGGGTCAGCACGTTGGCAGGGTGGGTTCGTGGGCCATGGAACAAAAAAACCAGGTATAAACAAATAAAGGAAAAAAGGAATATGGAAGTACAACTTGCAAGCAACACAGCCAAATTTACAATAAATAAAATTATTGACGAGTAATGTACAATTTAATGTGGCTCAAGTGAGCTTTTCTATAAATTTTCCTGAATCAACATCAACCAACTGAACTGTATTCGGCATGAGAAATTTTTCCAAGCGAAACTGACCCCGAAACTTCCAAATCAGCTTCCCCATTACATTTTGTGGCCAATCAGCAAGATTAAAGTTTTACAAAGCACAACATCACCTACAGAAAATTTATTCACACCTCTGCCATGCTCCAAATTTTCTAACACTTACTGCTTGACAATGCTTAAACGACGGGTCACATCTTCCAACAAGCGGTCCCGTTCGGCGTCGCTGGGGGAAGAGGGAAGGGGAGGAAGGTTCCAGACATTTAATAGCGGATGGGTTAAGGCACGACTCATTAAAGGGAGAGGAGGACAACCCGTAGAATCATGAAAGGCGGAATTAAAGCCAACATTGATAAAATCCAAATCACAGTCCCACTTCACATGATCCAGGTTGTAAAAAATGGTTATACAAGTTTTCAAGTTTTTATTAAACCTTTCTACCTGGTTTCCTCTAGGGTAGTAGGGACTGAACATAAAGTGCTTGATGACCCAATGAAAACACATATTTTTTAAAATTTTAGACGTGAAATACGTAGCATTATCTGTAACTATTTCTGTGGGGGCACTGAATATTTTCCAAATTTGTTCAGTAAGAACTCTTACAATTGAGGTAGCGTTAATATTTCAAAGCAGAAGTAAAAACACAAATTTGGAAAAATTGTCTAACAAAATTAAAATACAAACGTTGAATTTTCTAGTTCTTATTAGGGGACCAAAGATGTCGAGATGAACAGTGATCCAAGGAGGCGGAGGTATTTGATACACGGAATGTTCCACAGTAATTCCCTGTACCTGCTTACACTTCTGACAAGAATCACAAGAGCGAACATTTTCACCTACATCAGATCTCAAGGTCGGCTAAGCAACATTTACGGGAATCTTATTAAAAGTTTTTTTAATACGTAAATGGCCACCAAACACAGAATCATGGAAGTAAGCTAAAAGTAATGGTCTTCAGGGCAAAGGGACCAAAATCTTCCTACTTAGTCCATTTTTGCCTGTAGAATAGAGTACATCCTTGCCCATAATATAGGGAACAATCGAACCTTTTTTGATTTCATCAGAGATCTGGATACAAAACGGATCGTCCTTCTGTGCCTGCCGTAATTAAAAAAAAAAAAATCTGGAAAACTTGCAAAATGGATAGAATGGTACAGGACGACATCGGGCCTCTACTTCAAAATCCTCCGAATCGAACATACGGAAAGTGCGTCGGCCACTTGATTGTCAGACTCCTTTACATGACGAACTCTAAACTTACAGCGTGATAAACATAAAATCCAACGATCAAATTTACAAAGTTATTGCGGATTATTTAATATCCAACTAAGTGCTTGGTTATCCGTATACAAGTCACATTCATCATGCTCTACATACGACGCAAACTTTTCCAAACCAAAGATGCAAGCGAGGGTTTCTTTCTATTAAATCCCGATTTTTCTTTCATTATCAGATAAAAGCAGGCTGGCAAAGGCTACGGGAGCGAGACCAGAACCGATATGCTGACTCAAAACTGCTCCCAGAGTGATCGAAGACGCATCCACCTGCACCACGAAACGTTTATCAAAATCTGGTAAAGTAAGAACAGCTGAAGAAATAAAGTTTTACTTTACTTTAGAAAAGGTCTCCTCCTGTTCCGCTCCCCACACAAACATCACTCCCTTTCTTTTGAAAGCATTCAATAGAGCGGCTAACTCGGAAAAATGTTGTATAAACCGAGAATAATACCAAAGTACACTTAGGAATCTCTGAACCCCTTTCAAGGTTTTAGGCCGGGGAAAGTTATCGATGGGCTCAATCCAGTCAGGATCTTCCATAAGATGTCCTTCGCACAGTATATAACCCAAAAATTTCACACGATTCGATCCCAAGGTGACTTTTTCCGGGTTGACCGTCAAACCGACTTGGCAAATCTTACCCAGGACCTGTCACAAATGTGTCAAATGAGATTCCCAGTCATTACTATACACTACGATACCACCAACATAGTTGAAAACGAATTTGTATTTAACTTCAGGTAAAACGAAGCCTACAACTCTGGATAGCGCATGACTGCCATAATTCGACCCCTGGTATCCTTGTGAATTCGAATTGGCTCCAGGACGTACTAAGGCTGTAAACTTACGACAGGAGGGCCCAGCATACATTGGTGGAAGCTATTGTTCAGACATAAACTTGAGAAAATTATAGCTTTCCCCAAATGCTGGAACACACAGTTAATAGTCGGCAGAGGAAATTGACTTTGTGTATTTTTTTTTATTGGTTAATGAATGATTTACTACTAAACGGTATTCGTCACTGTCACGTTTGCGAACCAGGAACCCGGGAGAGCAATAGTCGTATGTAGATGGTACAATTACACCCGCAGCCAACCATTTATCAATAATCTCTCGAAATGCTTTCAACTTCGAGGGAGGACATTTGAAGTGGTGGTCGCGGACATAAATGTCATCGGTGAGCGAAAACCTATAAGGTAAGACGTCACACTGGCCAATACTCGAAGAAATCACGTCGCTAAATTCCTCTTTTAATTTCTGTATTTAAGCCTGAAAATTTTCTTGAGCCTGAGCCTCTTGACAAGACAC
The DNA here is from genome assembly GCA_029891345.1 of Dryococelus australis. Lineage (NCBI taxonomy): Eukaryota > Metazoa > Arthropoda > Insecta > Phasmatodea > Phasmatidae > Dryococelus > Dryococelus australis. The sequence continues at coordinate 271,077,422 of CM056993.1, forward strand.
TGTAGTTTAAGGAAAATCATTAGCCAGAAGGGCCACTCTAATATTATGTGTGAATCCAAAAGATAAGTAGCCTTCATCAAGGTTTACGCTAGCTCTCGCGTGTCCCAAAAATTCCAATCCCAGAATTAAATCATATGAGAGACGTGGGAGAATCCAAAAGGGAAAACTCCAAGCGAATCTTCCAATTTTAAAATGTAGTCTCACCATCGAGTCTGACTGAATTATTTCCCCGAGGCTATACACAACTGCGCTTCCCGGGAATGCGACTAAAATGATTGCTATGGACAACTTTTAAATTTTGAAGTTTATCTAAAAAGGTTTGACTAATAACACAAACTGTCGCTCCAGTATTCACAGGAGCAGAGTAATTCTAGTTTCCCACGGTAACATGTGCCAAGTAACGTTCTAACTTGCGTGCGGCTTTCACAGAAACTTGACCGAGGACACTGCGCCTTACCTCGGTCACACGTCGTTTCCCGCCTTCGAACACGCATTACGCAGATGACCGACTTCGCTACATCGGAAGCACCTCCTCTCGTTGATAGGGCGAGGTGGAATTTTGCAATTTTTAAAGCTGTGCCCTTTCTCGAAACAATTAATACAGCGAGACTGAGTGTTCGGGAATGTAACGCCGGACGGTGATGCACGAGCGGCTCGAGACGTGTCCGATTCAGTAAATTGTCAAAGCGTATCGGTGATGGCATTTTCGCGAAGGGGGGCAGGGGGGAGGTCGAACCTTTATTGATAATCGGCCGTCTCCACGAGTTTTCCTTGCAGGTCGACTGCAAAACGGCGTAAACTCCATAAGATTGGCGGGTTTTGACTCCAACACACTTAATACTTTTACATTACATGAGTTGCCAAGTTGCCTAATACGATGTTAATTATATCTGCCTCCGACAACCCCACGCACAAAGCCTCGCAAGCACATGCAGGTTACACAAAGTCTGGCACTAGCTCGTTCGGTTCTTGGTAACGAAATATGTACTTCTGTCCACTCTGGCGCCTTAAGGTTAGGGGAACCAAGGCTTACATGTCAAGGCTCTTAAAATTATCAAAACTACCACGTGAGGGAGAGACTAATTCCTCACGTAACAGTTGAAGTACGAGTGCTTCACACTTCAAAACTACTGCAGGGAAAATTACGTCTGGTGAACATAAGTCCAGATTAACAATTTTTGCTATCGCAATAATGTAGGATATGATACAGGCTGGATCCAACGAAGTTAAGTTAGGTACATGGTCAAGGGAGGAAAGCAGTAATTTATCAAGACGAACAGAAGTAGGAGCTAAATTCACCGGAAAAGGGGGGGGGGGGGCAGCCAGCTGGAAGCCAGACGACTTGAGCCCTTCTTGCTCCCGGAGGAAGTCGACAGCCATGAGCCTCAACACACGAAACAGTGGCCCCCTCGACAACTTCAAGGCCAAGGACGCACATGTAGGAAACCAAGTCTTCCTTAACTAGCTGATAGATGAAGGACATGCATGACGTAGTCATGACAGAGGTGTGCATGTAAACAAATAATAACGAAGAGCGTTAGCAGAGTAGAAGCAGTTTTAAAAGTTCCTTAGTGACGTAAATAGGGAACAAGGGTACATTTATATGAACACAGAGCAAATTCAATATACAATATAATTTTATTTAGACGCTCTTCAAATATGTTTACAAATTTACACTAGTGAACCACAACCCTTGGCGTAAGAGCAAGCTTGAATAAAAATTCCAAGCAAAGGATAACACGAGACCAATTCTAAACATTCTTAAAATATTGTAGCAAAAATGTACAACTCTTAACAGCGTACTAATCACGCAAAATTACGTAGCAAACAGGATTCCAAATTAAACGTTCTATGCCAACAAGAACATGGGCTACAAAATTAAAATTTTCACATAGATTTCCCCAATAATTTTCTTTTTTGATATAATATTTTCATATGTAATACCTTCGATCTTAACAGTTTAAACAAATCAAGTAAATGTGGTTTCACATTATAGACCTCAAATATACTCAGTGACACTATAATTCTGTATTTATCAATAAGCATTAGTATATTTCACAGCCCTCAACACCAAACACGATTGCAAATGCGGCATTCCACGCCGACTAAAATATGGGCTAAAATTGAAATATTTTAATATTAAATATTAATATTAAAATATTAATATTAGGCATATTAAAATTAACATATAAAATTAGCTCAATTATTTTATTTTAATAAAAAAGGATATTAAACACGTGTGACGGTAATGATCAGAATGCCCGTAACAATAAAAATATGTGAGGTCTCACTACTAACACTTCATACATTCCATAACAAAGTATGATTCAAAATATTTCAATGAAATACTCATTGAAAGAAAGGCACCTCACATATGAGCCTAATAACACCAATAAAAAATAGTGGAAAACATAGTCCTCGAAAAATAAATATTTAGGACCCAAATATTTGTATCTGACTACCAGAGCGCTTGCCCCCATATCATACTTTCAGGAGCGACTGACAATTACTTAAAAGAGCAAAATATGCCTGACTTCCAGTCGTAATGTCGCACTCGGATTACATTAGTGATTATGGATTTACAATTATCCAGACGAGTCCACAGAAGGTAACATGCGGATTGGATTTGCGAGGGAGAAGGTCAATAACGAACATTCAAGTTTTTACCAAACAACAGGAAATAAATCTTGCGAGATACAAAAAAACAATTTCAATGAACTAATGGGGCCTCCACATAAACATATATTTGAAAACCACAACGCACTTAATTTTTTCAACCCCAAAAGTAACGCACGGGTTTGAAATTCCAAACCAGTAAACTATGGGCGACACTAAGTGTCCTGTCATAGCCATTGTCGTACTGCGCTGCAGCCTCAACTCCACACTTTTACACCTTAGAGTCAGAAGGACTATTTATGTATTCAATCAATGCAAACAAACACTGCCCCCAAAATATATAAATTACAGCCAACCAGATTCAATCCCGAAACTAACTGTATATAATTACAACATGGTCACTGCAATTACGTTTAAATAACACTCCGCAAGGCCTCACCAACCACATTACTTAACATGGGCTTGCCAATTTAACTACTCACCCAAACTTACTTCCGGTTCAAAAATCCTCAAACCATTAGGGACATGTAGAACAAAAATAGGCCCGTGACCCATGTCACAAAAAACCATACCAATTAATTCCTTCGTCAGGCAAATCAAAGTGAAAAGGACATAACCCCATAGCTCTATGCTGGAGTTGTTTTCGAAGTTCATTATGTTCCCAACAGCACATGACATTCTCGGAGCAGTAGGAGAGAGTTACATCATTAACAGGCTAGGTCGGCGAGCGAAAGACAAGTGACCTCTGCAATCAACTGACAAGTCCGGCAAGCTGCAGAAGGGATGGTGTATGGGAGGGGAAGGCGAGGAGGGAGATCATGGATGTGGAACGTGTTGGCTAAGGAGCGTGCGCACATAGCCAGTACACTGAGTAGAAATAAGTTCGGCGACGCGGTGATGTCGCAATGGCTGAAATACGTTTCTGTACGTAGTAAAATAACTCCAATTTTCCTCTACATGTTAACTCGTTGGTTTTGCTTCCCTACAATGGTTATCCAGAAATGTACGGGAGGTCACAAAATTATGAGACTCTAAAATCTACAAATTATTCTCGAAATCCCTTCTTTGTTTTCGTTTATTAAGGCTCCCAAGACTGTAAACACAACTCAAACATGGTATTCTTCTAATTCCTGAATAACATGACCAATAAATTAACCTAAATAAATATAATTTTCCAGTGGTGTACCAGTTTATAGTAGGCACGGATCTACACAAGTAATGATTACTTAACTAAGTGACAGGAAATAAATGGATTCCCCAGAAAGAGTATTCGCCCTTAAAACAGAGCTTATAAACTTTTAACATTTATACAAATTGGAAGTTATTGTAATTCTGTAGAGACATAGGTGCCTAATTTCTTTAAACTACTTACATCAAACAAATACAGTGAATTTCTTTTAGTTACTGTGTCTGCATACTCATAAATAAACATAAAACCATGTATACATCATATTATGTATTTCCTGAAGTGTTACTCTATATAGAAAGTTGATCAATGTGCATTTCTGATAGTAAAAACTCTTGCCTACATGTTATATAATGAGTTTCCTTAACTTTGCTCTGGCAAAGTAAACAACTAGATTTACTAGACGGTTCACCCATTTAGAGAAAAAAAACGGAGATTAAATTAAATTAATTACTTATTGGAATTCTCTTCAACCAATAGAATTTAAACAACAACGGATATTACAGAAAGTCGTTACTTATCAATCATATCTAACTACATCAACAATATATTTAACCAGGAGGACTGTTAAATGGAAACAAACAATTTCAGGCTACACTTATCATGGTATGAGAATTACCACCTTAGCATATAGTACGGCTTGACGTTGACTAAGACAAGCGAACAAGATTTCACGCCTGAGCGATGCCCAGTTCAGCAATGGTTAGTATAAGTAACCCTGTCTAAATGCCATGAGTCGCTCATTGGCACCTTCTCTCGATGTTGCCGAAGTCGACCTCGATGAAGAATCTGCCTGTGTGCCTATATAACGCGACAACTTACACTGCGCATACGCGGCCCCAACCTGTGGGGCGACATCTAACTTATAACACCTGCCAGACCACGAGATACCGCCTCCATATTTCCTGTGAGACTATCTATGAATCCTAACTGACCCTATCATATATTTAAAAGCAACGGAGATGTCTGCTGTTTACAATTTATAATAAAATACACATAAATTTGGGTTCACACAATGGTACCTGTTAAACGACCAGAAACAACGTGGCCATATAACGTTCCACAGAAGAAAGATTTAAAAAATACTTTAATTGTACTAATGTAGTAAATGTATTATAGCAAAGTCTCTATTTAGTTTACGTTAGTGAAACACTAATAGAAAATACTCAATAACATATATGTTACTCATCCAGATACAAAAATTAATTTGATAACTTACACAACGCGATCCATTATTGCAGTTATAATGGGCCAGACTTCGAGTGAGGGTTCTTGTTCGAATATAATAGAGATCTAATTGGCAGTTTCCTCTCACGAATGCAAATTAATGGGATGAAATTTCCATGATAGTCTGAAGACATCTCACAAAGAACTCGTCGGGTATGCCGAAAGATATTTGCTCGTTTCTGTCAGCTATGGAAAATAATTTAACTTACGCAGGAGATAAAAAAAACACGGGTCTCTAAAATATAATATGTAGTTGAAATGTAACTACCCTTAAACCAGAACCTCACCCAGATAAGCGTAGGATAAGAGCATTCAAAACCACGGATTTTGCTCTTTATGTGTTTTATATCGAAGAAAGTGTTGAAAAGAGTATAAAAATATATACTTTGATGAAGGGTTCAGGCTTGACTCTCGATTCAGTTGATGAATTTCAGGTAAGGTCAAATTTATATTGCCCACTTACAAAATAATCGTGCAATGTCTTCTTCTTTCCCACGAAAGGGATTATGAAGGAACAATTATCTATGTATACCTTGGTAAATAAATAATATTTAAATGTCATAGATTTTTTTTAACCCACTTGGAAAATATAAAAATTAATGATAATGCTATCAGCATATTTTCCCATTATTTTGAAAACTTAAAAGCAAAATTATGATTTTGCTGTTAAATCGTTATTTTCTGAAGTGGTTGGGGGGAAAAAAAATTGCATTTTGACGGTCATTACTTCACAGAATAGCCGTCAAGTGCGACCTCCTGATGTAATGTAATCCATTATGGCAGAAAACTCCAAACTCTGGGAGGGCTGCAGCTGCAAGGAATATTTATATTATACTACTTTTGTGATTTGATGCGAGATACAGCATCGTTATTAACATATTTTAGAGTACTAAATCTAGGGGTATTTGTCCAGCAGTGTTAATATGTTTCTGTATTACAGTATATTAGGTCACTCGGTGTCGGACCTCAGTCTGGGTAACATATATTCGATCACAAAGCACTCAGTCACAGCTCTTACTGAAGGTCTCAGGAAGGAACTTACCCAACTCAAGTCCAAGATCAAGATTACGGTTAGTATTTGAATCGATTATAATTGCTCTTCTACTTGCATTAGTTAAAATGTAATTTGTATTTTTAAAATTATTGTTTCCTAATGTCTTAATTTTAAACTCTGTCAGTATATTGCTGTAAAATATATTTTTTATTTTTTTATTTATTTTAACTACAGTAAGATATCATTTGCAGAGCATCAGTCCAGGAGCAGTGAAGACAGAAATAGCTGATAAGATTCAAATATCAAAGGAAATGTTCGAAATGATGAAAAACCTGCCAATGCTGGAGCCCAAAGACGTCAGATTCAGTCATCTATACCTTGTCAACGCCTCCCCGTATGCAGGTATTCTATTGACTTTAATTGTATTCCGTTTCGCTTTGCGAATTAATAATTACTGATCGGTATGTGTCACATAGTTCACTAATGATTAATCATTATTTTCAGGTTTATGAAATCATCATTCGTCCTACTGGAGAAAAGTGAATATCCACAAGAAAGCCTGGAAACTCATTATTGTAGGCCGAAATGACTGAAAATGTATTTTTTTTTGTGTTTACAATACTACATTATTAATTTTCTTGTATCCGAAGTGTGAAATCATGTCCCATTTCCATGCTCTCATTAAATTCGTTAGTAGTTTAAATTAATTTTCTGTATTAGAAATGTTAAGACTCTCTGATTGTCAAGTTAAATGCTATTTAAAAACCACACTACTGAGTCATACTTATCTCCTAAAGGCTGCAATGTAAATATTTTATGATTGGTAGTTCTAGTAATTTCTGACATAAATTTATAACTTAGAAATTTACATTTCGGAAAATGCCAGAGACTACTCAATTCTCAAATATCCTCTTAATGAGATTAGCAATTACTAAAGACACTACCATCCTTTCAAGGATGCTGCCAGTCTTAAATTCTGGAAATAATATTACCATAAACGAATAATGCCAACGTGAATAACATCACCCCACTAGGGGTAAGTCAGGTGTTATCGGACACCTTAGGTTTTTTGTAAAAAAATCACATGTTAATGATTGAAAAAATTAATGAAAATGCATTCGTATATAAATTTTAATATTTATTAAGGTATTATGAATCATATGTATTTGAAGCACTGACAGCAAGAGCAGCAAAATTAAATTTAAATTAGCACTACAATTTCGTTATTGTTAAAATTGGAGGGCGCTATCGGACAGTCCCCTTCGGAACCAAAAATTAAAGGCATCGCCTCAGTCTTGCTGCTTCTTTGACACACAAACATCACATTTATAAAACAGAGGAACACTTTAATTTGGGACAGTTTTCGTGAACCCATCCTTTACAAACATTGCATTGTATCAAGTCTTCATCGAAGTGCTCCTGCAAATAATGCAGTTAACTTGTCCATTGTTTTAATTAAATTTCAGTACTTTTTTTTTATCGTGATGGCTAACTTTTCTACAGTCTTAACTTCTTTTTTTCCTTTTTGTTCCATTTTCGACGACTTTTTTCTTATCTTATCTTCCCGTTGGGCCTGGTAATGTACAGAAGTCAAAATTTCACTCTGTGCTCCTCGTCTCCTTCTAGCGGTGAAGATTTCATTGCTACTGTTTGGTAGTGGCGAGAGTTCTTCTAATTAAGCTTGGGATGTAGAAGGCATAAAAGTGAGCACTTCAACTTGGGCTGGTGAGGATGGATTCTCTTGTGTTGATTCTGCTGACTTTAAAGATGATATTTGATTTAGATTTTAGATGCTGGGTGAAGTAAATGCTGGGGTGAATTGAAAAGCTGCTTCAGCAGAAAGATGCAAATTTCCTGAAAAAAGAGGCTTGAAAATCCAAGTCAGAAAAATATTTCGATTCATTGGATAAATTCCTGTGCAGGCGAAAGCAGACTGGGATAGTTCCATTCGTGACATTCTAGTAAATTTTGAATTTACCATGACGGCTATGTCTTTCAAAACTATTTTCAATTTTGGATATTTCCTCAACCATGAAGAGCATGCCTCATTGTAAGCATTTTTGAAGGGTTTCATCACAGCTCTGTCGAGGGTCTATAATTTGTGTGTCGTATGAGGCGGCATGCTAAGCATGGGCCATGATTTTTTTTGCATACAAGATCACATCCAAATCTTTATGGCTGGCATGTCCATCCACTATCAGTAATACAGGATTTTTTTCACAAGGATTAACCTTATCCAAAAAAATTTCATCCACTTAACAAATCTTACTTTTGTTATCCACCCACTTGGTTGTGCATCGAAAATGCTTCCTACTGGTGCATCCTTTGTTAAATCATTGTCCATTCTTGTTCTTCGAAAGACGAAAATTGGTGGGATGAACTGATCCCCTGAAGCATTTATTGAGAGAAAACTGTCACATTTTCCCCTCGCTCTCCCGATGTCAGTTTTTCCACCTGTTCCTTTCCCTTCACTGAGAGAAATTTCAACTCATTCGTGTGTACACAAGAGACGCCAGTCTCATCGGCGTTAAAAATTCGTGATGGACTAAAGAATATTTTTCCATCAAGTCACTTAACTTGTCAAAAATATTCCCACTTGTTCCTTATTAAAACCTGATGCCCGCTGCAAACTGGTGGATTCAGGTGTCCTTAAACTCGAATCTTGGGGTCTCTTAATAAAGTCATAATAAAAGTATTTTCCTGCTATCGTAGTTGCCTTGTTGAAACGGTGATTGGTTTTCAGCTTCTCTGCAAATTGGTATGAAAGCTTCAAAAACTCTGTTTTGTTGAGGGGCATCAACTGACTGTCGAGGGTCTTTATGTGGTTGCACAAATCGATTTCATGATTGTCTGTAAATGTTCTTTGAAATGTTCCACTGTTGGCAATACATGACTTCAATACTGTCTCCCTACCTTCTTCAAGAGCTTTTATTCTATCTCCTAAAGTACTTTTGGGGATAGCAAAGCAATCCCTTAATTCTCGTATTGACATTCCTTTATGCTTTACTTTACAAACAACTAACATCATGTCTTCCTAATTCTATTTTCTATGTATCTTTACCATTTTCACCTGAAACGAAATATCTATCAGTGCTCACAGCTAAATCTTTAAGAATCTGGGTAGACCTGTGGTTTCCGTGGGCTGGATACAGAAAGAAGGTAATAGTAGGGAGGTGTGAAGTCCATACAAACTACATGAAATAATAAAGTGGATAAATGGTGCCCACTACCGACAAAAAAATAAGTGAATATTATAGGTTGTAAAAAAACTGCTGTTTCCCACCTCCCCTTGGGACAGTCACTCTCATTATTAAGGAAGACAAAGAATATAGAATTTTATCTTAGCCAGTAGCAAACCAAAAGATTGAACTTAGGGGGTTAAACAATTATATACACTTTTTATAAATTTTTGACACCTTAATAAATTTAATTTTTTCTCATTCGACACCTACATTACATGTACAAAAAATTAAGAAATACACAAAATTTGAAAAAGGGGGAGGGCAATGTACACTTTGCCTTCCTCCCATCTCAGTTACTAAACCACTGATATAAGCATATAGGTCGATGAGGTAACGACTGAAGATGTCCGATACGAGCCGCCAGTTTGTTGTCCGATACCACCCGAATGTAGAACGAAGTATAAAAAATCTCTATAATAATTATTGTTGGAACAAACCTAATTTTAAAACCTTAGATTATTTATAATATAATAACGTTTCTTGTAGTATACTTGAAAACAATTACACTTACCCTTTTTGCCACAGTTTGCTAGTAAAGTTATCTACTGGTTGACACAAATGAAGCATATACGACAAAACAACAACTCACACTGAAACAGCGCTATATATGATCTCAATACCACGAGCTTGTGACATACTTGTCTAGATGGCACTACTAGTCGCTTGACAAGTGCTGCTTCGCATGTCGATAGCTGTGAACTACGTTTGTCCGATACCAGCCGCCCTCCGGTATCACCCGACCTTTCCCTAAACAATTTATATAATACTTAGTAATTATAACAAGAATAATGAAACTTACAAAACAAATTTAATGTATGCTATTGCTGGAGGAGTTTATCAGGAGCTAGGATTTACAAGACGGAATAATGGATTTATTCACAGGTTTTTAATAGCTGATGTCGTACCCCATTCCCCCTAACACCCCTGAAATTCAGGTATGCTGTAGTTTTGATGATTTATCTGCGCAGGAATGGGCGAGTTATGGGCACTAGAGGTGACGAGATTGTAGTTGGCTCTTTACATTCACTATTAGCGACAGATCTTGCGACCTCGCAGGCTAAAATTGGGTGTCAATCTCTTGTAGAATGTGTTGCACTTTGACTGTTGTATGGAGTCTAGTGTTGTCACGATAAAGTATTCCATCTGCATACACCTGATGAATGTGAAGCAAATGGCACTTAAGGATCATTGATGGGCTGTTAGTGAACTCTGCAAAAACACTGGAAATATTATGAAATTACAGTTAATGCCAACGCCCTCCTCGACACTGTACACTATTGCGGGATTTCTAGTGTAATTCAATGTAATACTGGCGTACGAGGTGGCCCACAATCTCGCCAGTGTTATGAGTCAGTTTACTAGGTACGAAAACATTTATTGGTAAGTGTTATATCACCGAATCTTCACCACGACAGAAGACCCATGGCCCATCAACCGAACGACTCTCATAATTAAAATTTACCCACTGAGTTACGACGCCAGGCAATTCCAACATTTCTCGCTCCAGCCTGGTAAATCAGGGAGGTCAGAAACCCACTTCAACCACCTTGCTAGCCCTGCTGACCTAAGGCCACGAACCTGTCCTTACCTCAACTCTAAAGATCAACACTCACTATACTCTCACTTCTCCTTAACTATCTCCAACTCTGCACTTCTACTGAATTATAATTATCAAAAGGTTTAATTACTGCTGACTTAATATAACTATAAATTGAACATAACGATTTCTAAAGAACAGTTTATTAATTACTGTTTCTTTCCCAATTAATTGAAATACACAATATGAATTAATTATTGACTCTTTGCTGACTAGCAATATTTAATTATCTTTTAAATATAATATAATTCTTTTTCAACCACATAGCTTCTCTATCGACTCAACCTTGTATCCTACTGAATGTACACCAACCACTGACTCAGTTCACAATTGAACGAAGCTCATCCATGTCCTCCTGATGCCGAGCATTCGAGAGGTTGTGCTGCGAGTACGTCTCCTGATGTGGGAAGACTACAACCTGGACCAGCGACGTCTCGTGTCGGTGGCACCTCAGAATACGCCTTCTTGATGGGCTTCACACAAGCAGACAAATGGCCGAAGCGTCTGAGAGTGAGCCGTAGAGTGGGGGTGAGCGTGCGTCCAGCAGAGCTATTTATGATTCTCCTCCGTCCTGTTTTCTGAGGTAGGTCGAATTGTTGACAGCTGAATCTCCTCAACTCTCCTCTCCCGGAGCGTGGCTCGCACACTGCCGATATGGCGAGTGGGCACAATGCACTACTAATTCTTCCTGCATTACAGCTGCTGGTCCCAACATCACCCTCTTGCTCTGGGAAGCATACGTCCGCGGCTGCTGGGGAAGTCGTGTGGAAAGGGTCGAACCTGACCTCAAGGGCGGCGTCGTGAAGTGAAATTGGACAGGGTGGGGAACGTCGCCCTCGGTATATTGGAAAGGGAGAGCTTTCTTTCACTACGCCGCGACACGATCAGTTAAACTATGGTGTTAGTTTGTGTGCAAGATAGCGTCGAAGGTTTGCTAACCATTAAAATATACAGTAAATACAATAATGTGATGGTTTTTATACTTTGACAACGTGAAATAATGGACTGACTTGGAATTACATGGTCAATATGTGGAAAGTTACAATAGTATTTGTTCATAATCGTTATACAAAATGTGTAGTAACTGGTATATTATAATATATATCTTATATATTACATATGTGTATATAAGAGCAGTAATTTTGTGTATATAATTTTGCAACTAGAATTTAAGGCAATGGCTTTTAAAATTGAAAGTAGTGTCACATAGTATTTACAATGGCATCTGAAAAACTTTCGCACATTGTGCGCGATCATGTGACGGGTTGGTTCGTGTCATACACTGGATAAAGGGGTGTGTCCAGCTCCACATGTAATTCCATTAACCAATAAAAGTTCAACTTAAGTTCTAGGCACCGAACACACGTAGATGTGAAAGAAGGGTGTTGGCCGGCCTGGTGAAATTACACATGACAATCCGCCTTGCGTACGCACTAGTGAAATATTGAAAGAACATCAATTAAAACCATGTTAATTAATTTTAATGTGTGCAACGACGCATGTAACAAGGGATAATTTACATAACTGATTTACTATACAAAGATTGACAGCACTTTGCTGTGTGGAAGTGTGCTACTGGCATTTACACGAATGGCAGGCCTGTTGCGGCTGCCTGTAAATGTTAGTAGTACTGCCGCAGCTCATACACGTATCAGTGCTGTTTGCAAAAACTACGACTAGTGATGCAACGCTACTTCAAGGTGATGATGTATTTTACATTGTGAAATATGTTTCATATTTATTGAGACGTTTCGTGAACGTGTTTGCATGAAAATTACGATTGACTTCACAGTTACTAAGAACGTAAGTACTGTTGCGTACTGTGTGACAACACTTTGACGCGTGTCTAAGCTTAACCTAATCGCTCATGATCAATGCAACATTCCTTGAGCGTGAAAAGACTAACACATATTCTTTAAAAAAATTTTACTCTACTAAGTCGTACCAATTAAGGATACGAAAAATGATGGAGGATAAAGTAACACATTATGAAATATATATGGACGTCCATCACTTGAGATAAGTGCTGGTGCACCGATTATGCCAATACTTTTATATGATACATTTTCTTGGCTATCATAAATATAATATTATATACATGTGACAAAATCCTAATACTATCTGCCATCAATACAACTTTTTTGAAGCACGAACATGTCTCATAATTACAACAAGTTAGTGTCAAGATTATACAGAACATTATGTTACAAAACAAAATTATGCTCTCATGTAGATTACGTCTAAATTGTAACTTATTTGTGATGCCATTAAAGATGGTTGCACGCAGTTCTTCATTACGTTTGTTTTCACTACCTCTCTGAAGTAACTAACTTTTCACTGGAGTAGGCGTGAAACTTCTGTATCGCACAATATACTGATTATTATTTGCCATTAATAAAACACTAGAGAAACAATTCTTACCTCGTCATAAGGTCTCAAACTACTTGACGTCTTGCTAAATGATTGACATACTAGCTGCAAAATGGACTCTATATATGCATATTTTTTATTAATTACCTGTTCTGTTACTGCACATGTTTGTATTACATCATGTTGGCTGAAATATTGTCTTCACATGAAATGCCACAGTGGTTGCGAACCACTTCATGAATTAAGACTGACAGGTGAAACATTTTGACATACAGTCCTATCAGTGTAAGTAAAAGCAGCAAAATAAGGCCAGCTGAGTCGTAATTATAGGTACCTTGCTCTAGAAAATAAAACACTTGTCCTGTAGACCACGTATGGCCAAAATGCGATACATCGAACTGACTTATCACAGGTAAGGTGGCATGTTTTGTTTTCCAATGCTCATCCAAAGCATCTGTTACATTATGGTAGTGTATACCAGTAGTCATAGACAATTGACCTAAGCCAAAGGCATTGGATTTCAACCGATGAATGAGCATGATTGCGTGAATGGTCATGTCTTTAGGGGCTCTGGTATCGCATATGTGACTAGCCTCAATAAGTATTACCTGGTGTGTATGAAGTTGGCAGCTATATGGCAATATCAGTTCCACATTGCCCAACTAACTATCGATGATTTTCTTATTGAGTGACTGATTGACACATGTCACTACCATACCGGTAGGTGGATGTGAAATAACATACTGATAGGGCAAAATCTGTGTTACAGAAATACGTTTCTCTACTGAACATGTGTACGTACATGTAGATAAAAGGGTTGTAAAATAGTGTAACATATTAGTAACTTTCACACACACACACACACACACACACACACACACATGTTCTGCACTATTTACAGATTCCTTAGAAATATAAAATACATTTTCTGGTGCTCTGGTGAGTTTGAAATTTCCTTGATTTGAGAAACCCGATCATTAATTGCTATCAAGGTGGTTGGTGTCTTCATTGTAATGTAATAAAGCAATTACTATTTGCAGTTGTTAAAAGTTGACACTATGAGTTGACTAAAACGACTAACCACAGCTTTACACAACTCCTTAGCAATGTTGACATAGAATTATCTGTTTGAACTAAACTTTTGATCATAACTTCTAAAATGTGCAGTATTGTCCACTAAGAATGTGATGTAGGTACTCTCTCTGAGAGTTTGTGAAGATAATTCAACATATACTCAATGTTTGCGGTAATCGCATGTAAATGTTTGTGTGTCAAAGAAGTGCAATATGTAACTTTCACTTTATCAAACAAGTAAATTGGATTGATAGGAAAAGGGATATTAACACTATAGACAAAAGTAACACTCTCCTGAAAATAATACAACAATTAGATGCACGTGAAATGCTCTTGCATGCATGAGTTATTTTGTTCTATGCCGGACTGCACTTACTGTAAACATGCACTGGGAGAAGAATGGCCATCATCCTGTCGCTCTGCCTGGGGGGTGGGGGCGGGGTGGACGGATGTGCGAGTCCACTTCTCCTCATTCTTGCCCCCTCCTGTTCTCCTTGTTGCCGCAGCCTCGTTGGATGCTGCTGGCGATCTCTACTTACGTGGGCGGAGAAAATGCGAGGCTTGGCGCTGCTTTGCTCGGCCGTCGATAGTTAGGGCGACCTGCCTGGTGCTCTGTGCTGTTCTGTTGTTTAAAGTTTCGCTGACTGCTGCACACTGCATCTGCTCTCGAGACGATCGTATCCACTGGGCTCCCACACTTTCTCTCACATGTATTCACACTCACACTGCAACAAAGGTAAAGAATTTTAACATCGAACAATGTTTAACATAGTACTATTACATTGGGCACTCAAAGGCATATCTATGAACTTATTATATATGTGCAGTTTTCATATATCTGGTGTTCATGCAATCGTATTTCGGCACACCTGCCCTAATTATTTGGATTTTAAGAGTGGCTGGACCTACGAGATCAATGACATAGAATGGGCCTTTGTACTTGTAGTTCAGAGCCTTTGCTCCTGCATGGTTCTTGATCCAAACCCAATAACAGAGTAAAATTTTGTTAGCTTGGTGTTTACAATCAAATTGAACTTTCATCTGAGCCTGTGCTTCTAGTAATTTCATCCTGGGTCGCTCCCTGTATTTTCGTAAATGTTCGCACCAATTATCATCTCGTTCGGAATACTGATTAGCCACTACATGAGTTGGCTGTGTCGCTTCAACACCATGCAACAGATAGAAAGGTGTAAACTTGGTACTTAAATTGATTAAAGTGTTATAATTAAACAAAATTAAATCTAAGTAAATGTTCCAATTAGCAGGATCCTGTTGCGCTAAAGCAGTCATCTGTGTGCCAACTATGCAATTTATAGATTCGACTAGACCATCACATTCTGGATTGTAAGGTGTCTGCAATTTACTTATTTTCAAGTTTTTGAGAAGTTCTGCAATTAACTCATCGTTAAAACTCGTGCCCCAATCCATTAAAATTTGTTGTGGGCAGCCATATTTTAATATTACCTCCTTAATAAATGTTGCACACATCTGTGCATCAATACTTTTAACTGGTTTTGTAACTACATATCTGCTAAAAAAACTCTGTAATTTCTAAAATGTATTTATTGCAATTTTTTGTAGTTGGAAGGGGTCCTTTAGCATCCAAACTCCATGTTTTCAAAAGGGAAGGGGGGAATGGGTGTAATTACACATACTGGTTTTATATTAAGTGATTTCACTTTTTGACAGACCAGAAAATGCTTAATATAATTTTTAACGTCACTATTCATGCTTTCCCAATAATATGTCTGCTTAACATTTTGTAATGTCTTAAATAGACCAAAATGATCACCTCCCAAAATGGTGTCATGCTTCACCAACCAGCTTAGTGTGGCCACAGCCACATGACACCGCCAATGGCAGCCACACAAGCAACAACAGCAGAGATGGGCATAGCACCAATGCACTTCCATTCACTGCCCACCTTCTCTTGACTCACTACCGAGGACCCACAAGCATTCCTGAGAGACTGCACACAACGTTTAACCAGGTATGGTGTGTGTGAACAAGAGTGGCCAAAATGTGTTTGGGGCTAATTGATGGGTATACAATACATCATTATGTAATGCTGTGGAGGGAATTTTAGAGTGCATTCCAGTGCCATTTTGCAAACACATGCTAATCCCTACCAGCACAAGGCCACACTGTTCTTGAAGCACAAAATCACTGTGAGACACATGCTGTATCTCCAAACCGGAAAATTAACCTCATTAAGAATTTCCACCCACAATTGCAGAGACCGAAATTCTGGGAGCAGTTGAGGCCAAAGTAAGATCAGAATATAGGCCCGCTATAGCGCTCATAACAAATAGTAGCACTGTGGTTTTTATCAGATCAGCCGAATTATTAAACCAAACCAATAGGGAACAGGAATTGCTATGATGGGAACGGGACATGTTTCTCACACACCACGCATGTGACCCATAACAACGGGTCAGGACCGCATAGCCGTCACCTGTGCGAGCATCCACTGGGACAGCCAAAACCCCGTATCACAGAGACCTGGAACACAGCAGCACAGCTTGGTCTACACACACAGGCCCAACCACAACAGGGGAGGTCACAGCAGGGGGCTGCACCGGTAAGGGGCACCCTCCCTTTCCATGCCACTGTTGTGAGGGATAGTAATTCCCCTGGCATAGTGAATGCCCGAAGTGTAGTGTCAAATATGAATCAAACACAGAAATCAAAACACCACCGACAGGAAAAAACTTGTCAGGGTAGGAGATCTGGATGCTCACTGCCCACGGGCCACTAGCATGAACTTAACTCCGACACCTTAACAGATTGTGCCGAATTTAACACCGACACCTCAACATATCATAATACAGCAAATTACCAAGGGAAGTCAACAAATAATTACGGTAGCCATTACTTTAAACAATAAGCAATTCGATGTCCTAAAAGATACAGCAACATCACACAATTTCTTGCATATTAGGTTCATTGTCAAGAGAAAACTGAGGTTGACAACACAGGTGTTACAACTCGCCATGTGGCAGCACACCGGGGAGACTATGGGATAGACAATAATAACTGTCTGCATCCGCGATGTAGAAACCACTACTACAGCCCTCTTGTCAGCTGACCTGCGGGGAGATGCCTTACCTTATATTCCCTGCCTCACCAATCAAATTACCATTGCAGAGCCAGCAGCCCACAGAATTCATTTCGGCCAAAAAGAAAGGAGAACAGTATACAATCTCGAACCACGGCACACAAGTGTATGTATTTTTAAAATACTATGTTTTATGTAATATATTAATTAATTTAAAGTCACAAATAATGACAGGTTTAATTAATGAAAAAACATCAAACATGTTTCAAGATTTTTTAATATATTGAATAATACTTAACAAACAAGGTTTTACATTCTGTTAAGGTCATTGTTCAAAAAACCATTCATTAGAAGCTTTTGTGAAACCTTTCCATCTAATCAGTGACCTATCCTTTTCCATTCTAATAACTTGGCCATCTAAATATTAATTTGGAGAATTAACTTTTTGCAGTTTAAAGTTCATAAAGCCCACCTTTTATTGGTTCACCATCGTAGCTTTCAAGGTCCACTCTAAGGTAAGAGTGTCTAACTGAAATAACTTTACATATTTCATACGACCAACTTTCAGTATATTTATTCTCAAAACACACTTGCCTTGGTAATATATACATATCTCCAACTTGAAGAAACTTTTGTTTTCTCTCATCGATTACTTTAGGATTATTATAAACAATTTTCAATAACCTGTTGTCTTTAACCATTTCAGGTGCCATCTTGATAGTTCTGTGGTATCTTGGAATTATAGAATTCCAGTATTACAGGCAGAACAGTAATCAATTTGTAAGTTCTGTGCAAAGTGAAATGTTTATATATTAGAAGTTTTAATTTTTTGTTGGAACATTTGTCAATAGCATCTTTAATTTCAGAGTATGCAACATAATAATTAACTCCGTACTCTTCCATTAGTTTCTTGAAATCATTATTAAAGAATTCCTTTCATTTGTCGGCATGTAGCTTTTTAGGCATTCTTTCATTGCCTTGTTCTTCACAGGTACACCTCATTCATATTTGGAATTAACACTTATTAAAGTTAAAATATATTTGTATCCCTTATTGTATTTTGAAAGCAATGTCATGTCACACAAGTCAACTTCAAAAAGTCATTTATTTCAAGCGTAATAACTTTTCTTCTAGGAAACTTTATTCAAGTTGGTGCATCTAATTCTTGAGGAATTTTACTCAGCTTAATTAAGAATATATCCTTCTTAAGTCAGCTCTTCAATAACATACACAATTTAATTTGTATATGAATTATTCCCAGACTGTTTTGACACGATGAGAAATTTCAATCTGTTCACCAACTCGTTGGGATTGTTCCAATATACTGGTGAAAATCTATTGCCCACTTCATCTTAATACATTCCAATTATGACCAAATCACCTAATAAATGTAATTTCGGGTGATATTTGTCTCCAGCACAATTATTTGCATTTGTGCATGTAACAAATTCGTTATACTTTTCCAGAACAGTGTCAGAATATCCATTAGGAAATGTTTCAAACAATAATTAAAACAATCCTTTACTTGCATCGGTCACATAGTCACCTATATGAATTATTTTTTCAGGAAAAACATATATAGTGTATCTCCAAAGAACCATACGTATTCATGTCGATATACAACAAATGTCATTTCACAAGCAGGTAAAGAACTTTTTAAAGCTAAATATCTGCATGTTTATTAAAAAAGGGCTTGCTGTTTCTCTTTCTTTAAAAGTTCTTATAACTTAATTTATGCTGGTATTATCATTCTATGCAAATAATGAACTATGTGTTGTATCCTTTCTATTTGTAACCGGTTTAAATATTTGTTTGTTTAAACCATCCCATTCCATTCATACCCATTTTGCTTGCATGTATTTCTTCTTTACTGCAGACATGACATCATGTAATTCCAAAGCAAAGTCAGAAATTTATTTCAATAGTTCATATTAATGTTCCCATATTTATATATTAATGTACTGGTATTCAAGCTGCAACACTAATCCAAGTACTCTGCACTTCTCAATCTTATCGACTTTGCCTAAAACTGCATTTAATTTAATTCCAATTTGATTATAAAAATTATTCGTGATTTCAAATCCTCACTTTGCTTTTTCACCTCCATCTGTATAACTAAACATAATGATTTAATAATTAGTTCAATATTAATGTATTGTGATATCTTTTCCATTATTGTTTCACGTTGTCCTGCAATACTAGTTTTTTAGCAAATCATTAAGTACAATTTTTAAACACTCTAAAGGTTCATGTGTTCTAGTTTCCATATTCTGCAGTGCAGTCATTACATTTGCTAAAATTTCGTAAATGTAAATAATATTCATAAACAGTTTTGTAATACTTTCAATTGACTTTGTTAATTTATCTTGTATGTCAGTCGATTTTGATTTAAATACCTCTAGTGTAATTGTGTTTAAGTGTTCCACATACTGTTTATTTAACACATTACTATCTTTCACTATCATACCTATGTTACGGAATATATGACCATTCAAATCACAATTCCCATCACGATTTTTGGTTAAACATGTATTTATCTATGTCTTACACCACTATGATCAAACTTTGAAATACTCACTATTCTTTATCTGGAAGTATAAAAATATTAAAACCACAAAAATATCTGCATTTATATAGGGAAAGTGTAGGCATGATTACCAGACATCCATACTTGTCTTTTGAACATTAAAAACACACAACTTTAAATTTTGCAAAGACATATCACCTATTATACTCTATAGATCAAAAAGTAATTGGGCATCCGTGAAGATAGGTAATTCAGTACGTCAATTGACTTGTGTGGCTGCCATAAGCTGCAGGCCAGTGTAGAACCAGTTGACAAGGAGATGGCATGAGGTATATAGCTATCGGACTGCGATAAGAGCGTGATTGTGGGCTGCCATATCAGTGGGCTGTCTGGCCAGGCAATTGCACGGAAGGTAAACAGGCCCAAATCAACGGTCGCATTTGACCTGCGTACTAAGTGGAAGGTCCATGGGCATTGTGCCAATGCTGCTCATTCTGGGCGACCTTCAATCTTGACCGACAGAAATTGCAAAACCCTGAAAAGTGAAATTGTTAAAAATAGGGCACAACCCATGGTTACAATCCGACAGGAGTTTCATACAGCAACAGGTGTATCGGTTTCCATTGGAAAATTGCGTACAGAGGTCCACCGACTTCGATATTTCGGAAGAGCAGCTGCACATAAGCCCCATATCACAACAGTCAATAAAGCTCGGCGACTCAGGTGGTGTTTGGACTGTCGCAACTCGACACTGGAGCAGTGGAAGTCGATTCTGTTGAGTGATGAGTTGAGGTTTACATTATTCTGGTCCGATGGATGTGAATGGGTGTGATGTCTATCTGGGGAACAGCTTCTGCCGGAGTGTATAGTGCCAACTAGGAAATTCGGTGGTGGTGAAGTGATGATGTGGGGCTATTTTACGGCTTTCGGCGTAGGATCGCTCGTGTTTGTCTGTGGTAGCATGAACACAGAGGCCTATTGTAAAATTCTGGATAGTGAATGCTCCCTAAATTTTGGCGTTTTTACAGAATGAACCTATGTTTCTTCCAGGATGACACAGCCACGGGTCATTTTTCAAGGGCTACTATGCAGTGGTATGACGACACCAATGTTCGCTGATTGGACTGGCCCACCCAGAGCCCCGACCTGAACCCTATAGAACATCTTTGGGACGAACTGGATAGCCAGATGAGGGCTCGTTAGGCATGGCCAAAATCCATTGCTCAACTACAGGAATGGTGGCAAGAGGAATTGCGAAGAATCCCCATGGATGTCCTGCAAACACTCATAGAGAGCATGCCAGACAGGGTGGCTGCTGTTATAGCTGCAAGAGGTGGCTCTACGAGATCCTAATGGGGTGACAACCACTCAGCAAACATTGTGGACACAAGGCAAATAACTTTTTTTCGATAGTGTATTATCATTGTAACTGTGTTCTAAATTCAAATTGTCCATTTTAAACACTATTAACAAATTTGCATTATCGAACAAATAATGTTTTGGAATAGGAGCATAACTATGTGACAGATAAAAATAATATATATTTGAATGCCTAACAAAACTAAAATAATTTTGCATTTCTCATTGAGGTTCACTCCAAACATCGAAAGTAAATTCTGTATGGGGTAATGTTTCATTCGGAGTCACAGCTTCATCTGTATTATTAAAAGGGAAATATTGCATTCCTTCAATTTATGACAGAAAGTTTGATAATTTTTTTATTACTCTTGATATGTTATTTTAGAAAACATAAATTGTTTCAAGTTTTATACCATTTGGTTGTTCCAATGACATATTAACACGCATTTTTCCACGCAAAGACGGACTGCTTATAATGCACCACAAATTTGGCAGTGAAAGAATGACATATTTCTGTAGAATTAAATTCTCTTTCATATATACAATTACTCGAAGATGCACACTTTGTTTACAACCTTCATTTGTACATAAAAGTGTAATGTAACATACTGAAATAAAAACTATAAATGCAACCCTATAATAGGAATGAGTTCATTTGAAAACAATGGCTCATACTAGACACATTAAAAAATGTCACTGAGTACTGAAAACATGGATTAATAAATAGCCATTTGAATTCCACTTGCCCAAATACAATTACTGTGGTGGAGAAATGGAGCTTTTAAAAATATTGGCACAGAGCAATCAAAAAATAAACTCATTGGATAATACCTGTAAAGAGCACGACATAGTTTATGCTTAGGAAAAATTTGAAACAATGGCATATAAAAGAAATGATTCTAGCCTATAAAGTAACGATTATAAGTAAGAATCCATCCACATCCACAGGTTAAAAGCTCGGCATTTGGGTCGTAGACAAAGTAATACAAGCAAAAGTCAAAATAGGCATGGGAGTAAAACGTAAGACCAAGAAAAGAACCAAGAAAGATGGGATATTACCATTCACTTTCCGTTCATTATCAGTCCTTGCAGCTCTACTGGGTGGAGTTTCAGCCCTTGCTAAATCAGCTAAATCAAGTGGGAAAGGAATGTATCGTAAACTAAACAAAGTTGGACAAGGACAAAAATCTTCGAATATAGAAAGAAGCATAGAAAGTCTTAAATAAACCTGCAAAACACACTAACAAAGATATTATTATATTGGTAAAGAAACTGAATATTCATTATTTCCAAGGTGTCATTATGAGAGATGATTTACCAAAGAAACCCAACCTTCATGAATGCATGATGGTCAACTCATATTCCAAACTAAACGAAGGAACACATTGGATTGTATTAAGTAAATATGCAAATCAGTTATTGTATTACAACCGTTTTGCTGATTTACGTCCACTAGTTGAAATACACAACTATTTACAAAACACGCAAATAAAGTACAATTATAAAACAGTGCAATTACCAAATACATCTAATTGTGGACATTTATGTTTAAGATTCCTGGATATAAAACCTAATAGTTAAATGTCAATTGTTATATTATTATATTAAGTTATATTATATAATATTAAGTAGTAACTAATTGCATTTGCATTTGGTTCATTTCCCAGCTTGTAAGTTAGATGGTGAGTGGCAAATAAGCTTAAGTGAATTCGTAACTTACAACTGCATACCCAATATATATGCACAATCAATCATGCACATTTCAAATTGTCGAAGAAAAGTATAAGTTTGTGATACTGGTGGTGTCATACGAACTCGAAGACTTGGAAACATTATTAAGGCAGCATTAACTTAAAATGTATATTTTTGATCACGTGGAAATCCAAATCATTTAACTAGTATAACGCATAGTAATGTCGATACCGATTTCACTGAAAACAATTCAATTGCAAATATTATAGGCTACGAACAGAACTTGTATCCTGCTAATCAATTACGTTAATCATCAAAACAAGTTAGTATTTTGTCAGTTAATGTATGTCATATAAATGTAAATATTGTAGGTGGTTCGTATTTGAATAGAACACCAACAAACACAACAACTGAATTTACTTGTGCAGTGGCTCCAGGTTAACAAATAATTGAAAAACCAAATATTATAATCTATATTGCAGTAATAGTAAATCATGTTGATGAAATAGTCGTTACAATTGTCGATCAAATTGGTAAACATTTAATTTTAGAAACGAAATTATGGTGTGCTTAGATTTAATTAAAAGTATATAATCCTTGCATTCTGTGCATATTAAAATCAAACTGGAGATTTTGTATCATATTCAATATGAGTGTAAAGAAGTCAGTTCGATTATAAACGTGGATGGTTCAGTTAAACAAACGTATATAAATAGACATATACTGAATCGTAAAGTTCTCACTTCAATTAATAACCCCATGAGATTAACACAGGGTAACGAATTGTTTCTAAGAGAACTAAGATATAAAGGTAATAGAAATGGAAAACATACTTAATGTCGAACAGCCCATAATGTTTGAATATGCAATCACCAATACTGAAATACCTGTGTACGAACCATTCAGAGCAGAACCACGTATGTGTCTGTCAGAAATAAAGATTCCTATACCAAATCATGACGTTAATTCATTACTGTCGAAATTAAGTCTATGCTTCAGAGGAACAATTAAAAAAGGCAGCCAATAAAACTAATCCTGTGACTATAGGAATAGTGAGGAACGGAATACTTCACTTGATTGACAGAATTTAATATCTTCTGAACAGGGTTGAAATCGGCCCAACTCGAGATGTTGGAATCACATCCATGATAATAATTTACTTCTTGTAAACTGTAAACAATCTTTATACAGGGCTTTTGGCAGGGTTGCACCATGTTAACAATTACACACTGGAAATAAACCCAGTTGGGAAATACAAAGTTGTAATACCATTGAGTATGGTAATTGCATTTGCTGAAGACTATAGGAATGTTTTAGTAAATGCCAAACAAGAATTATCCTATTTGGTAATATGCACTTGAACGTTATATGCGACAGCCAATGACGAGGAAGCTGTAACATTTTAATTAAGCAGTGTAAATGGTTGATGCCACATATTGGAATTAACACTTGCGAATGCGTAAAGTTTCTTAAATATATTGAAAAAGGGAAGAACCTAGAGCTTGCATTTAAAAGTTATAATCTGGAGTCGTTTTCTTCATTACCAGCATCAGACAAGATTGTATGGAATGTAAATTAAGCTTCTCAAATGAAAAACTGAGGTATGTCATTATATGTTTTCAAATAAATTTACAAAATAATATATGGGCAGACATACCAGTTTTTGACCATTGCAATACGAAAAACATTAAACGTTATTTAAATAGCTAAGCATATCCCTATATGGATTTTAATACAAACTTTTTAAATGGCGAATATCTTATGTGCTACAATTTGTACAAACAGTTCAAGGAAAAAAATATTATGTTAAAGTTAGTGCATCGATCTTAGAATCAGACTCATTTCAGACCAGAGGACCTTTATTCGTATTTTATGTTAGCAAACGAAGTTCTCAAATTGAAATAAGTGCAAACACGTCCATTCCACCAAATACTGAAGCCTATGCATTAAGAATACATGGCAGATAAGTATTATAATATGACACTAATATTATTATATTATAATGTTAGAGATAAATTGGTTAAGGTACTGACGTGAATCTGTAGACAACAAACTATCATCATTCAGTCAAGTTGTTCTGCAATATTCAGGTTTCCAAGCTACTAACACATTCATCCTATTATATAATAGGACTATATGGGTCTGTTTGTCCGACTTTAATACTTCCAAGTCTCTTTAAACTCAACAGAGTTCTTCAAATTTTACGCAGCGAATCCTCAGGGTGAAATACACGTCAAGCTCGAATTTCAGCAAGATCAGGTTATGCAATCATTACCTTTTTCCCTAATAACTCATTTTTAATTACTTTTCCCTCTGAAAATGTTGTATTAATGCATAGAGATTACTGCATAGTAATGGAATACAATTTTGGTTGTCTCTAAATGTCAATGTTGAGTTAAATAAGTGAGGCCACGGTGGTCAAGTGGCTAGAGCGATTCCAAGTGGGGCCTTAGTGGCTCAGTAGTTAGAGCAATTCCAAGTGGAGCACAGTGGCTTAGTGGATAGAACTATATCCAATGTTGAGATAATTAAAATTTTTTTTTTCAGTCTTTGTACAACAAAAATGTGTAACATCGTAACGGTTCTAGGCCCGTGACAATACTAAAAACGAGATCATGGTCTCAGCCCCTAGTTATTAAATAATTGGCTATTAGAGATATGTAAGACCACACAATCATCTTCAGCTTCAAACCACCATTCGACTGGGATTACCGAAGTCCAAAGAATAAGAAGACATACACATGGGTAACCAAAAATCATCATGGGCTAGCATTGGAGAGTGGGTGTATGGACTATGATAATGTAGAGGTATTTGCAAGAACTACCTAAAAAATTGGGTGATATTTGTGGGTGGATTTGATCAAAAAAGGATTTTAGAGAGTGCGTGGAATGTAAAAAAATACATATACAGAAATACTATAACTGACCTTCTTTCAGAAAGCTGATTCAATTGTATGGCTATAAATCACCATTAGTCTTAGCAAATGAAAATTCTCAACTAATGATGACATGGTAATTGAAGACTAACTGAGGTAAAGAGGAGGAGCAGGAGGAGGAGCCACCAATCAACATATACGACCTATACTACAGTAGTTGGCACATCCTGTGATGAGAGAACCTAAGGCAAAAATAATTAAAGGAGGCAATTCGCTACATTAATTAACTTGCGACGGAGAACAGGGAAATAAACTTGCGACATTCACCACTTTAATTATGAAGAGGGAAGTGATTTTCTCAGCATGATATGCCTGGGATTGTGATGTTGGCAAGAAGTGTCTCAATAGTATGAACTATCTTCAATGAATGTAATTTAATATAGAAGTAATATATTTGTGCAAACTTATACAGTTTAAAAATGGAAGAAGATAATAAAGTTACTTGCTTGTGCATACAAAAATCGAAATGTATATTGAATATTAACCAATGGTTTGGCCACTACATGTGCCTCCATATTGGCTCTGGCTTTAGCCACTAGGAGCACTGGTGTCGCTCTCGTTCGATTAGTCAATCGGCCGTCATATTGGTTCTTGAACTGGCCGACAGGGGCGCTGTTTATTTTAGAACTCAAAATACCACCTGGAATAGTGCGGGATCGAACTGTCGGACCATGCGTCACTAAACGTACACATTAGACGACTTTTTTTTATCCCTAATTAGACGTTGTTGTGACATTTTTGACGTTGACGAAGCTCTAGTGAGACCGACTTGTTGACGAATTCCCAGTGCGACAATCTAGCTGAGCATCCGCCACGTCGGAGGGACCGGGGCGCGAACCCGCAACCCTCCGACTACAAATATGCCACCCTACCCCTGAGCTACGAGCGGCTATCACGACATGCACTGGAACAAGAGTTTATTAGTAGTATATCGCATGTAGAGTAATAAATAATAACTTTCCTCTCATTAAGAAATTACAATTTTATTATTTAGTATATAACTTATAAGTATTTCATTTATATATCAATAATTTTTTAAGATTAAAATCAAATTGATAATTTCATGTATAAATTTCAATTATGTAATTTTGATTTCTTATTTAATTTTTTAATTATTTATAATCAATAATTTTATTGTTTTATTTATAATTTTTATTTATTATTAATTGGTTTAATTAAATATATATATATATTATTTAAGATTTAATTATATACTTTTATTTTGATACATTTTTTATTAAACTTTAAAGTGTATCGAGTGAGGAGCCTACAGATTCGTATTTGTCAGGCAGATAAGAATATGTAATCAGAATATATGATTATGTGACTATGATAAGCACCATTTTGAATTTTTAAGAAAATTTAAAAACTGTTTTAGCAAATATATTCCAAGTGTTTTATACTATGAACGTTGATTATTCGCACTTTACGATTAATATTTATATAACATTTTTTTTTTTTTTTTTATATTCCAGACTTAAGTATGTAGGGATCTCTATGTTGAACTTAGAATATTTCCTTCTCCTATGTAAATGTAATATAATGCTTGTAAATTTTTTCCAACACACCACCCCATAAACTGTTCAGTATCCATTCAACCTAAACTAAGATAACCTAACCCAATCATTTTGAAAAAATTTGAATAATATTTTTTATTTTTCCTGACATTCAACCATCACATTCTAGTCATCGCCAGAACCCACTTCACCACCCCTCCCTCCAGCCTTAAGAGTCATATGGAATTGTACTAAATACCAAAACACACACACACATATATATACACACATATACCTTTCACCATGCTATTAGCTTGCCTCATTCATGCTATTAACAATAGATCCATATCCATCACTGTACCTCAGACTTACTGATCCGTAATAACAGTCAACTATATTGACTACCATTCCAGCTCATCTAACTTTGCCAGTTAGACAACACATAAACAAGCCATACCAGATGCCGAACCAATCAAATATTCCAACCATGATATCATAATATCATGCTAATAATTTAGTCATCTACGACATCCATATCGTCTTAATTCCCATTAAACCATTCCCCTCATTCTAACCGGCAATACCAGCTAAGCATTCTGCCCCTCTCATACTAACTACATAATAAACGAATCATACAATTGAACCATTCTCCCCGCACCATCTAAGCTATACTTTTTTTCATACTACCAAAATAACTGAACATTTGATCAGATCATACCAATCAGCAATACAAGAAACTAACTGTACAACCAAGTCATACTTGTGTGCTTTGCACCCCATGTCGGCAATATGAATATATAAATACATATATAAATATTTAAATGTTGATTCAAACTGATTTAATAAATGTTTCAAAGAAGCAGATACACATTATTACTATGAATTTATATAAAACTTTGATTCACATATACATATATTCAATAGATGGATCACCGCATTCTTTTGCAGAATATCCGCTCTACTAACCAACATCAGACTGAAAATTTACTCATACCTCAAGGTAGAAGCCAAGTATACCCCAGTTCAGACGACTTGAACAAACATGTACAAGAATTAAACTCACGACGCCCCCTTCATTTTATCCGAGTACCAGCTGATCTCTTAAATGTGAAGAGCAAGTCTGTACCTGACCGTCACCACGCCCCTTTAATTTTATCCGAGTACTAGTTGACCTTGTAAATGTCAAGAACAAGTCTGTACCTGCACGGTAACTAGAGTCTGTTCACGCTTTCTGCCCATTATCGCACCTGGACGATGTCAGGTAACCTTAGTCAACATATAGAATTTCTGCTCCCACTTGTCTGGTAACTGGAGTCTGTACGTGCTTACAAGTCGATTGCACAATCTACAGTATGTCGAATGACCATGGGCGTGGGAATAGCTGTGTTAGCATGTCTGTACCTGCACGGTGTCTGGTAAATAAAGAGAATGAGTCAGCAGGCTTCACGAGCAATTACAAGCCTGCAACTTCGAGAGCAAGTACAAACCTGCAACTTCACAGAGCTAGCTATCTCGAACCCAATATGACATATAAGGACAGGGAAGAATAAAATGAATGCAAAGTAAAGTAAAAACACACTTTCATTAAAAAATAAATCTATGAACATGTCAATGATTCCTACTTCATAATGTCTGTCTCGTCGACCCAGGAGTCGGCACGCTTCCAGTGTCCAAGCCACCTCAAGTACACACGTCCATTACATCGTTTCAGCACCTTTTCCACCAAGAACACATCTGGATACTTCGTAGGCAGAGTCTCCTCTGCGTAAAAGCCTTCGACGATGGGTTCACCTAGTAATATATCCAAGTAATTCATTCGTGGGTACCAATGTCGTATCCGAACTACCTTGTACATTTATGGCGACCAGTTGTGATGGAAGCCTTTATGGAAAATGCCACACTGTTTAATGGTGCGCTCCGGGTCTCAGATATTCGCTTGAGGGTTTCTGATGTCCCTCCTCGTCGGTATAGCATAAAACGACCGAAGCAAGGAGTCGTCCTCGACATCTTCGGGCTTCATGTGAGTAGTAGAATGAACAGTAGAATTATACTCGCGAACGAGTTTCGCAGAACCCATTCGCAATGTTGTTTCCATTCGCAATGAAATGTCTCCACATTTGGCCATTTAGAGTCCAGTGAAAACGCCCGACAATGTTAGCCTTGAGTCCAGAGTACATGTATAAGTGATTTATGCAGTAATTTTCCATCAGCACACAGAAAGTAGCATTAAAGCATTCTTTACCGAAGACGGTGTGGAGATTTTTCGGTATGCGTCATTCTGTCAACACATTCACCATGACTACTTTGATGTCACGTGCATTGTTCGACTTGAACGGCCTTACCCAGACATACTTGGAAAATGTGTCTATTACGGTCAAAATGTAGTGGTGGCCTTTATTCACATGAGCAAAATCATGCATTTCGATCAGATCGGATCGGAAAGTATCGTCCAGCCCTTTCATGATATACTTTCTCCAAGGGATAATCCTTCTAGCCATCCTTGCAATTCACCTGAAATTACATATTTCATCATCGTACTACGTAGCCAGATTCGATGAGTTTTTCGATTACGGATAATCATGTTAGTGTGCGACCAATTAACAGCAGACGGAGTAGGGACCAGTAGCTGTAGTCTATCGACAAGTTCCTTCGGATCGTCCCAATAGATGTAGTCTATCTTGCGTTTCGTGTCGATCTTCTGCAGCAGTAGACCTAATCCAGAAGCTACGACCAATCGTGGAAACAGTTATTCGATAATGTCGAATTTTACATGGTCCGTGTCCTTAAATCGTCATGTTGAGGGGTTATCATTTGCATAATGAAAATGACTGTACTGTAGCAAGCGATGGTATTTCTGCAAATCTGATTCGGCTTAGTGTCCGGGATGCCTACGAAACAAAAGTTCCCACTAACCATGTGTCATTTTCATCTTGCAGTTGCCTATCTGCATCACATTTCCTGGAAAAAACATCACTTCCTTGTTTCCGAGAAACCATGAATCGTCGTGGTCTCGCAGGCTATATATCTTGTCGCTGTTCTGATCGGAGTAGGAAGTGATGTAGTGTCCGACCCGCATGCCCACCTCGGGTTCGCATTCTCGTGCTCGTTTCTGTTGCTGTGCATGCAGAAAGTCGATCAGAGGCAAATCATCTTCATCGCTAGTGATGCCACCTTCCGATTTGGGCAATTCCGGGCTTCTTTTGGTTTACGTGTTAGAGTAGATACTTCCACCTTGATTTCATTTTTGATATCTGTCAGAGGCAAAATTTCCTCCTGGTGTTGTCGACCAAGTTCGTCGCGATGGCTGGTTATTGACTTGTAAGCCTCTTCCCTTTGATTTTCGAGATACAATTTATAACTATTGGTGAGTAGATATTTCGTGCGAATATCTTCGATGGCTTGCTGCAGCTCATTCATCAGTTCGGTTCAGTCCATCATTATTCATAGAATGGAATCAATTCACATCTACACAGGTATGTATACATATATTCACTCTAGTGTTGTGGAAAGTAAATCTTCGATCTTTTCTACTCGGTCAGTGAAGGCATCCAGCATATTCTTGCTATGTCTCCCAAGGACGGTTTTGGCAGAACATTAACATATTTAGAAGAGTTTTCAAATCTTCCTGTCACTGCACATTCGACACATTGATCAAGTCTATTATCCCTGCCTCCATGCTCCCTATGTGCCTGTTGATAGCCTCCATATCATCCACCAATTTATTTTTCACGCTCGTGATCTTTTGCCCAACAGGCTACTGACCCCTGCAAATATCGGCGAGGTGAGCTTCCATTAGAACATTTCCCTCATTATCATCGGAGCACAGACCATATCCGAACTTGGAAATTATATTGTGACTCATGGTCAGTGTCTTACTAAAATTGATCAAAGTCAAACCTGTACCAGCCTTTATATAGAGGAAAGTCTTTTACGATCACAAAAATCCATATTTCTTTTTCCAGCACAAGGCACATATATCCTTAAACTCTGTAAACATCATGTCCGTATTGACGTGGTTATCGTATGCGTACCGTAAATTCATATCATCCACGTATAACTGTACCAACACATTAGCATTATCGCGAAGCAGTTGTTTGGGTATGCACAAATAAGTCTGTCCGAGGTACAAACAGTAAACATATGCGTGTCATCCCATGCTATAGTATTCTTGAATACAAGTCTATTTCTCGCAGGCAATGTCATGAAAGACAATTGTCGAGTTTGTCAGTGCTTCGCTCAACGATATGATGGTTGTGTTATCTCTGTATTGGACATAACCCAAAACTTACATGGTCTGCAGTATTTGTGCCAATCGTTAATATTTCGGTTGCTGGAGTGATTTTAAGTACAGTTACACATTCTCGAACCGAAGACCGTTAGGTTGTTCCAGCAGGCTCAGTAGGATGCATGTTTTGCCAAAACCCGATGGTCCTGCAATGATGCAGTGCACAGTATTTGGAAATAGGATTTCATGTCGTGATTCGTGGGAGATAGCTTCACCTTCAGCACGAATTCATATGGGTAGAATAACATCTTGCTTGGCAATCTGTATGTTACCACTGCAATCTTCTGGAGCAGGTAGAAGCGACTGTAGTTGTAGAGAACCAGTGCTACAAGTTATTGAACGTGTGTTTAACAAATCCCTACAAGAAAACTATCTCTTGCAGAAATCGCACTGAAATGTCACACTCGAACATTTAATTCTGCAGGTTGTTATTTCATGTCGTTAATTCCACAAATCTGCGAATGCTTTACTACAGGAGCAGCACGACAATTGCATTTTTGACATTGTAGGTCCATACTGTTCCAAGTCTAGAATGATACTGAAATGAAACATATATAAGTGTTATATTTATTAGTTTCAGGCCAGTCTTATTAAATGCGTCGTAAAGTAAAGACATCGAAATCCGGCCGTGGTATAATCAATACGCTGATCAACAGTCTACCGTTCGAGCTACACACTCCTGGACACAGGTTCTGTGGTCCAGGAACAAAGCTAGCCAAAAGCTTAGCACATGGCGATACGGGCAATAACGTGCTGGACGAGGGGTGCATGTCCACGATATCGTTTATTCCCAGCACAAGGATCTGCAAATCAGGCACCAGGCAGACAAGATACTTGCACAGAAGGCCGACGAGATAAGAAAATCGGCAGATAATGGACTCGGTGAAAAAACAGCTGTGTGGGGTGTTTCCAACACAATGAAAGCCAAGATGAAAATGGGCATGGGAGCGAAGAAAGCAAGACAAAGTTCCAAGAGGAGAGGGAAGAAAAAGAAGGGAGGATTCCTTCCTGCCTTGATTCCTGCAATCGGTGCCCTGGGTGGTATCGTCGGCGCCATATCGAATATCGTTAGTGCAGTGAAACAAGCTTCGAACGAACGTAAGCAATAGGTAAAAAACCGTAGCCACAATTTTAAACAGGAAGCTTTCGCCATTGCTAAAAAAAATGGCAAAGACTTACATACTACGGCCCTACCGAGGAGGAGGTGCGAGTAAGATAAAGGGTCGCAGCAGGAGAAGGCGCTAATGAAATATCTACCGAAACAGCCCCTCGCAAACGGATTTAGAACTGTTTGCACGAATATTGAAGATAGCTAATTTTAGAGGAGTGTTCATGCGATATGCTTTGCCTGCTAAGCCAAAATGTAATGAATGTGCCATAATTAATCTGGACATGGCAGTCGGACCTGGCATGCACTGGGTAGCGTATGCAAAAAAGGGTAATCATGCAAACTATTATGACAGTTTTGGGAATTTGCATCCTCCACCCGAACTGCGACTGTGCCTGAAAAATTGCTAACTAACCTACAATTACGAAACGGATAATCTGCCTAACAGATGGAACTGTTGGCATTCTGTCTTTGTTTCTAGTGCAGTGGAATAAAAAGAAATTGTAGGCGAATAATTATTCTTTAATCGTTTACACAAAAGGTGTTTGCATCTCTATTCTCCAGTCAGTATATCGGTGTCCGCCATTCTAAGTAGTAAGACATCCGAGCTGAGGGTAATGTTTTACCCGCCCTTGGAGCTGGAAGGCGACCGATTTGTAGGACTTACGGAGTTTCAGACTTACAACTCTATATCAAACATAGAAGAATATGTGAATTCTGCATTCCGGTATGTAGCGGCAGGTGATGTTAGTGGAAATAAGCATTCCCACCGGTGCATACGAACTGAACGACATCGCTAATTTCATCAAGAAATCCATGCCATCAGATGTGACTTTCTAACTACCCAGTAACCCAAACACATTAAAGGCAGAAATATTTTGTAGTACAGATGTCGACTTTACGAAACCGGATACTATCGGACCAATGCTGGGGTTTGAGATGCGACACTACAAAGCTGGTTGTAAGTAAAGTTGTTTCGCTGTACATTTCAATTCAATTATACATTCTAATCAAAAAAACAAACAACTATTTATGTGTACTTACGTGACGAACACAACAATATCATTAACAGCATGCAAGCATTTTTTGGTAGTGTCTATTATTGTAAAATTTGTGACAAACAATACAATAATAAAGATTAACATGAGTGTAAGAACAAAATAAAAATATATGCAAATTATGTAAAAAAACACAGCATGAAAAAGTTTTGGAAGGTGAAGATAGTGTTAGAATATATTGCCAAAAATTTAAAAGATTTTGCTTCGGACACGAATGGTTTGCTAATGATGTATGTAAGGCAGTCTATAAGCGTAAAACTTTTATCAAAATATGTTTGAGAAATTAAAAACACAAATGTGATTATGTCAAATGTTGGAATTAAAGGAATTTGTGAAAACTGATGAACACAAATGTTATATGCAAGAGAAACAACAAAAATGCAGTTTTTACAACAGCTTGTACTTAAAATCGCAAAAGCAACATAAGGACTGTTCTTACACATAAAAATACTACTTTTTCTACTATGAAGCTACACAAGATTCTGGTTTTCACACACCAAACTTTATATCTGTTCAAGACTTTAATGGAAACAAAATACATTTTAGTACAAATGATGAGTTTTGCGAATGGGTAATATCTGCAGAAAATAAAGGATATACATTTATTGCAAACAATTCTAAAGGCTACGATTCATATTTTATTTTAGAATATTGTTTTATAAGTAGCATAAAATCTCAAACAATATATCAAGGCTCAAAAATTATGTAACTTAAAATATCGAGTCTAAACATCCAAATAATTGATAGTATAAACTATATTCAAGGAAGTCTTGCAACATTTACAAAAATATTTGGATTAGAAGAGATTAAAAAAGGATATTATCCACACTTTTTTAATATACCAGAAAATCGAAATAATGATGGAAAAATTTAAGCAACAAAATACTATGGAGTCGATACAAAGAAAGAAGCACGACGAAAAGACTTTTTAAAGTGACATTATGAAAAAACAAAAGGAAATTATATCTTAAATTTAAAAAAAGAACTTGCTGAATATTGTGATTCTGATGTTGATATTTTACGACGTGGGTGTCTTAAATTTAGAGAATCTTTTCTAGATATAGCAAATATAGACCCATTTTGCTACATAACAATAGTGGGTGTTTGTATGGCTTTCTTGAATCAACTTTTCTTATGAATAAGACTATTGCAGTAGTTAAAGATGATAACGAAGAAACTTTTAGTAAAGAATCAATTTCGTGGTTAAATACATTTCCAAATGCTCGATACGCATTAAATGGTGGAGAAGTTACTATTTGTGGAGCAAAAGTTGATGATTATGACGAAAAAACTAAAACTATTTATTAGTATCATGGCTGTTTTTGGCATAGTTGTCCTGATTGTTATTCACCAGACACAATACATAATTGTAACATTGAAATTATGTATGACTTGTGTACTAAAACAAACAATCGAACGACAATTTTTAGACAAAATTGTTACAAAGTAAGGGAAATTGTGGGCTTGCAAATTAAAAAAATCCAATTTCTATAAAAGTAATTTAGAAAAAACTAAAAATGTAATAGAACCATTACAATCAAGATACAAATTTTTTGGAGGTATAAGAAATGCTACAAAATTAAAAGTTTCAGGAAAAAAGTTATGATATATAGATATATGTAGTTTATATCCAACAGTGATGTTTTTTTGTTATTACCCAGTTGGTCATACTTTAAAAATATTTTACCCTGAAAATTACGACGAAAATTGGTTTGGATTGATCAAGTTTTGCCACCACGATATTAAATCATACAGTACATCCAATTAAGCAAGAAAAACTATAGTTTACTTTATGTTTAAAATATGTTGTAGAGAAAGAAAGAGAATGTAAATATCGTGAAGAAGAGTAATAGATGGTACATGGACTAAACAAAACTATTAAAAAAGGTTACAAATTACTTAAAATGCATGAAGTTTGGCATATATTACTGATCCAGCTTGTTGGTACGAATTGTAATTAGATGATAGAATTGAAGTAAATAATGTTGTTTACATTAATGACAAAATAATTGTAGTATGATATAAATACAACAATAATTATGTAGAAGATAGCATAGACACAAATATATTTATAGCAAATTTTATCTCATCAAATACATGATTATGTTGATATGAAATGTAAGACAAATTAGGTGATAAAGTAGTATATTATGGCATAGGCAGCATAGTTTACATTGATGATTGTAAAAATACTATTAAAACAGGCTGCAGGCTTAGTGAATGGACAGATAAATTTGGGGAAAAAAATTATGGTATAAATGGGATAAGTACAGGGACTAAAATATCTGGTTATAAAACTTTTTTGGGAAAAAAAGTTACAAAAATTAAAACATTCACTCTACATCACGAAAAAGCTTTACAATTAAACATGAAATCAATGGGTGAATTGGTACAAAAAACTAAGAAATATGTGATAGTAGTATTAATATGCCGATTCGAGTGCAGCCCCCAGTTATCAGAAAAACAGCGGTAAATTAAATGCTCGAGCCATCAGAAAACCATCAGAAAAAATTACTCTTTATTTTCTGATCCAAAACATCAAATGCCGATTCGAGTGCAGTAGCAAAAAAGTGGCTCAAAAAGTTGCAGTTGGGAGCAGTTGCAAAAAGGTGACACAAAAGTTGCGTTTGGGTGCATCACCAAAATCACGACTTAAAAGTTGCGTTTGGGACCAGTTCCAAAAACGTGGATTAAAAAGTTACGTTTTGGAGCATTTGCACAAAAGTGGCTCAAAAAGTTGCGTTTGGTTAGACAGTAGTCTTTAGAAAAAAAAGTTGTGTTAGCGTTTGCGTTTGAGTGCATCTGAAAAAATACACGTAAAAAGTTGCGCTTGGGAGTAGTTGCAAACAATAGTGGCTCAAAAAATTTGAATATACGTAAAAATAAAATATTGTATATAATAAATGGGCACAAATAAAAATCAACTGATGTCTAATATTATGACGACCATGGCAATGAAAAGGCTAACGCATCTGGTAATGTTTGGAAATAATATACATTTAAGAAAGATGTTTTGGAGGAAAGAAAAAAGAAGAAATCTCAAGAGAAGTATCTCAAGTGTGAAAATTGTAATCCCTTTTACAAACCATCTCACATAAGAAGTCATCTTAAAAGTAGATTGCACAAAAGTCTTACACCAATACATAATAAATCACATGAACCAACAAATCTATGGGAAATTTCTAAAATATCACAACATTTAATATCAAAACGGATGTTCCCAAGAGAGAAACAAGTGAAATTTGAAACGTGCAGTCACTCTTACAAATCGTCTCTCATAAGAAGTCATTTGAGAAGTAAAATTCATAAGTACAAGCCCAGATTCAGTGTAGAAGAAATCGTAACAGCTTTTCATAGTAGGACCAAGGCTTATGCTGTAAAGAATGTGAATGCATTCAAAGACCCAAATCATTTCCAAAACTATGTAAAACAAACTGTCACGGGACTAATTAGTAAACATTTAAAATCACTCAAAGTGAACATGAAATTCTTCACTGAGAACAAAAGGGGAATTGATGAGAATATTTAATATGTAGATATCTCCTTTAAAACAAAGAACGAAATTATACTGGAATCGACTAATCTGGAAAATATTATACCAACAGCATATCGAAAATCATAGCTGAGATGGGGACTTTCGAAGCAAAGGGATCTCAGTGGGTACTCAACAGAATATTTAAACTAGAAGTGCGAATAAATAAATATGTACCATTCAAGGGCAGTTCTTATGTTGATCTCCCAGAAAAAAATCAAAACTGAGCAGGCGGTAATTAATGTTAAGAACAATGATCAAAAAAGTTTTTTGTGGTCTGTTCTATCTGCCTTGCATCAAGTACAAAAATACCATCAAGGAGTGAATAAATACATTGCTTACGAACATTAGTTTGATGATGCATTTAAGAGTTTCGAATTTCCAATTAAATTGGATAGGATACCAACCTTTGAGAAAAGAAGTGAATTTCTATTAATGTATACGTATACGAAGAAGAAGAAGGTTGTAAGAAATATATAATCTGTCCATTAAAAACAACAAAAAAATAAGATGGATATACACATAAACCTGCTCTATATCAAAGACGAAAAGAACGAACACTATTGCTGGATAAAAAGTCTTTCGAGACTTATCGCATCACAAGTAACAAATAACATTCACAAAATATTTATATGCAATAGATGTTTGCAATATTTATACTCTGTAATTAAGCTAAATGATCACGAACAAGACCGCCGATATCACAATGGTGTTAGAGATGACCTACCATCTAAAGAAAAAATGACATATTAAGATTTAATTCCAAAAAGATTCTTTGAGAGTTCCGTTTGTGATATATGCTGATTTTGAATTTTTGTTGACTAAAATTGAAACTTGCCAACCAAACCCCGACGAATGTTACACGAAACCATACCAAAAACACGAGCCTATTAGATTCTGTTACTATGTAAAATACGAACATGGATATTATAAACCACCAGTAACTTATGAAGGATCTGACGCATTTAGTGTATTCGTTAAAATGCTAATGGAAGAAGCAAAGTCTATTGGTGATATATACACAAATGAAAAACCAATGCTTCCACTAACTCCGAAAGAACAAATTGTTTAAAATACAGCTACCCATTGTCATATATGAGAAAAGTCTTTGAATGGGGATTCTGTGAGAGATCATGATCATCTTATGGGGAAATTTAGGGGAGCTGCACACAGAGATTGTAACTTATCGTATAGAAATCAATGTTTTGTCCCAGTGTTTATATACAATCTATCTGGTTATGACACACATTTATTCATAAGAGATCTTGGCATCGATGAAAATAAAATTGATCTAATTCCCAACAACGAAGAAAAATATATCTCTTTTACAAAACATGTATGTGAAAGTGTAAATCTTTGATTTATTGACTCATTTAAATGTATGGCTAGTAGTATAAATAAACTCTCTAGCAACCTTTCCAGAAGCCAATTCCGAGAAACGTGTAATCATTTTTCCAATTAACTTCTTGACTTTGTTACAAGAAAAGGTGTACCCATATGACTACATGGATAGTGCTGAAAAATTTTGTGAGACATTACTACCATCCAAAGATGCATTTTACAACAATTTCAATAAATGTGACACTACAGGCGAAGATTACGAATTTGCGAGCTGGTTTGGGAACAATTAAACATAAAATCTCTATGAGAGTACACAGAACTCTATAACAAATGTGATGTATTGATATTGTCTGATATAATGAAAAATTTTAGAAATGTATGTTTAAAAACATAAGCTAGATCCAGCATGGACTTCACAGCCCCAGGGTTAGCGTGGAATGCTATGCTCAAACATACTAAAATAGAACTAGAATTATTAACAGATCACGACATGATTTTGATGATAGAAAAAGGTGTTCGTGGTGGAATTTCACAATGTTGTAAACGATATGCTAAAGAAAATAATAGATATACGAATGCTTTTGATAGTACAAGGGAAATCTTTTATCTTACAAATCTGGACGCCAATAACTTATATGGATGGGCTATGAGCCAGTATTTACCCAATCGTGGGTTTAAGTGGGGAAATTCAAATATAGATGTAACAATAACAGAAGATCTTTCTAGCAAAGGTAATATATTAGAAGTTGGTTTGGAATACCCACATGAACTACACGATCTCCACAAAGATCTGCCATTGGCACCAGAGAATAACATACTAGAAGGTTCTAAAAATCCCAAACTCTTAACTAATCTGGATGATAAAGAAAAATATGTATTACACTGTGTAAATCTTAAACAAAATCTATCTCTCGGAATGAAGTTGAAAAAGATCCATAGAGTTCTGGAGTTTGATCAATCAGATTGGCTCAAGTCCTATATTGATCTAAACACAAATATGTAAACAAAGTCTACAAATGACTTTGAAAAATATTTGTACTTGCTAATGAACAATTCCGTTTTTGGAAAAACAATAGAAAATATTAGAAACAGAGTGGATGTACGGTTGTGCACAAGTTCTCAGCAAATGTATAGACTAATGGCTAAACCAAACTTTAAAGGTAGAACTATATTTACTAACTGTTTGGTTGCAGTTCATATGATTAAAACAAAAATGTGCTTTAACAAACCCATTTATGTTGGAATGAGTATACTTGATCTATCGAAAGACTTAATGTACGATTTTCACTATAATATAATGAAACCAAAGTATGGGTAAAACATTGAACTGTGCTACCAAGATATTGATTCATACATCTATTATATAAAAACACCAGACTTATAAAATGACATGAAAGAAATGGTCGATCATTTTGATACTTCTGACTATAAAAAAGATAATCCATATGGTATACTGTTAGTTAACAAAAAGATTATTGTCAAAATGAAAGATGAATGTAATGGAAAAATAATGGAAGAATTTATTTGATTGAAATAAAAAATCTATGCAATAAATGTGGAAGGTGGTGTAAAGAAAAGAGCAAAGGGTGTGGAAAACACTGTAGTCACAAATGTGGTTAGTTTTAGTGACTACAAAAAGTAGTTGTTTGATAAAAAAGTGTTGTACAAACATATGATTGAGTTGAGAATAAAGAATTAAGTTCCAAAGATGATAAAAGATTTATTCTTAAAGATGGCATTAAAACACTACCACTGGGGCACTACAAAATTGAAAAAAAGTGACACTATAAAAAATTTTTAAAATTGTAATAAAATGATTATCTTTACGATTATCATCTTAATTTTGATAACCTCCAGCAGAGGCGAAAATGAAACACTTTCCATAATAAAATATTTAAATGATTTTGGGTACTTAAATGTATCTGACAAAGATATCATAAATGCAAATTCATCAATAGTTTCAAATGCTCTCCGACTTTTCCAAGAGTATCACAACATAACAATTTATGGCGAAATAAGTAAAGAAACACTGGCACTAATCAAAACTCCTAGATGTGGGGTACCAGATGATATATTTGACAATACATAGTGTATATGGTAAACCTAATATATCTGTGCATTTTTTATCCCCTCCTAAACGAAACATATTTTTCCCTACGAAAGAAGTAGATTTGTGTAACTTAAAAAACATCAACACATTTTTAGCAGTCAACCAAGTGATATATATTTTTTATAAAAAATATGTTTGGACATATGACATAGTAGATCAAATAGTTAGTAAACCAGAGCTTATCACTAACTGGCTGTTATTCTTACCTGTTAATTATGAAAGCTTTACATCGATTTATCAGAGACCATAGGGAAATAGTTATGTTTATCGAGTCAAATGTATATATATTTGAATATCATAGGCTGCAATTCGTGTTTGGATATCCAAAGGTTATTTTGAATTGGGCATACCTAAGAATGCGAAAATATAAGCAGTTGTTAACACCTACTCTGGTAGCACTTTTGTATTTTACGATGAAATGAATTTTATGGAACTGGGCGAGTGCTTATTCAGATCTAAATATTTCGGTTTAATTTCAACGAAATTTCCGGGCTTACCAGTTGGGTTAGATTCTGCTTCTAGATACACCAATGGATTATTATACTTCTTCAAGAACACAACATACTATGAATTAAATGAGTTTACAAACATGTTGACCAGAGCTGACAGATTTGATCTTTCAATGTTCAATGTAAAGTGTTCTAAATTTCCATCCCCATAATCAGATATTCCTAATCAGTACAAAAAACTAGTAATGCAAATGGAGACGATCTCCATATTTAAATTTTTCTTAAATATTATTATGTTTTTAATGGGATACTTCCCATTCAAAAACACTCTTATAGCACTATTATATAATTTTAAAGAAAAATTATATAACAGTAAATGTTTTTAAATGATAACCATCCTTAAAAACTAATAACCATACATGTTTGTGCACTATTAGACTTCGGTGACTCTTTCACTTTTAACATCATAAATTAGGTTTCTTTGGCTTACTTGTACCACATTACAAATAGTTGTAGCCGATATTGGTTTATTATAATCAACTGTAAGTTTCAGATTAGTTCGATCTTTTACAAATAGTGGTTTTTCTGTAAGAACAATCAGTAACATTCGATGGTCTTCTCCCAATAAATGACCCAGAGTTGAAGCACAGTTCATTATTACGATAAGGGGTACCTAGTTTAGACTTTGAATTTCTAAAATCATTGTAAGCAATATATATCTTATCGAAAATTTTATCATCAATATTTAAATTCGATTTCTCTTTGGAAAACACTTCATTCCATCCCTTCTTAATAGAAATATTTTTGACAAAACAAAAGTCAAACATTGAACCATGCGTGAATTGCCCAGGATCTTCTTTTCTGCTGTGCTGAAAACCAACAATTACAAAGTCTGGAATATCGAATTGGATTGAATTGAACTGATCTTTTATATCAAACTGAAATGAGTTTGCATTAGTAGTTACTGGTTTTTCAAGACATTGCCATAATTAAAACTAATTGGAATTTTGGGGTGTTTGTATAATTAAGCTTTAAATTTGTTTCCATAAATAGGATCGTATTCAACAATTGGTCACAGAAATCCATTTTCTAAATAACAATTTATCAGCATCTGGTATATCATCTCCATCATCAGATCAATCTGCTTTCTTTTGGGGGTCTTCTGTAAAAAGAAATATCATCATTAGAATTTCGTACAAATATGATCTTGTACCCACCTTTCCAGAATATTTCATTTCAATCACTTATAAACCCAAACAAATATCGTATCAACCCAAGGATTATGACTAATATCAAAACCTAACCATTTAATTGCCAGCTTATTTCCTTTCCTTTGCAAAACTTTTCCACAAAGTAGTCTTTATCATATTTGGTCTTAAGCAGCTCTGGCTCACAAAAAATACCTTTAATAAGTTCATTTTTAATTCTTTTGCTCTATATGTCGTGGGGCTTAGAGCAATGCTTCACACACCTCAAATACTTCAGTGGACCAATTTGATGTATATCCTTTTTCAAACAAATTTTTACTTTTACTTATATGAACTTTATCTCATTTTGCAAACTTTGGTTTAGCCATTTTTCTTTCACCCCCCCCCCCCCACATGTTGATTGGAATAGAACTTTCATTCTTTGCATTTACATTGGTGGGTTTCATTCCAATTGTACTGTGAACAGTGTTATTTTATCCACTTAATAATTTAGGTAATATAGCCACCCATTTATAGTTTCCCTGCATAGTAAATATCTTCCACATTTTCTCCTTCAATGTTCTATTAAATCTTTCTACAACACTAGCTTTCTTTTTACTGTATGTTGAATAGTGTGTTATGTTGTTATTGGTCACTAATGATTTAAATGATTTATTGTAAAATTCTTTCCCTTTGTGTGTTTGTAAATGCATGGGTTTGCAATTATTCAAAATAGTTTTAAATGTTGATGTAACATTTTCACCAGTTTTATATATGATTGGTATTGCCCATGCATATTTGGGAAATACATATATTGCGGTTAGGATATATTTAAACCCTTTGTTAATTCTATGTATAACTTTTAAAGATCCAGAATTCATCTGAACTAAATCAGCTTGCCAAAGATCATCGATACCATAAGATAGAACAGTTCTTCTGGGGAAGTTTTTTCGTATTGGTTTATGAATTTAATTTACAATATCGTTTTTAATACCCCCACCAGTGATATATCGAGATATTGGTAACATGACATCTACAAACACATTTAATTCTTACTTTCTTTTTATTTGTAAGTTCATATGAACTTAGTAAATTTTTCATACATTTGTGACAGTATACATTTAAGTTATCTTTGTTCATTTTATTTATTTATGTAATAAATGAGACAACAAAAAATTGTAAACAATACCAAGATGAATATGATAAAAATAATAAACATTATCAACCATTGCTAGATGCTATAGAAGATTTGGGACAAAAAATTGGACACGTAACAAATGAGAATAAGAACTTAATAAAATAACTTGTTCCATTTGGTGTTCAGAATTTAGACTACCCACAGACACCAACACAAACCCCTTTAAAAAAAAAACTGTTTGGTAAAACAGGCACCGATGAACGCTATGACGATGGCATTAAACGAATTGGCGATGACAATGAATGCTATGACAATGGCGTTAAACATATTGATGATGACAATGAACGTTATGAGGAAGCATTGGGGCGTTTGAAAACTGATATCTCACAGTTAACTAACTACAAAACAACATTTATTGATAAGAAAGTGGCCGATTTCTTAATTGACTGCAAAAACGATATTTTGGACTAAAGGCTGATAAGGGTAGATTGTATATTGGTGATATCGTCGAAGTAACATTCATCAATGACAAATTTACTGTAAAAGGTCGCACATATACTGGAACTGATGGTTTGATGAAATAACTAACAAATATGAAAGTAACGGAAAGTGATTACACTGAAAACGATTATGAACACTATAGTCGTATCCTAGCAGATACAAACACAGTTTTTCAAAACAATGATCGAAACTTGGGAACACCCAAATCAAGTAAAGGGAAAGAATACATATGGATGGATGATGTTAGGAAGCTTATTGATCAACTTCTCGTTACTTATGGCGAAGAGAATGCTGGAGATGATAACTATTACAATAAAAAGTTGGAATAATGAATATG
Organism: Dryococelus australis; assembly: GCA_029891345.1. NCBI lineage: Eukaryota > Metazoa > Arthropoda > Insecta > Phasmatodea > Phasmatidae > Dryococelus > Dryococelus australis. The sequence goes on from CM056993.1 coordinate 271,121,842, forward strand.
CTCATCAGCAAGTTTAGTGACTTTGTTGTGAATAATCCAAAAGGTATACCATATCTGATACGGGTGTTAAACACAATACCACATACTTTTTGGGAGTCGGAGCATCACGGAAAAGGGTTACTGAATGACATAATAAATTCACAACCTTTTGAGTTGCATGCACCCGGTTATCAGTACTTAGGTCCGGGTACCAGACTAAAAGAGAGAATTGAGAGTGGTGATAAACCCATTAATCCACTAGATGCAGCTACAATGGAACATGATATAGCTTATCATCATAATAAATATCTAGCTGAAAGACACATAGCTGACAAAGAACTAGAAAAGAAAGCATTCAAAAGGTTGTTAAGTTCAGATGCTGATCTCAATGAGAGATTGTGGGCTGGTGTTAGTGGATCTGCGATGTATATTAAACGTAAGCTTGGCTAGGGAATTAAAATGAAATGATAAAATATTTGTTATAATAAATGAAAGTGAAAACCATTGTATTTCAAGTTCCTAACGATGAGTTGAAGGGTTTGAATATTGATTCTTTCCTATCGAAAGACCAACTGGATTGTAAAAACAAGAAATTAAAGGAGGACGAAGGGATGACTATCACAATTTCAGTTCCACAGCATAAGAAAATGTCCAAAGAAATGAAAACTGGAAATGGTTTAACATTTCACATCGGTGGATTTTTACCCTTAATTTTCGCAACAATGGGAGCTCTAGGAGCGTTAGCTGGCGGTGCATCATCTACCGCGACATCAGTAATAAATGCTATTAAGAAAAACCAAGAATTGAAGAACAATGCAGACATAATTTAGCTATGGAGGAATACGGCTAGGGATTGAAGAAAGTTAAGTTGGTTAAGAATGTTAAAAAAAAGTAACTCCACTCAGTAACTTTGATATTGATCAATGGTTAAAAAATTAATCATTAAAAATTTTCGAGGTGTATTTATGATCGATGAGCTACTTAACACGCCACTCGATAATGAATGTGGGATTGTTAATCTAGATGTTTCGACAAACTCTGGTACACACTGGGTAAGCTATTGGACAAAAGCAAACAACATATATTATTTTGATTCATTTGGCGAAAATCCACCGTGACAATTAATAGCATATCTCGGAAGTAATATTTTTTATAACGATGATAGAATTCAAAATTTCAAACAAGTAACTTGTGGTCATTTGTGTGTAATTGTGCTAAATCACTTTTCACAGAATTTTAAATTTCCAAAAATTATTTCACTATTAATCATCAATGGATATATGCGGAAATGCATTAATGAGCTCTTGGATTGAAGATAAAATTAAATAACACACGAACAATGATACATCTACTGAGAAGATCAGTCCTAATGATTTTGTTTCCAACATACAGTTCAACGACTTTATAACTACACTGACAAGAAATAAAATATCATTGGATAAAGCCTATCTTACTTACTTGGAAGTATAAAATAATGTAGATTTTGAAAAAAAAGACTAAGATATGTGGGAGATCCCATTGCACCAATGGATGCAATCAATTTAGAGTACTATCAGAAAAACAAAATTAACATTATTCGTTTAGTTGGGAAATACAGTTCAAAAGAAAAAGTATTTTACTTTGGTAATCAAAAAGAATATTTTTTTAATGTGAGATGGAACTATAGTTGAAATAATAATAAAACCAGAAAAATATAAAAGTGTTATCAACTTATACCATGCATGGAAAAAAATTAACATGTATAAAACTTTTGACGTATACCCTGATGATATGATATATTTTAAAATACCAAAAGCCCACAATATACCCGAAGGTACAATTGTGTTTAATAAAATAGCTATGTTATATGAATACATTTAAAAAGATCAGATTATGTTAGTTTCTAATGGAAACACTTCCATTAAAAACAAAAAAAACTTTCTTATAATCTAAGAATTTAAAATGTCTTTAATTTTATTATGGTACTTACCATTATCTGACTTACGAAACATATATATTGTAACAAAACTATATTCATTATTCAAACATTATGAACAAGTCTCCCTAAATTTCTCAAACGACATATCACCACCAACATAATCACTATGATTATGTTTAAGATTTGTATAGTCTTGTCTGAATATGCAAACAAAATTAGCATTGTCTCTTATATGCTGCTTAGGTATTTTTGAGTATGTCTGAGCTAAATAGAAACAATCACTATCTTTGTGTTTACTGCGAGTAAAGAAATCCCTTACCATATTTTGATTTTCAAGTATGATATAATCGAAAAGAGCTACAGACTCTTTATGACATTCATTTCCATCAACCATTTCTTATTTGATGGAAAGAAGTATGCTATTGGTTCATTAAATAATTTTGATATTACATCTATATTATTCTTTAAATTGATATATTTTGGTTGGTCCAGACTTTTTGAACATACATAGAGAGTACCACAGTCCAACCATCCCTGAGTATATATAAAATTATCTATCATAAGTGTAGTTTTTCCACAGTTACTAGGACCCACTATCAAACATCTAATATTATTAGGTAATAATTCTCCATGATGTTTTGTCCGTACAGTCTTGTCTGGTATTCTTATTTTAATATCCCAGTCTGCATGTTTCATGTTTTTCTTACTCATTTGTTAATATATTTGTTAATAATATAATAAATTAGTAAAGTATTCAAACTAATAGATAAACAATTAGATTGAAGAAGAGACTACATTACTATTTAGAGATAGATGGGCACTCATTGGCTTTAGTTCAGTTCTATACTACTTACCTAACCCATAATATTATCTCTGGGAGAAATAAGCTATATTTTGTTTGTCAGAATGATATGGAATCAGCAATTGATTTTCCAGATGGCCTATATAGCTTAAAATATCTTGAAAAAACTATAAAAGCAATTTTTTTCATTTAGTGTAGATTCCATGGATGGGAAATAAAAGGATAAATCTTTCGAGCTGGATAAAAATAACAAACAGAGTGAACTTAAAATGTACACTTAAATAACAGTTTGCTAAACAGGGTTCAATAGGAAAACTTTTGAGTTTCGTAGAAAATAAAACTCTGGAAGCAAATGTAGACCATTATGGCGATACAATTCCAAAATTTACTCCATTTGAAACAATAAATATACACTGTAATATAGTACATGGTATGATTTAAAACATGATGAATATAATCATAAAGAAACTATCATAATTACCACTTTTAAACCATGAACAACATTTGGATTTGGCGACACGACCAATTACGAACCTGCTTATCAATTCTTTTTTCCAGTGCAAACAAAACCAGTTAATGAAACAAATGTAGAAATTAAGGAGGAAAAAGGTAAGTTAAATATCTTTTAATTGTCCGAAAGAACAGTGGTATTAGAGATGAAACCGTAGATTTTTTTGTGTTGGAAGTATTCATATTCTATATATAATAACGTTAATAGTTTTTAATTTTTAAAGTTTCGTGTGATAAAGATGAATAATATTTCTATAGAAAGTGCAATGAAAGATTTAGAAAAAGAATTCAATGTTTCGACTACTTTAATATGTCGAACTTGGATATGTGTATCTAAATTTTTAATTAGACTATGTTTTAGCACATTGCCGAAGTCACAGCGAAAATTGTGTTTTAATGATTGGATAACTATTAAAACTTTATAGAGATATGAGCTCAAATAAAAATCAACTGATGTCTAATTATACGACGATCAATTACTCTTTAAAAAACCGAATAGAATGATTTGTTTAACACCACAATCCAACATTCCACCATATGCAAAACTTATACCTCCACGATTAACATAATTTAAAACTTTTCACTGAAAATCTGAACATATCTGTCTGGTAAGGTTAATTTAAATTTCCAGAAGTAAATACCACTTTGTATCCATTGAGTGTAAAATTAATTGCAGCATGATCTATGGATACGATAGTCCAATTGTAAGTTCGGAAAGTTTACTTAAATAGTTTGGTTCCTTTTAATACCTTTAGCAACTGATCCATCTTTATTATATACAATATTTTATTTTTTAAGTATTCAAATTTTTCAACCATTTTTTTTGCAACTATTCCCAATTGCATGTTTTTACGCGTATTTTTGCAGATGCACTCAAACGCAAAGTTTAACACGTCATTTATTCTAATTACTACGATCTAACCAAATGCAACTTTTTGCAGTCACTTTTTTGCAACTGCTCCCAAACGTAACTTTTTACGCTTAATTTTGCAGATGCATCCAAATGCAACATTTTGAGTCACTTTTTTGCAACTGCTCCCAAATGCAACTTATTGAGCCACTTGTTTTGTGGCTGTGCTCGAATCGGCATTTGATGTTTTGGATCAGAAAATTAAGATTAATTTTTTCCTTTGGTTTTCTGATGGCTCGAGCATTTAATTTACCGTTGTTTTTTCTGATAACTGGGGGCTGCACTCGAATCGGCATTTTTATAATACTTGTTATAATAAACATTACGATTACAAGAGATAAGAAAATAAAGAATTGTTGAATAGATTTATGGCAAAAGAATTTAATTTTAACATATGTCAAATGCATGCTTTTCAATGAAAAGAATGATATTATAGATACATTGCCGTGGGGCTATTAATCAAATAATTTTATAATATTATATTTTTTATGTCTTTAATATCTAAAACAATGTCAATATCAGAACCATAAAAATCAATCAGTTTACCATTTTTGTCTCTAATTTCTAGAACAATATAATTCAACTGTTCTATATTGACTTTACAAAAAATTGGATATGTGTGTTCATAACTAATATAACCTCTAAAGACGAACAGAAAAAGAAGCATACATGAAGCGTGGTTCATTGTAAATATTAACAAAAAATTAATCACCGAGTGCCCCCTCCCAGCCCGATAATACCAACTGGCCGTCTGAGCAAACATTTGTTTAAAATTCATGTTAGTAAAATCTCGTGTAGTGTGTGGATGCATTGTGCCGCTTCCTATAAAGAAATCAGAGCACAATAAACCCTGAATGAAGTTAAATGCACGTCACAGCACCACGGTATAAGATATGCACAGTGAAGGATCCCATGCATTCTCCTCAATATGGCATTGCCACTTATAATTAAGAAAATTTACTCTCAAGTTTGAAATAAGTGCGTTTTCAAATTTAGGCAGGGAGAAAAAAAAATTATATTCATACAGTTACTCTACAAGCAGCGATATTTCTAGTTGCCAGTGGCGCTATATGAAACTCTTTATACACACAAATAATTTTCATATAGAATGTTCCTTGGGAAAAAAATGTATTCTCCTTGACGAGATGCTAGATTTAAGTTGCATCCGCCACAAGTACAAAATCATAAAAAAGATTTTCCTTCGGCAAACAAAACTATTGAAATTTTTATACATCCAGTTGTGCTCGCTCCATTCATAAGTATACCTGAGCCGCGGTCGGACACCCAAATTCCCCTTCTAACTGAGTTCCGCCATGCTGCTACAGGACTCTAGCCTTATGAAAAGTAACACGCAAACACAGGTGTGTATGTGTGTGCGCGCGTGTGTGCGTGTGTCGTCTCTACTCCAAAAGCTGGCGTCATTGGTCAATCATTCTTTACGAATAACGGGAGTGAAAAAGTAGTTCTAGTTCCGGTATGCAAGTCCCCTTTACAAAATCATTCAATAAGAATTTCAGTAAAGGAAACTGAATATGGAACAGTTTGAGTTTGGCAGTCGAAGATCCTAAAACTACGCAGGTTTTCACATGTCTCTGCAAGTTATGGCAACTAGCAAATGTCATGCCACAGTTTCCACACTTATATGTTACCCAATCCATAATCATTGCACATCTATAATAAATTTTTTTGTTTAAATTGGATGAAAATGATAGTATTTCGATATGGTTTTGGTATAAAACATATATCAGGCAGATGGAGTGCAGACGAGAGAATGAATAAAAAGTGCTATCAGTTCACCTGGCGGAAAAATCGAGAAATTAGCACTGCCTTGAGGATAGATCGATAATTAATACACTAACACTCCCTAGGTGTTCAAAACGTAAATATATGACAAACAAATAAGCCAATATTGTAGGCGGAGTGCTGATGACGGAATGAACGAAGGAGTGTAGGTGAGAGAGATTCGGTTGGTGAGGGAATGGTGAAATTGGTAAGGGGCTTGATGAGTTGGCGAAGGTAATGAGGGTTGGAGAGGGGGTCATGGTGTTGATAAGGAGGTGATTTTACAGGGGGGGTGAGGGAGGAGTATAATTCAAGTTATTGATTGGAAGACGGTTGTTGGTCTGCTGGTTGCTGCATGTGGAATGGTAGACAACCAGAAATAACTTTTTAAAAATAAACATTTAATTTTTTTTGAATACTTTCATTTTTGGGACTTTTTTTTTACATTTTTCAAGTCAAAATAGCAGAAGTAAATGTCTAAAGTTAAGGCAACCAATTTCCATCATCCTGGACAAGATGGCGTCTGGCCGACCGGAATGAGAGAGCACGAAACAGTTTTGGGCTCCGAGGCCTCATAACCTTGTTCCAAACACCACATTTCCTATCTACTTTATTATACTACATAAAATAAATGTATGCTACAGCAATTTTCCTATAAAAATGATTCTGTCAAACACTCTAGCAGATATTGATAATGTCATCATCTAAACACGTGATCCCGATATCGGAACAGGATAAAACATGACATGCGTATCGGTATTAAATTAAATTTTAGTTTAGTATATGTAGTAGTAAATTCCGTCTTAAATAGTCTAATAGTTAAAATTAGGCATTAACAAATTATAGTTAAATTACAAAATACCAAATTCTGTAAACTATCGAATAGCTTGACTGTAAAATAATTGTATGTACAGCAAATTAGAAAAGAAAGAAAATTATAAATCTTAAGTATATTCCATTAAATAATCATTGGCAGTACTTAAATTATGAATACGTGATTTTCGGTTCAATGAAAAATAATAAAGTGCGAAGAAAGAAAATTCAACGGAAGTAATCTTAGTCTAGATAAAAGTTACCAATAAATATTAGGCCAAGTAATATAATAACGAAAATAAAGCAAGAAGTAACTTCTATAACTAGAAAGCCAACTTTCCTTTGCACATGTGTAAATAATTTCTAATGAAGTTCTTCGAAGCTCAGGTGGTAGGAATGGATTGACGTCTCAATGACAGAAATATCTTTGGAAATAGGACCAGAAACACAAGCAACAGTAGTGAGACAATTACCAATACACACGTTGCTTACCAGGGAGTCGAACCCAGAAAACCTCTTACCTTAAAACAGCGAGTAATCAACTCCATTGCGGAGGTAAGATTCGAAGCATCAACTTCTGATGTTATCAGTATAGTGTTTTGGTAGACTGCGTTTACAAAACAAAAATATTTACAAGGATTATGTTTTGATCAAATAAATAAGTAAGCCACCTAAATAATTTAGATTTATATGGCCTTCTGGTTTTACGAAATTTGGTTGATATTAGTTCAAAATTTCTGGAAATATAGCATACATGTTCAATTATCTCACCCCGCCCTATCTAACAAAAAGGCCTGCGATAGCGAATCTCTGTACACATAATATTGACGCATCTAATGAATATTTTAAGTATACAAAATTTCCTTCAATAATGTTAAACTTATATATCATAATAATATAAATTATTTATACTAACGCCATTAAAAAAATTCCTACTACATAAAAATGTTAAGTTTACATGGTCTACATTATCAATACTTGTGTATAAAATTTGGTTTAAATCGGTTGACTGATCCTCGAGATATGACATAACATCTTTTTTATACGATCTTCTTCATAAATGGCGGGAAAAAATGTTATGTAATGGCTCAGTAGATGACTGTCATAAACACTACCAGAATATAAATTTCGGTTGAAATTGTTTGGGACATGTCATACCAAGCCAAAATATTTACGTGGCTGTTTTTTTTTTGTTGCAAATATGAGACTACCTCCTCAAGATATAAAACATGTCGCATGACTTTGGTGGGAATTATGAAATTGTTTCTAGACCCTACATAAAAACTTCATTGTGCACATGGTGCTTTCTTCCAAAATGGTGGAGAAACGAGTTTATGTGTTAGCTAATTTGATGCTTGCGTATATACTGGGAGTATACCAAGGTAAGTTAATTTGGTTACATAATTTACTAGATACAGCATATCAGTCAAATGTTATGCTGCCACAATTTTGAATATAATTGTCGGACCCATTAAAAATATGTTAATTAATTTTCCTACCATTGTATAGGGAATTCACGGTTCCTTCGGCCTTTTTGAATCAAACCTTTGAAAAATCTCCCCATGTATAATGTGTTTAGTTATTTCCTAAATACGCCCTGTATCACAAGCGTTTCATGCTTGTGTTCATAAAAGTTACTTTGTTTTCCCTGTTGAATTGAAATGTTATTAATATCTTATCTATAGATTATAATGCTTCATTGATATATTATTTGAATAGAAGAAGGGAGAAAATAGGTATGTTGGTAACGTCTAGTGAGAAACAGTTCTTATACAAAATATCATTACATCTGAGTGCGCACGAATATGGTGCGTTGTCCCTCTGGTGTAATTCTCCAGACTTAGTTAAGCTTAGTTTGCACGAGGAGGACTAATATGCTGGAAGTAGAACTTTAGCAGGGCTTCAGGAAAGGCTGAAGTAACCGTGAATGGAATATTCAAAGTTTTAGCTCAATTTGGTAGGAATCGGTTAATTGTTTCTTGAGATAAGATATTAAACTTTATTTAATAGTGTAGTGCTATCTTTTAAGAAAATTTCACACAAAATAATCTCTGCGTAGACATATCTGACTGTTATAATAGATAATGCCAGCATACAATATTAAGTTGAAATAGGTTTAATGGTTTCGTAGTCTACAGCATACTTGAACTGAAGTGATATTTATAGTCGAGATTCGGAAAATATGTGTTTGGCGATCTAAAATATAAACAATTAATATGTCTTACTGTAGTAATAATTATTTGCCTAATTTGAAAAGAATAACTTGAATGATACCCGAGATATGAAAAGAGTTTCAATTTTATGTGCGCTATCTTTAAAAATAGAGCATAAAATTTTTTGTTTAAACTAATTTGACCATTGAAACAGATACTGCCAAAATAATCACTAGAGTTTAAAATGAAGTGATGCTAACATTTTGAAAATACTTCTTATCAGTTTACATCGCTTGCTGTAGTACTAATTGTGTGCCATATTTGGCAGAATAATTTAAATTGTTTCCTGATATATGAGAAAAACTTTACTTTCTTTTAGACGCTATCTTACAACATGCAGCACAAAAAAAAAAGGATATGTTTTGGCACTATGGTGGTTGTAGTAGATACTTTCAGCATAAAATTTTTAGCGATATTAGTTGAAAGTTATGGTAAATATAACAAATAAACCTAACAAGTGTGCGGCCGCCATTTTGAAGATAATTGTCTTATCAATCTAAATCATATATGTTTACTTTTTCTACAATAGTGATAGATATTTTTCAAATTTTGCAAGAAACGTTTGAGATGTTTTTGACGTATAATGTAAAAGTATTTCTTTTTTAACGTAGTGCTGTGTTCTGAAATCGAACGCCAAAATACTATATGTGTACAGGATTTGTAAATTTGTGTTTCTTCGGAAAGTAGGCCAAATGAATGAATTCGTAATTCAAAGTTTCAGACACATAAATATTTCCATTATCTAATTTTAAAATAATGTAAAACTTTATGACATTATAAAACTTAGACAACTACAATGTGCCCGTAAGAATGTAAAGCAAAATTAATTTGCCGAAATAGCTAATAAGCCTGCTTTTCTCTGTATGGTTGCAAATATTTGATGAAGTTGTTAAAATTAGATATGGCAGTACGACCACAGTGTTTTGTTGATGGAACCAGAAACATGTGGAACACTCGTGAGACCATAAGAAATACACACGTAAAGGCCGTTCACGATAAAGTGAGCACTTTTGAAATCAACCTCTGAAAAAAATCGCTGCTCCTACCTCCATATATTGTAACGGGCGCCCTTAATGACATGCGCCTAGTAAAGTTGATAACGATGGATGGGAAGTTTCTTAACGTCGTATAAAAAGTGTTGAGTAACCACTTCTGATAATTTTAATAATCTCTTTCGCTTTTTTAATGCGCCGCAGTGTAAAAATGAGCAGATTTGTTAAATATGTACTTTTTTTTATAAAATTTCACAATTTTACTTGACCGACGCATGAATAAAGCGATGAGATCCATGGCAATGTTAGTCTTACACAAAGCGGAAGAATACACAACGTGCATACATTACGTGCGTGCATATATTATACACGGCTTTCAAAAGTGCTCGTTTTACCGTGAATAGCCTGTACCACACCCGGGACTCGAACACATAACCCCTCGAGTTGGCATGAAATCTACCGCAATACAGAGGTACGATTACGAGCATCAACTTCGGATGTAAACAGTCTATTGTTTTATTAGACAGGGTTCACTAAATTCAAATATTTCCATGGTCTTCGTTTTGAAAACAATTTGTGTTTCAACAGTACCTTGAAATCTCCTCCTATATTAGTACTTGTGTGCAAAATTTGTTGCGAATTAAGTTATTGGGTCCCGGAATATGGCATAAAAATTCGATTATCACACCTGGAGTCATCTAACAAAAGGACGGACCCGAAGCTCATAAATGTATGTTTTATTCTTCTAATTAATACTGCCAGCATAGAAACGTTGGTCGAATTTAGTTAAATTGTTAAAAAGGCCAAACATGCTGGTTTAAATTATTTGTATTGCAGCCAATTCAAAAAAGGACTGGTCCATTAAAAATATGTAAGTTCTCGTGTCCGTGTGTGGCACTACTTCTGTGGGAATCGGTAGATTCGTCTCCAAGACATGGCATAAAATCACAGTCGATATTTGTCACAGATACTTTTAAACGTATGGTATACCAACAAAAAACATGCATCGATGTTATGTTGAAATACTGTGAATACCACCTAAAGACATATCACTGTATATGAACTACAAACATATAACATGTTACTAGTATTTGGTAGGAATCTGTTGACTATTACAAGATACATGACACAAAATCATCAATTTTTCATATAGTAATATTTCACAAAATTGCTCATTGCAGAAACATTTGACGTTTTTAACAAATACTGCCAGAATTTAAAATGATGTTGAAAATGTTACTTATGATCTTAGATGAGGCGTACTTAGGAAAAAATGTTTAAATGGCCATCATTTTGAAAATAAGTGTCTTACCTAATTAAATTACTTTTTTTTTCATGAGTTGCTCTAATGCTACCGGTTTGCAAATTTGGTAGTACTCCATTTGTTGTTCCAGTGTAGAAAAAGCTTTATAATTTATTTGTTACTGTCTTACAAAATGGCGGACACGGGAGATTCTGTACACATACATTTCATATCGGTAATAGATACAAATCAAAGTTTAAATTCAGTACATGTTTTAGTATAAATAGCATACTAAGATAAAATTTTTATATGGCCGTCATTTTGAAAATACATGTCTGACGCACTTAACTTATAACATTTTATATGGTCTGCTCTCCTGCTACTTATTTGGTGAATTTGGGAGGACTCCGTTAGTTGATTTGAAATATTTAACATAAAAATTTAATTATTTCATTATGTCGCTAAATTACATTCGTAGGATTCTGTGTGTAGACATATTCGATTATAGTAAAAGGTAGTGCCAAAATACAAAGAAAAGTTGGAATTTGTTACGTGGCCTCATAAATAAAACGTATTAAGGTAAAACGTTTTCAATGTTCGCCATTTTAAAAATAAGTTTCTGACTTGCTTAAATTATAAGAACAATTTTTGTAGCCTGCCACAATACTACTAGTTTGCCAAATTCGGTAGCAATTGTTTAATTCTTTCCCTAATGAAGATATACAGACATCATTTTTTTATGTCGCGCTATTTCACGAAATTGTGGACAAAATAAGATATGTATTCCATAGTTATTGTTTGCGTTGCATACTTTCATCATACCAAGTTTTGTCGAAATTGGTTAAATTATTTGGTACAACAAATTAACCGAAAATTCTTATATTATCGCCGTTTAGAAAATAAGTGTCATATTCGCTTAAATCGCATTTTCACATGGTATAACATAGTACTCTTTATGTTCCAAATTAGGTGAGAATCGGTTGAGCGGTTTCCTATATATACTATAACCGATAATTTCACACCAACAAAAAGTGATTTAGTAAATCTATCTTTCCTTCTGAAAGCAAACTAAAAAAATGTAAACTAAGATATTCCACAAATTCGAAGTACTGAATGTTTTGTGTTTCATAGATATCAAAGTGGTGCATGTGCACATCAAAGCCTTGGAGTAAAATATTCAATTTATATAATATTAAAATATTTCAATTTTAACAAAAAATTATTCAGTAACAAAGAAATATAAATGTAGTTAATCATCGTGAAATAAAATGATTGCTTCTCATAATTATTAAGGCAATTACACGTGAACACTCCTTATATATTGGTCAATTATATAAACGTTTATTTTTTAATTAGGTACTTCCATACTAACTGTGCAACTATTCGGTTACATGTTCAAAAGTCGTGGAAATTTGCCAATTTAATGTCCTTATTGGTAAAAATATAAGATTGATTTGATTGGGAGCTAGATGATGGCTAGGTTATAAAAAATTGTCAGACTGCCGTTTTTAACAGCTTTTAAACTGAAATTATTTAAACGTATGAAATGAGGTGACCTTAGTGTCCGAGGTAACTACGGCGACATTAGACCACGCAGTTCTGTGTTCGAGCCGCGGAAACCATGACTTGGCTCCCGGTATAATTCAGGAAATAAAGGAGTTATACACAAAATATATACAGAGGTCTCATTAATAGTAAGCACAAACATTATAACAAGAGTTGGAATTTAGCTGTCTCAAATATCTTTGGGAACCCACTTTAAGTATCTCTCGGTATTTTGGTGTAATTGGACCTGTCTCATATTTTGTCATGTTTACAAAAGTTATTGTTAAGACATCAAGATCCAGATAACGCAAGACCTTGCGACATCACTGCCGTAATTCCACATCACTGCTTCCTACAAAGGTCAACAATGACGTTTAGGTAATTCTGCTTAGTGGTCGCATGCCAGTAGCCCAACAAAATATGCGTACGTCATAAATTACATTAAAACTGGTAACAAACCGCGAAGACCCCGAAAAATTGTAAAATTGGAAAACAGATGTTAAAATTAAAAATTAGTAAAGCAAAGTACTGAATAATGTAAGTTCCACAAATATAATTACTACTTCATTATCTCCTTCAGTCTAGTCTTTGTATACTAAGATTTAACTTGCTTTGATAAGGACAGACCAGGTGCGGTAGAAACCTTGTCGATGTGCACCAAAGCGAGATTTAAGCCTCAAGACTATAGGAAAGGAATTCTTTATTACTTTATTCAAGCACACATATATCTAATTGTTTCTAAAACATATTAACATGTGCATTTCTATCTAATACTTGCGATGACAAAGTAGTTATATTTAATTGTATTTATCATCAACTAATAAGGAACAAACATGGGATTTCACGGCAACTTTAACTTACTAAATTCTAAGTATGCTCACAAAGTTGTTGATGTTCCCTAGGTTGTTATACTCTAATACCATTTTTGCGTTTGCTGTTGTTTTTAAATTTGTGCCATGCTATGAGTGCCTTTGCGAAAACAAAATCCAAAGTAACAAAAGAATACATTATTGTGTCATATTACCTTTTTATGTGTATGATGTGCCCATCGTCCACAACTCTCTACTTCATGGATTTGATGGCCTCCCTGGTACAGATGCAGAGCCCAAGCACATTGACATCAAACATCTGCTTCCAGTCAGCTGTATTCCCATTTGCAAAACAACAGTTGTGCTTGTGAACTAAATCTCACCTTTTTTCCGCAATAGCAGAGCATTGTACTGCTTCGTTGTTGTTCTTATGGCAAACGAGGTGTTGCTGGATGCCAACTTCGATACGAGCGACAGGAAGCCACTCAATCACCGACGAGAGGAGGGAAATTGGCGGCGCTGCCAGACTATATAAACGGGGTCTCCAGAGTGTCGGCCATATGTGTCTGATCTGTCATGGGATGGACATAGGGCTCGTGGATGCTCTCTCCAGGATCTGCCCGTGCCTTGAGGAGCAGCGAAGGTGAGGTGCTACTGCGAGTACGATGGGACCATGGCAGCTTCGGTGCGGCGACCATTCCACAACTCGTCGCGTCCCCAGGTGGCAGATAGGAGATCCCCAGACTCTGGGGTGGCTGGGAATATACAAATACCAGCCCGCGAACCAACTGGCCGGTGCGAGAGCGCCGTCGTCGTGGACGTCGGGAACCTGGGCAGCTCAGTACGATATGGCGAAGCGCGTCTGCTGGAGGTGGCCCAACGATCAAGGTGAAGAGGGGGATCTCGAGGTGCTGAAAAATGCCAGGTGTAGTGATCCACACTGCTGGATTCTGCGGGCTGCCGACTGCAGCCTGGGCCAATAGCTTCCCCGCCTCTGCTGATAAGTCCGGGATGTCTCGCGTTTCCCAGACCGACGGACCATTTTGGAGGATGGGAAGTACTCTCCCCGCATTCGCCCACGGATTGAAGATCATGGTATCGGCGGTGCGGAAGAGCGAAGATGGTGTAGGTGCCATTACTGAGCTGTCCGGTTTTCCTATGCACTCGACGAGAAGCAGGGGGATCCTGCATCCTTAGTTGCTGCAGTGCTGGTTCACCTTCACGGCAGCATTAACAGAACCTCAACTTCTTCAAGGGCGTCTGCACCCACACGATGACTGGCATCGGCGCGGGGGCTTTTCTGTCCCCTGCAATACACACCAGCTGCGATCTCATTTCATTTCCTCCCGAATTAAACAAACAGAAGTATTTCTTCTCGAACTAACAAATATCCTACTTTATCCAGTACTAATCAAGGTAAAACTAATTATTTTCATCCTCCGCGACTGTTGCATAGATTTTCAACGGCCCTCTCCCCTTTGCCTGGTTTGCTATGCTCTTCCATCTAGACCCTTCTTTTAACGGGTGTTCACATGGCTACAATTGCGGTCATGGCACTACAACCCTACTCAGCCACGATGCTTGCGCCCATTATAATAATTAAACCCGACCTAAGGTGTGTAGGGCTTGCCCTGAGACGCATCCCATTCTCCATCCGACTTAGCTACTAACATGCAGGCCGGAGGGCACACAGAACTGTGAAGGTGCTCACGCTGGCGTAGCGGCATTTGGGGGCTTACCAGACATATTTATCCTTCACCACTCTCGGGGTCACAGACGGCGCAGGGTGACGAGAGACAACGCGAGAGAAGACGATCCACAACGAGGGGTCCTCAGAAGCCTTCTCCTCGTTGCGGACTTAAACATATTGTCAATATAATATTCCAGTGGTGAGTCCGATGTGGATTGCTTAGGATAACTAAGGGATTTTTATATTACTTGAGTAATAGCTTTATTTGCGGAGCATTAACTATTGGGAGTTGATAACGATTTATTGTAATAGAGTCCCAAAGTAAATATCATATTACATAATCAGAGGAGAATTATTTATATAAAGAGCATTCCTAATTAATAGTCATTATTCAAGTTTGTTATGAGTCAGGATCATAATTCCAGTTGAGAACAGCTCATGATTATATTTTAGCTACGTCCCTAGTATATTCCCTAGAGCATGTTGTAGTAGGAAAGCGTAATAGAACATTATGGATATAGGGGTGACAGGTGGCCTTACCAGACACTCCTTGTAAGAAGAAAACCCCGGCATTGTTGACCATAACATCGACTTCTCCCAAGTTCTCCTTCACCTACTTGAAGGCTGATAGGATGTCCTCCTCCTTGGCGATATCTGCCTTCACAGCGAACATCTTTCCTGGAGATTTCTTGAGGCTATCAGCCAGCTTCTGGAAACCCATAGTGTGCCCTTTAGTTACTGACTACGATGTCATAAACAGTTTATATGGAATGTTTGAAGTGATTATAGAACTTCAGAGATACTAAGGCGTGATAGGACCTGACCGTCTTTAATTCACGTATTTTCCTTCACAACGTAGTTTTTATATTCAATGTTTAAAAACAAAGATTCTCAAGGCACTGTGGACATCTTAAAATGTGTTTCGAAATCGAACTTATTTTATTTTCCCGTAACTAGTTTCATATCTCTAACTGTAATCAAATGTGCCCTGATTATTTAATAATTCACGTATGAGAAAATTCGGTTAAAAATTGAAATGTAAAAAGTTTTAAAATGTTGTTATGCAGTTACCTACATCATGTCAGGCTTTCGCTTTTTAATGCCCGTAGTGAAATTTGATTACAAATATTTGAAAAAAAATTCAAGAGGGAAGGGATGTGTCCACTTTGAATAGTCTTTGCTGCCTTTTCGTTTTAAAATTGCATATCTACATCAGTAGCATTCCTAGAAATACGTCACAACAGCGTATTCAAATGAATGTTAAAGCTTATTCCTGCTGCAGTGTTCAGCAAAAGGCAACAATATCAGACTCAAAAATTAAAACTTATGTTTATGTTTTGAAAATACAAATAAAATATCTGGATTTGCTGAGATAGTTTGTTTTAGCGGTGAAGTTTATGACTGCGAGATATGAGATACATTAAGTTCTGAACATATAAAAAATAATTAAGTATCCTACTGAGTGACTTACTCATCAAAGTGCAGGCAAACACGCTGGACCTAAAATCTTTAAAATGTAAGGATGGATTCCTCTTTGGGTGTAAACACACATTAAGAAACGATTCTTTGTAATCCAAACCCTAAGAGGGTAAAAAGGGACAAAATATATTTTGAGTACTCTTCAACATTTTATGAATGTGATGAAATACCTTCGTGATTTTAGCATCACAAGATAGATTATATAAATATCCAAAACCAAATTTCCGGATTTTTTGAAATTCAATCCTTTAGAGAGTGAAAAATAATCAAATGTGTTTTCTAAGACATCTCATATCTGTCACCCGACAATGTATCGTTATGCTCTTTGCTTAAAAATGTTCGATAAATTAATAAACACTTAAAATCTTATCTCAGGATTTTTTAAAATTCATATCATAATTAAGTTGAAAAAGGCTTGAAAATTATTCAGGGGTCTTATTTCCATGCCTTTTAACCTTCAAACCAGAATGTTTTGTGAAAATTTATCAGATGAATTAAGTATGAATGGAAATTAAAAAATTAACCTATTTTTATGTTTTATCGAACTCGAAGAGGCTTTTGATAGGCTGGAACTTAAAGATGTTTTACATATTTTAAAGGAGAATAATGTACACAATAAATTGATTTTACTTATTAGTGACATTTTAATAGTAATTTTAACACACTAAAAGTGAACGAAAATTCATCGGCGAAAACACCAATCAGAAATGGAGTCCGTCAAGGTTATTCCTTATGTCCACTGTTATTTAATTTAATACTTAATGAAATTATAAAAGACATATAACGAAAGATGGATACAGAATGGGAGATAAAGATCTTAATATTGTATGTTACGCTGATGATGCTGTTTTGATGGCGGATTCCGAAACTGACTTGCAGATTATTATATAAATTCTATCTTTGTTGCCAAAAGTACAATATAAAATATCTTTAACAAAACCAAGTCAATTACCATAAGTAAATTCCCCTTAAGATGTAAGTTAGAACTAGAGAGAAAAATCATTGAACAGGTGATGGTAATACAATACTTATGTGTTGAGATAACAAGTTGGGGATCACTGCAGAATGAAGTTGCACATCAGGCCAATAAAGCAGCGAGAATAGCGAGCTGCATGAACGACATCATATGGAATAATAAGTATTTACATAAGGACACAAAGGCAAGAATCTATAAAGCAGGCCAACATCGACTTACGCTGCTAAGACAAGGGCGGATATCTCAAAAACTTAACGAATCTTAGAGGCAAATAAAATTAATATTTTGAAGAAAATTTTACATAAATCCAGGAGAGAAAAGATCAGAAGTGAAGAGATTAGAAGACAGCTGAATATCTAAGCAATAGGGGATTGGGTAGAAAGACGAAGAATGGACTGGAATCAACATGGCATCGGACAAAATTGTGCGCATGGCAAGAGATAATTTTCCAGTTGAAGAAAAAAGATCGCCTGGAAGACCGAAAAAGAGATGGAAGGACTCTTAATTTCTTGACGAAACAGCCTGTAAGCCTACTACGAAGAGAAGAAGAAGATGAAGAAGAAGAAGGTGATGTTTACAAAACAGCCATGTAGCTAATTTTTCTCCGAATTGGTTCACAAATTTTGAAATTTCTCAAGTAATTTTTTTTCATTCAACAAAGCCTATGACTGTCTCGAAGAATGTAGCTTTCTAGCAATGAAATCATTATAACATTCTGCCCTGCAGTTTTGGTAGAGCGTGCTTAGAAAGCAGCCAAATAACTAATTTTTTTTCACAATTTTGGAATTTCTTATGGATTTTGATTTAAACTAAACATAGCCTATGTCCACCGAGAATAATGTGGATTTCTAACAGTGAAAGAATTATAATAATCGGATTAGTATTTCCAGAGATTACCTCTAGCAAACGAACAAAATTTACCTTTTATATAATAGTATAGATACAGATTAAAAGTTGCAATAAAATATAACATCAAAATATGAAATCGGTGGAGGCTGTCCGCAGACCCTATCAAAGCTCCATCGAATAAAATCACAGCAACGCTGGAATTTAATTAGACCGAAACCACAATTTAGGCTGGCGACCAAAACCACAATTTTGAAATAGACTAACACACTACATACCCAAAAATCCAGAAAACTTTGGAACACATTGAAAACACTAAACAGACCCAAAAGAGAGAATGGTGCTACCATAATTCACCGTTTTAAAAAGATCCACATATCCAGCCGCTCATGCAACTATACAAGTTAAAAGGTGTATAATAAGTCCATAAGTTCCAAGGATGGCAAAACTGAAAATTTGAAGTTATACTGCAATTTGAAGGCAGTTCTGGCAGGCGTCGACCCGACGAACTTCAGACGTAGAAAAGGCATAGAATAAGGGTGGCACAAGGTGTGTACGACCTACATAAACTTGTCCCCAGACTTAAAAACAATGAACCTACAAGGAGGGGTAAACAAAGGAGGGGAATAATGGGTGGAAACAGAAAGGGAGCAGAGTCAGGCATAAAGCAGAACACCTTGCAGAGGAGCAATTCCAAAGAAGTACGATGAGGCGGCGCTAGCCTCGCAAAGTGAGGTATTGGAAAAAAAAACTTAATTGAGACCATTGGGGTGGGTGATAAATTTCCATAATACGCATTTCACTAATTCAATTCGTGTACCTTACCGAGTTCAGGAGACTGCAATTTCCCTTCTAGGTCTGTTATTATATGAATATAAATAATTCACAGGGACAGGCATTAAAGGTGGCAGAGGGAGATTTTTGGCTGGACTGCTTCTCACATGAGCAACTCTAGGTTGCCTGCTCTACAGTAATCTCACATATAAAATTAATAATGATGGCACCTGAGAACATATCCATTAATGTGGTGTACACAGACATCCTTCAGCAAAGCAAATTAGTAGCTCCTTTATGTCTCATATGCGGGTGAAGCCACGGATAGAAAATTAGATACATACAGAACAATAAATGTCATGCACACATAAACTCCATTATACTATGTTGCAATAAAATAAAAATCGAGATAATTGATTTATTATCGTGCATTATTCTGGATATTTCTAGTAA
Source organism: Dryococelus australis (assembly GCA_029891345.1). Lineage (NCBI taxonomy): Eukaryota > Metazoa > Arthropoda > Insecta > Phasmatodea > Phasmatidae > Dryococelus > Dryococelus australis. The sequence continues at coordinate 271,141,576 of CM056993.1, forward strand.
TTATAAGCTAGAACAATGAACGAGAAAGATAAATAATTTGACTATTAAAAAAGGGTAAGATTAATTGTTTCTACATAGTGACAAAACTACTTTAATATGGGACTAACAGTTGACGTCCTAAGAGCAAAAGAAGGAGTTACATAACGGCCAAAGTGTTTTAAGGAGTGCGAGAGCAGACACACCTGGTGATGAGCTTGACTGTTATTCGCAGTGTGGCACAGGAGCCCGACCAGTATAGAGGACTGGTCGTGTGGCTTTCCAGCTAAGTACGGAGTCGGAGACGACTAGCACAATGTTTCGCTTAGGTGAGACCACTCTCGCCGGGTGACCTGGGCCACAAGTGACTGGCGAAGGCTACTGGACCTGCTGTAGTCCAGACTGTGGTGCACTGGGGTTTGCTCCTGAACCTGGTATGCAGGTGGGCAGATAATCGTTGGAGCTGGCTGTCATCTGGGTAGTCTTGGTAAGCAGGATCCCCCAAAACCATGGGTAAGCTAGACTATAATATGTTTCTTGACCACTCAGGTATGCTAGTAGTATGGGGTGAGTGACTCCTTCGAGTTTGATTGGCAATGTGAACAGATCTGGCATGGGTGCTGGCGATGCTAGTCTCTCTAGACGGCGGATGGCTTGAGTATTCTCCCGGAGAGTAAGATTCTCGAGTTCGATTAGGTTGGTACCTGTTGGTGTTTAGAGATAGTATCGGCCAATTTAATCCTTTTACGGATACCACTCTAATGGATGAGGGACACGAGGATAGATACACAAATACCAGACCCTCGGAGGTAAAAACAGCTAACATTAGTCCTAGGCAGGTATACGTCAATGCACCACCACTTCCAGAAAAAATCCGCCTCCTATCTCGGTATCTGGTTTCAAAAGCACGGTGGACAATGAGAGTCTTGTTACTCTTCAGCTGAAGGTCCCAATAAGTGGGTGAGTTATGCTAAAGGGTCAGTCCCCTCAGACCCAAGAAAGTACTCCTTCTGGAACCAGAAGGGCGGTAGAAAGAGCAAACCCCAGACTGACAGTCCAACCCCAATAGGATGAGTAACTAGGGTCGGGACTCTACCATTCTATACACCAGGGTGCATAGAAGGGTGGCCGTCCAATATAGGTGTGTGTGTTTCTAATGGTAAGTTCGGCAGTTTGGTTGGTATATCAACAAGATCTTAACGGAAACTTGCTACACTGTTCAGGTGAAGGCGGCCTGTTTGTAGGCTAGTGGGGGTAGGTAGGCAAAGTGGCTATGAAAATAACTCGACTTTAACTGATGCTACACTCTATGTCCTGAAGAAACCAGGAAGTGTCTAAGTGTTCGACGACTTAAACTAGCAGTGGGATCTCAAGACCTGGACTTCGGCACCAGAAGCGTGGTGAAGGCCAGACAGAGCCGAAGGTTCCTTCGATGCCAGAAGTGCGGTGGTAAAGGAATAGGACAGACCGGTCTTCCAAGATATGTGCCCCAGTATTTACACCTCTTCCTGGCTCACCCTTGTCCAGGTGGAGGGGGTGACACATTAGATCCTCTGGGCGTGTCACATCACCAGACAGCCGAGGTTCCAGCTGCTGTATGTCTCAGCAGTTCGTACTAATGTTGCCATCCCTCGACGTACATAATACTAGGTAATATTGAAGCAAAGTCTTGATGTCTCGGCCAGTGAACAGTACAATTTTTCGTGCGAGGAGTATGCGTCTTTTACAGTTGGTAAACAGTACAAGTTTTAATGTCAGTTAGATTATACTGCTAATCAAACTTCGTTGGAGAGCACGGTTGAGTCGTTTGCACTGATGAGTAAAGGCCTTTTTAGCTAAGCATAAACGACATAATATGTTAGTAGGACAAACTGGTGTTATGAAGGAGATATATTTGTGTTATGAATAGACTGTGGTGAAGGTTTCAGGCAATGGTGTTATACACATGTGTTAAAAATTTTAGTCAGCATGTCAACTGACTGTATTTTAATGCGCCCACATGTTTCGGCAACGAAAACTAAGACAAGATATTCATATCTTGCTAGCACAGAATGTGTTCATGCAAAGCATACAAGAGATCATTGCATAATGTCGCAGGAGTTAGCAGTTGAATGAGTTGAAATATTAATAATTATTATTTTTATGTTTTGCTTGATCATATTTTTCAATCTTCATGCGGCTATGCACTATTGGGACTACAAATAACAGTACCACCCGATGGTAGCGGTATGTATAGTACTGTAATGGCCAACATATCGTGCGCCGAATTTTATTCTATACTGCTACTGTGGTGCAGTTAGATTTGTAACATGAGAGTGATATTTTTGTAATAGGCCACACATTGGATAGACAAATTTTTCCTTTTGTTTAATTAAAATCAAATAGTACATAGCCTAGTATGGACCAAATAACATTGCCACAAGACACACATGGGGCACGCCTATCAATTCTCTGGAGAAGTTGTAATTTAGTTTGTTGATAATTACAAATATATATGGTATAAGATATTATAACATTGTAGGAAATGATAGTTTCAATAATCAGCCAGACACTCTAAACAGGCTTAAAACTAACAAGACATGTACACAAGACAGTGCAATTTCAGTAGATAAGAGTGAAATATTAATAAAAAATTATGAATTTGTGGAATGGAAGAAAAAAGTGATGTAGACATGGTTGAAGCAGAAAACATACAACTAACACAAAACTTATATATTATATATATAATATATATATATATATATATATATATATATTATATATATTATATATATATATATAAATTCTCACTCAGGTTAAAATCATTTAGCAGGATATTTCTTTTCATTACAACTACCTCACTACATGTACATAAGAAAATAAATTATTCGTTTCTAAAAATAAATCTTATGATAGTGAGTAGAGTATCAAAAGCTAGATAATATTTTATAAAGCAATCATTCAGGCTAGCAATGAGCTACTTGAGCATTCTATTTCAGGATCATTAGTTAATACTACTCAGAAAAAAATATGAAAATTTTCGTAATTTAGACTGTTCCATTTCTCAAATCAAATTCAGAAAAATAATTAAAAAGGTGCATGAAATCATATTATTTCCCCATTAGAGGGATTGCGACTTGGCGTCTGCATAGGTGTCATTTCTGTCATTGTTGGCGTTTAGAAGTTTTACACACATCAAGATAAGACTGGCACATTTTTGGGCCTCTTCTTTCATTGCCCGCGCAAAATTAATCACTTCACGCCTCTCCCACATGCCTAGCCTTATGATGCGGCAGAATTTATCAAAATTAAATTAAAGGAAATTATTAAGAACTGGGGCATTTTTGAGGGAGACATTGTAGACCAATAAAATAAATTTATATGGGTTGTGCATGGCTTGCCTGTTCGATATTTTCGGGAGCATGATAATAAATTTACCATAACATCAAATATAAAATGGTTAAAATACTAGGAGTTCCATTGCTTTGTTTACGTTGAACGAGCACCATGTTGTATAGTCATGGAATACACTATAGTCCATTCCCCATTGGAAGCGACTTTTTAAAATCAACCTTTGAAAAAACACTCTAGGTATAACATGTCAACCTGTTTTTTCAATAACCTGTATTCCCCAAATATATATCACTGTGGTTTACTTTAGAGTACTATATTATTGAATAAATGAAACTTTGCTTTAATATCTTCAGTAACTTGTAATATTAATTTATTTTATATATGAATTAATAACAGCGAGAGCGGCTACGTGTTGGCAACAGCCGGTAAGGAATAGTTCACAGTTAAAAATATTATTTTAACATAGTTTTTTAGTATAATATTTGTAAATTAAACAGTGTTTATTGAAATATTTCAATATTTAGGTAGCCCCGATGGCAACATATCTCATTTTTATAGTTTAAAATAACAGAGGAAAATATCGTGAGTAGGCAGTAATGTTAAGGTGTTGTTTTATCGAGCGAAGAAGTAACTGTCTGTTGAGCGAGGCTTGTTGCTCTCTCTCAATCTCTTTGTCTGTTTCATACTCGGGAAGTTTCACTTCGCTATTAAGCAGCCAATTATTCATGTTTTCAATTGTAGCATATTTTATACTTATTACAGTAAAATTAATGATTTTTTAATTTGTTATTTACAACTGAAAAGAGATTTTGTTTGAATACTTATTTTAATATATTTAGATATGATGGTGGGCAGTAACAAAATGAATTTGGCAGACGTGGTGAGCCATGACTTGGCGTGTTGCTTTTTTGTACCAATCTAAGAGTAAATTATACTTACTCCAAAAAATACTTCATATTACCACATTATGTTTTTAGACGTTGTGTTTTTAAACCTACCTAAGCAAGTTACGATGTTATGATAAATCTCTATTTATGCTGCAGTAACAAATATACTGTTACGGTGTGTTTTGTTAACCGCTGCATGTGAAATAGTGGGGGGTGGCTGCGTGGTGATCGAAAAACTGGATCTGTGTGTGTGTGTGATTTCAAATATTTGATGTGAACTATTTATATGTTTTAAATGTGAACTGTTTTTATGACAAAGTTATTTTTTTACATTCATGTCTGTTTATTTATCACAACGTTGTACCTTTACCCTGGGTGTTTGAAGCACGGTCGTGTAACGTGATTTGCCACCAATCCCAAAAAAATAACTAATCCCAACCACAATAAAATTACAATAAACCTAATACACAGTAAGTAACCATACATATACATATGAGAGGAATAAGAGTTACTGTAGGATTATTTGTGTGCATGTTCACCTCTATATTTTAGGTTCGTATGACAAAAAATGAGTGACACGAGTTGCGTGCTTGATTTTAATGTCTCTTCTTCGTTGAGATGGTTATTCCTTCGTTATTCGAACTGAGGCTGTCCTTTCAAAGAAATAACCCAACACATATCAATAACAAAAAAGTTACATACTATAGTTCATTACCTCGCAATTGCAACAGTGTTAAACACAGTCGCGGCAAAATATTAAGTGCATTACATGTAATGTGCCCTGTCGTTGAAAACAAATATGTTAATGTAACATTAACGTAAGAACTATCGTCAATTCAGGAATTTTTAAAACGTCATAAAACAAACTTAAATAATGTTATAGGCCTTAACTGCAAATATTCGTACGAAATGGTTTTTGAAATAGACCTATGACAGAATTCTTTGAAAATCTGTAAACAATATAGAGCACACTTGACATGTATAAATCTAGAAATCACATTTCAATATTTATGTTTAGGTGTAACGAAAGTATACGAACACACGTACCGAGACAATGGCATGTAAACATTGGTTTTGACAGATGCTACATGGCAGTCACATGGCAATGTTTGTTTACCTTTGGTGGAAGTATACGAAACGGGCTTGCAAGTAGATATTTAACAGGGCTCCGAGAAAGTTTCTTCCAGTGGAGAATGTACAATAGCAACGTATACAAATGCGCATCGACAGCCACCTGTCTGCTGGGGATGTGTAGTTTAGTTGTCTGGTATTTGATCTGCTGTGTGATTTTGGTGCGAGAAGTGTGAGTTGTGATGTACGAATCTGACAATGTGAAGACTTGTGATTTAGAATGGAGGATGCAAGTACGAGTGCTTCTGTGCGAGTGCTTCGTAACGATGTTTTATCTACTACTGTTTGATTTTTTAGTAGATCATGGTGTGTTGTAGAGCGAGATAAGGTGCCACACATGCGCGATGGTAGTTGAATTGGCCGAGGACAATGAACATTTTACCCTCTGCCTCCTAAGGTGAGTAAATGCACTATACATTAGTTATGTTTATTTTGTGTGCAGTATATATATATATGTAAATTTGTTTTAGGTTTTGCAGTATGCTTAGCCCCTCGCACTGACAAATACTGTTCAAGCTTAGGCAAACATTACGCACCTAGACAGAGTCCCAGTGCCAGCAGGGGAGTAAATCCCCAAAAACAGTGATTCAAGTCACACTGGCCATTTTTTTTAGATAATAAGTGCGAAGCGCTCATGCACCCGCGAAGCTTATAGCTTACCACAAAAAAGTAATTTGGGTGTGTGTGTTGGTAATATTGTGAAAGGTATTGTTCATTTAGGTTATTTTGCCATTTAAACAGGTTTTCGTGATAAAATATTACAATCACGTACTATTTTTCACTTATCTTACGCCGCAATTACCCTGATTTTCACAGCCTTCCCCAGTATCATATATGTAGCTTGAACTGGTAATATTGTCAATTTAGTTATTGCTTGGTTTGTTCTCTTTCCATTTTAATGTCTTTTCGTAAAAAAATATTACGATTACGAACGTAATTTTCACTATTCTGCCCCATAATCTCCTTGATCTTCATAGCTCTCCCCACTAAGGTTTTTGTGGTTTGTATTGATGATATCTTGATGCCCCTAGTAAATTCGAGTCCTGTGTTATTAGTAGCGATCTAAGCTATTCCTTCCTAATACCCTTTTCAATTATATATTTATTTAGAGAATTAACTTTCTGTAATTCAAACTCATAGAAGCTATCTGTTATTGGTTCGCCATTGTAGCTTTCCAAATAATGTACTATAAGGAACGAATGCCTGACAGAAATAATTTTATATATTTGATACAACCAAGTCAGAGCATATTTCTTTTCAAAAATGCCCTTGACTTTAGAGATACGAACACAGTCGCCATTTTTAAACTTGTTTTCTCTTGTCAATCACATAATGAATATTATGTATGGTTTTCAATAATCTGTTATTCTTTACATCTACAATCAATATTTTGATATTTCTGTGGTTTCGAGAATTATATAATTTCATTACTTCAGGACAAAAATATCTACCCACCTGTAAGTACCATGAGAAGGGAAGTGTTTACAAATTAGTTGTATCAAACTCTTGTTAAATCTCTCAATTACAACAGCTTTTATCTCAGAGTATGTTACATAATGGTTGATTACATAGACTCTCATCAACTTTTTAAAATCAGAATTAAAGAATTCTGTCTGTTAGTCTGTGTGAAGATGTTTAGGCATCCTTCTTCCAACACAGTTTTCATAGCACTACTAACATCTTGTCCAGACTTATTCTTTATTGCCAACCCCCATCAATACTTTAAATAAACAATAATAACAGTTAAAATGTACTTGTATCCATTATTGTATTTTGAAAGTAATGACAGGCACCATAGGTCAGCTTCAAACAAATTGTTCATTCCTAGAGTTATAACATATTGCTTTGGATACCTCATTCGCGTGGGTGCATGTAATCCTTCGGCTAGCTTACTAAACTTCATAATGAGTAAATATATTCTTCTTCCACTAACTCTTCGATAATTGATAATATTTTGTTCGTATACGATTTGTTCACTGCCTGTTTCGATGCGAGAAGCAATTATAAACGGTCCACTAACTCATTCGGATTATTCTAAAATACAGGGATAATTTTCCCACCAACTTTGTCATTGAAAACTCTGTTGCCTATGATATCACTAACAAAAGTAACTTAGGATGATCATTTTCTAAATGATTATACGCATTTGTTCGCAATATATGTTCCTTATATTGACCCAAATCTGTGTCAGAACATCTGCTTGGGAACTTCTTAAATAATAATTCAAACAATCCTTCACTCGGATATAACACAGTCTCACCTACTTGAATTTTGTCTTCTGGCAAAAAATTAATTACCCGATAACCTAGTAACCATATGCCCCCACGTCTATAGATACCAAAAGTCATATTGTGAGAAGGTGAAGTAATTTTTAAAGCTAAATATTTATGTGTTAATTGAGAAAGTCTGCTAAACTATGGGTTTTTTGTCTTCAAAAGCACTTCAATGTCAGGTGTTTTCTCATTAGAAGTATTTATTTTTGCATCCAACCTACTTGTAACAGGCTTAAATATTTGTTCATGTAAATATTGCGATCCATTCTTGCATGTATAACTTGAAATATTTCTCATTCACCACACTTATAACTTCATGTAACTCTCAAGTACCCTCAGATATTTTGTTCTAACTCACATACATGCTGCATACTTATATACTTATTGAGTTTGTTTTCTAGCTGGAACAGTAGTGTGACTAGTCTGACTTCTGTCTATTCTATCAACTTTACTTAAAAGAACGTCTAATTTACTCCCAAGCCGACTTCGCAAATCATGAATTACAACAATCAGCCATGATTTCAATTCCTCTCTTTGTGTTTGTAGTTCTGTGCGCATCACTGAAGGCAATGATTTACTGATCATTTCACCACTTATATATTGTGACAAATCTGAAATAATTTCCTTAAGTTGCGATGCAATAATTTTGTTTAGCATTCTGTATTAGAAGAATTCATGGCATTATAGTCATGTTTCTATGTACGTGTTCTCTTCCTTCACTTAACTTTAATGATATCTATCTCATGTCAGTCGTTTGAGATTCAAAAACGTCCGATGTAACGCAGTGTAAGTTGTCCACAAATTGCTTAGTCATTGCATCACTATCTTTTATTAGCACACCAACATTACATAATATATGTCCATTCACGTTACAATTCCAAATGCAAGTTCTGCTCAAATATGTAGTGTAATGACTACTTATTCCATTATTTCCAGACATTGAAATACTCATTATTCTTTGTCTGGCAAAAATGAAACTCAATTCCGCACCTATTCCTGCATTTATATAAGGGTAACAATAAAAACATATTTCCTTAAACATTGTAAATGACATATCACCTAAAACATAGTCATTGTAAATGTGTCGTAGATTTAAATTGTCAATATGGATAATAATTATCATAATGGAATTTTTGCACGAATTACGTATAGGAATGTGGGCATAACTTTACAAAAGGGAAAGACAGTCTACATTTGAGTGTCTACCAAAACTAAAGTACTTTTGAATTTCGCCCTGCGGTTCACTCCAGATATTGTCAAATATAAATACCGAATTGGACAATGCTTCGTTCGGACTTATAATTTTGCCTTTACTTCTGAAAGGGAAATATTTAATTCCTTCAGTTGATGATAAAATAATTGCTAAAAGTTTATTCTTGTCTTGCTGTAAAGATTTTGCAAACAAATATACGTTTTCAAACTTCAGTTCGTTAGGATGTTCTAACAGCGACATAACACAGGTCTTCCCAGAACATGACGGGCCGCTTATTATGCTCGGAATATTAGAAGGTTAGTGTATCCCATATTTCTGTTAAAATATGTTTTGATACTTTTGTGCAATCACAAGAAGTTCAACATTTTGCTTTATAACTTTCCCTATCGGAAATTTACTAACATAAAAGTATATAAATAGCTACATATAGATTTGAATTCTGTTGTAATTAATGCCCAGAACAAACTCCATCAAAAGAAGTAGTGGAGTTTTAAACACATTGATTAATAAACTGCCATTCGAGTTCGATTTTCCGAGACATAACTACTGTGCTCCAGGTATAAAACTCGAAAAAATGAAGGCAAGCAACAATCAAGGAATAAATGTGCTCGACGAGGGATGCAAGATACATGACAACAAATATTCGCAAACAAATGACTTAGCTAGAAAAAAGACATGCAGCAGACTCTATATTGTCAAATTCAGCTAAGAATATAAGAAATAATACCGCAATGGTCAAAGGTGAAAAGATAGGTACATGGGTCGTAGCAAAGTAATGAGAACAAAAGTAAATAGAGGTATGTGAGTTCGCAGGCCAAAACATAAAGCCACAAAGAAAAGAGTGTTGCTCCCATTCATATCCAGCATTAACAACTTTGGGATCTCTCCTGGGCGGAGCTTCGGTCCTTAGTAGAGCAGTTCAATCGAGTGGAAAAGGCATGTATCTTAAACCCCATAAAGTTTAAAAATGAAACAATTTCCAAACGCAGGAAGGGGCACAGAAAGTCTTAAGTCATCTAACACATTGTACGCACACTGACAAAGATATTATTCTATTTAGCAGGAAACGTAAAATTCTCTATATTTTGTTGTGAAAAGCAACTATTAAGGAATGTGTGATTTTTAACTTAGATCCGAAAAGAAGTGAATGAATGCATTCGGTTACATTAATTAAAAATGGAAATCAATCTATTTACTATGAGAGTTTTGTGGATTTAAGAGCTCCATTAAAATAATTGTGCTCATTAATTTTTTAAGATTTATGAATATATTAATAAGATATGCACACCATTAACCTGTTACAAATACGTCAATTACACTGGTTGTAAGTGTTAATTCATTACAAATGCATTTGGCTTATATTCCAGCTTTGGAATTACATGGTCAATGGAAAATAAACCTAATCGGATTCGTAACTTGTAACAGTATTCTGAACATGGACATGCATAATCATTCATTCACATTTATGGGCAGTGATGAAAATAAAATAACTATACCTGTTGGTTCATACAAACTTAAAGATTTGGAAAGATGGATAAAGTATAATGTGCCTGATAAACTGACTTTCATATTACGTGGTAACATAAATACTTTTCATCTCTAATGCATAGCAATGTCGATATTGATTTCATGAAAAATTATTCAATTGTAAATATGTAAGTTATGAAAAAAAATGTTTATTCTACGAATCAAATGATGAATCATCAAACCAAATTAACATTCCAACAATTAATGTATGCCGTGTAAATGTGAATATCATAGGTGAGTTGTATCTGAATGGAAAACCGACAAACACATTAAATGAATTCACCTGTTTCATTGCTCCAGGGTATAAGATAATTGGAAATCCAAGCACATTAATTTACCTTCCGGTAATAGTAAATCGCATAGACGAATTAGTTGTTACCGTAGTTGATCGAAATGGTTAACTAATAAGCTTTAAGACCGAGGAAGTTACAGTATGGTTACCTTTGAATAAAAGCGAATAGTTTAAAAACCCTTGCATTATGTGAACTACAATCAAACATGGGTATTGTATACAGAACGCAATACGCTCCCAAAAGACGTAAAGTGAAGAGTTCAGTTAAGAACTACGTGCGATTAACACAAGTTAACAAATGGTTTTTAAAAGAATTAAGATACGAAGTTAACTGTGATGGAAAACATAATTAATGTAGAGGAACCAGTCACCTATGAAGATGCTATAACCAACAAAGAGATACATGTTTATGAACTGTTCCGAGCAGGCCTATATTCTTTTCCCTCAGAAATATGCATTCCTATCCATAACAATGACATTCAATAGACTTATACACTCCCTTCGACATCGAGTTTACAGTTCAGAGGAACATTCGCAAAGACAGCTGATGGAACTGATCTACTAGGTACAGGAACAGTTAGAAATGGTACACTGCTTTTGATAAACAGAATCGCATACGTACTTAATGGTGTTAAAATTGATCAAACACGAGAAGTAGTAATTACTTCCACAAAGGAAAAATACCTCTCACTATCTACAAACGATGTTAATGTATCCACCATGTCTGGGTGGAACCAAGGCGACAATCATAGACTATAACTCAATCCCAGTGGGAAATACAAAGTAGTTATTCAGCTAAGTAAGGCACTTGGGTTCGCTAAACATTATAAACACATAATAGTAAACACCAAACAAGAGTTAGTTATTTTATTCAGTAAAGCACATGTGAAATGCTATATGCAATGTTTGGAATGAAGAGGGTGTAACCTTTGAACTTAGTGGTGTAGAATGATTAATGCCGCATATAGATATTAACACTCATGAATGAGTAAAGTTTCTTAAGTATATTGAGAAAGGGAAGAATCTATACCTTGTATACAATTGTGTGGTTTGGAGACGTTTCCTCTATTACCCCCTCCTGATAAATGGTATGGAATGTAAAAGTTACCTTCCCAAATGAAAAACCGAGAAACATGATTGTTTCCTTTAAAAAAAACTGTCGAAATAATCTAAGAGCAGACAGATACTTGTTTGATCATTGCAATATAAGAAATATTAAACTATTTCTAAACAGTCAAGCTTACCCATTTTCAGATTTTAATATGCATTTCGAAAATGGCGAGTACCTTATATGCTACAATATGTGCAAACAATTTCAAGAAACATATTATTTAAAAGACAGCTCACAGATTTTAGACTCTAAGGGCCTTATTCATAGTCGCTTTTAGTCCGGACTAAGGTAAGATCATTCTCTGACCAATATTTTTCGTATTCAGAGAGCATTTTTATTGCTAGTCGGAGGATCATCTTACTTTAGTACGGCCTAACTTTTAGTCCGGACTAACGTAGGATTGACGAGGTATGAAGGTTAAAAAGAAATATGGCAAACATAGAATACGACAGTTTAGTTAATATTACATGCCAGTCAAAGCTAGATAAATTTTACGAAAAATTAAGATTTCATTTAAAGCCGATTCTCTCAATCTGTATCCAAAAATATTATGAATGAAATGCTCCGTGAATAATAATTCAAAGGAAATATACCTTATAAGTTAAATAAAACATTAGTTTTTAGCTACAGCAATGCCTTTCTATTTTTGTGTAATTCAAATGCCTTCTCTGAAAACAGATTCTTAGGATAGGTAATATTAATACACTCAAAGAAAATTTTAATACAAATCCTTTTTTGCGATTTTATATAGGTAATGTATTTACTCATAAGCTGAATGTGTTGATAGCTCAATGGTTCTTTCGTGAATTGATTTGCGAAAGGATGCGAGGTCGAATATTGTCTGGGTAGTAGAATTTTAACCATTTTAAAATGTCTTTTTGTAATGTATTCAACATTACAATATTCATTTATCATCATTATAAAGAAAATATTGGCGTAATAAAATGAAACTAGCCCATATTACAATATATGATAGCGTCTCATAAAAACAAGGTTAAAACGAATAAAGTGATGTTAATGTAGTAAAAAGTCACGTGATTGCTATTCTCACTTAGCCAAATGTCTAAATATTTCTGATATCGGCAGATTTTAAATTATTACTGTTTTTCCTCAGACTATGAAAAATGAGCAGCACTAGCAACAATGAGAAAACAGAAAAACATCCTACTCGACCCAAAAAAAATGCCTGTGGTCAGAAATATAATGTCTTGGAAGGATGACTCATCTTTCAAGGGCTGGTTAACAAGTAGTGCCAATGGGCTAATGTTTTACGGGTGCAAAGCCCGTCAGATAGATGCGAAAGGTAGAAAATCAGAAATAGAAAAACACTCCAAAACCAACAAATAACAGGAAATCTGTAAAATATGTCCAGTCTCAGGTAAAAATTGACAAACTTCTGACCTGTACCTAGTACTAGTCATGCTGAGTTACTAATGACTGCATTCATAACAGTACACAATTTCCCCTTCAGTATTTCTCCCAATTTATCAAAGTTTGTGCTTCAAAAGCGCCCTGATTCAGTTATTGTCAAATACATTGCATGTAGTCGTACAAAATGTACAGCCCTTACCAAAAATGTAATTGGACGAAAATTATACGAAGACCTTTGTGAAAAATTGAACGTTAACAATTTTTCCATTCTGGTGGGTGAAGCTTCTGTTGGAAGGAAGCATCTTTGTGTTGTTGTTCGAACAGTAGACAGGGACTTCAAAGTGCATGAAGATTTTTTTCAGTCTTACTGAGTTAGGGAGCGCCACAGCTATGAATTCTTTGATGTTGTTCAGAAATCATTTCAGGATGGTGGAATGCAATTGCAAGATAATCTATTGGAAATGGCTGCGGATGGAGCAAATTTAATCATGGATGCAAATAATTCCTTGTCTCCCCGTCTTAAAGAAGTAGTACATGGGTTATTTATAATGAAATGTATTTGCCATTCATTCAATCTTTGTTTTTCAAAGGCAGGCCAAAATTTACCGAGTTTCGTTGAGCAGCTTACTCGTGACATATACATTTAGTGTAATAAAAGAATTTCAACATTACGTATATTCCAAGAATTTGTAGGAACAGAACCACACGAGATACTCCAGCCTGCTCAGATTAGGTGACCGACATTTCTCCCTGTCGTTAAGAGAATGCTAGAGCAATACCAAGCCCTAATTTTGTTTTTCCAAGATGGTTCTCTATCAGAACGAATTCCAGCTGCTCAATACATTCTAACCACTCTTAGAGATCCCACGTACAAACTTTATCTTCAGTTATTAGAAGTTTGTTATGCCATACTTCGAAAATTTGAACAGAGAAATGCAGAGTGAAAAACTTTTTTTTTTTTTTTTTTAATGATTGTATGACAGAATTGCAGCAGTGTACTTGTGCATTCTGCAGTGTTACATCAAACAAGATTACTTCGCTCGTACACCAGTTGAAGAAAATCTGTACAGAAACCTTTCAAATTGTTTCCTTAAATGAAGTTTATCTAAGAGCCAAAGTGGTTGCAAAAATTACATCTGACCAAACTATAGGCAGTGCTGTAGATCTGCACCAGTTTAGAGTCGATTATCTTGAATTTTACATGGGGCTAGAAGGAGCTCATCAGAATATAAAAGATTCCCATTCAAGCATATGAACCATTTAATAAAATAGAATTTTTAAATACAGAAAAGGTTTACAGTAAGTTCATTTATACCATTGCTAATGTTTTCCCACACTATCATCATATTATCTCTGAAAATGAGTACCTTGATGTGTATAATCAGTGACATTTACTGATGCAAACAGACCTTGATTTTGAACCGAATTTTACTGTCAAGGTTTTCTGGGCAAAAATTAACAAAATTAAAAAGTGGTGATGAAAGTTTTGTTTTAAAAAATCTGACATATTTTTGTTAAAAAGCTTCTGGCTTTACCACACACAAGCGCCGCAGTTGAGAGAGTCTTCTCAGCTGGCAAGCTAATACTTTCGGATCGGTCGCAGAAACAAGCTCAGCACAAAGTGTATTAGTGGCTTGCTTCATGCAAAGATGGATATAAAAAATATCTATAATGAATTTAAAATTAAGAAATAGCACAACGCCCTTTTTAATAAATCCATGTACGACTTTAAAGACGACAAAGATAAGAAGCATAGTAGCTGTAAACACTAATAGTGCGGGTAAACTTGAAGAGAAAGAAAAATTAATTGACTGTGAGTGCAAAATATACCTTACAATATTTTTAGTTTCATGCATGTGCTTTTATAAATAATATATATAAACTCTAGTTTACAGGAATTTTGAATGAATTATCATATTACTAGTTATTTTCAGTGATATATAAGCAAAAACTATGCCTTAAACAGACTACGAAATTATGCAATAAGGTGAGTTGAATTGTTTTTGTAAAAATTATTTTACATCAAATCTGTAAGTGACAAATGGTTTTTATATGTTATGTTTCATTTTACAAAATACAAATTCCCCGGAAAGCTGTTTTCATTTTGCTTATTTGTACTTTTCAATATCTAAGGATTTTTTTTCTCAATCTGGGGGAAAACATGTGTCACATCTAGGGATTTTTCATCTCCCTGGGTTGCCAACACTGCTCTCGATAGTATGCCAAGTATTTTCTGCCCAGCTCGGGTAAACAAATCACATTATTCATACAGTTTAATTTACAACCTGTTTTTACACACTTCGACGACATTTGACTAAGTGAGAATAGCAATTGCGTTATATTTTACTACATTAAAGTCACTTTATTCGTTTTAACCTTGTATTTATGTGACGCTATCATATATTGGAATGTGGGTTAGTTTCATATTATTATGCCAATATTTTCTTTATAATGATGTTAAATGAGTATTGTAATGTTGAATACAATACAAAAAGACATTTAAAAATGGTTAAAATACTATTACCCAGACAACGTTCGACCTGGCATCCTTTCGCCAAGTTATTCACGAAAGAACCATTGAGCTATCAACACACTCTGCTTGCGAGTAAATACAATACGGTATATATATGCGCAAAAATGGATATGTGTTAAAATTCTCTTTGAGTGTATTAATATCACCTCTCCTAAGAATCTGTTTTCAGAGAAAGCATTTGATTGACACAAAAATAGAAAGGCATTGCTGTAGCTAAAAAACTCATGTTTTATTAAGCTTATAAGGTATATTTTTTAAAATTATCATTCACAGAACATTTCATTCATTATATTTTTACATACAGATGGAAATAATCGGCTTTAGATGCAATTTTTATGTTTCGTAAACTTTATCTACCTTTGACCGGCATGTAATATTAATTAAACTGTCGTATTTTATGTTCGCCATGTTTCTTTTTGACCTTAATACCTCGTTAATCCTACCCTCAGTCCGGACTAAAAGTTAGGCCGTACTAAAGCAAGATGATCCTCGGACTAGCAATAAAAATACTCTCTGAATACGATATATATATATATATATATATATATATATATATATATATATATATATACATACATACATAAATACATACATACATACATAATATTCAAAAAACTTCTACTTTAATTTTCAATTCAGCACACAATATAACAAATTATATTATGTTAGTTCTTGCGCAGATTAATGCTCACTGTATATTACTGTTCAATTTGAAAACGAAGAAAATTTTTATTTTATAAGTTATATTCAAATAAGTGCTATCTAGTTATTATTTTGCCATGAGTGGAAATTAATGATTTATTTGAGAAGAATAATCTGTAATGCACATGCGCCGGTAAACTTGGCAACAGTGTACTTCGATGATCCTTTGACTTTAGTTAGTCTCGCTCTAATCAGGGTTTATAAACATGATATAGTTAATCTACCCTTCCTCCGGATTAACCCCAGACCAACTCCGAGGAAGATCATAACTGGATCATCTCTTGACGAAGCTCTGACTATTAATAAGGCCGTAATCTTTTAAGAATTGAGTGCCTTTTTAATATTTTATGTTAGAAGGCAAAAAGATAATGTAATCAAAAATGTTATCGAGTCACGAATTGAAGTAAGCACAAACACACCCATTCCCGAAAATACTCAAGCTTACATTTTAATCATACATACAGGTTATTGTCCTATAATGTCCAAGATAAGTTAGTTAAGGCGTTAATGGAAATCAGTCACTCTTCAACCTTCATCGACTAAACATGTTTTCTTATACTTATACAAGGTTTCCAAGCTCCATACAGGTTTATTATAAAATAATTGGCCATCGCCGATTTAAATAACATTATCACTGTGTTCAATTTCAAACAGCCTTTTGACTGGAAATATGTAAGTCACGAATATAAATGAACCACCATATTGGTTACAAAAAATTACGTTGGGCTAGTATGGGGCAGTTGAAGTGATGAGTTTGAAGATATGCTGGATATATGTACCTCATACTTTAAAGATGGGCAGTTATTCGCGTGTGGTCATAGCAAAAACGTATTCTAGAAATTGTGTGGTATGGAAAAATAAACGATATGCAGAAAGAGAACAAGTGTCCCTTATTAAAAAAACTTACATGAAATGTATGGGTATAAAACTCCATTCATCTCCATGGGTGAAAAATCTGAATTCATTTTTTAATGGTCGCTGATGGTGGACTGGGGCGAAGAGGACTGCATTTGAATATTATTACGGAGTGGAGGTATAGATAGAGGGGTGACTCGCAATATTTGTTCAGTACTGGTAGCAATGGAGAAGTTTAACCCTTCAGTTGAGTATGTGAGTGAAATCCCTGACTATAGAAAAGTGTGGTTCGGAATAGATGGCAATAGCCCATTACTAATTCAGCTGGCGTTGTGGAAGACCACTGGGGCCTTTCCTTTAAATGTCCAGATTATAAATACAAAGAGGTCGATGACTCTAATGGATACCAATGTGCAGTGTATAATATATGACGAGATACAGTATTACCTTGCAGTGTGAATGAATAACTGAGTGATTCTCTACATGAATACATCACGAAATATATGTCATGTAAGTAAATAAAATACATGTTGCACAGAGAGTGTTGCTCAGTTCCTATGATCTGGACTGAGAATTGTGGTAATTTTCAGCATGTTGTGGAATTTCCCGGTGACAACCAGAATTTAGTCTTACGTTGTGGTATGTGGTCATGCAGAGTGTGACAAAGCAAACCTACCAGCTTTAGTTTTAAATAATCCATTATGACCGCTAGCATATACATTTTCATATAAGGAAGACGATATTTAAGTATGTATGGTTTAATGATAAAAAGTTGTAAATGTAACAGTGCATGCCATATTCGTCTTTTGTATTGTAATGGAAGTCTTGTTTTCCTTTGTGGTGGCTGTAAATGATTATATATAAATTGTTTTTTCCAAGTTCACTGTTTAAAAATGAAGATAATGATGTATTCAATATGTTGTATAACTGCATATTGAAATATATTTGTAATAAAATTTTAATTGTCAGATGACTGAGTTATTTAGAAGGTTTGTTTTTTATATTTCGTTATTTGCAAAAACATTAGTGTTAGTTGCGAGTCAGTTTTCGTACAGCAAGGATGTCTTACTTCCACCCGTCCAACCCATGTGTGACAGTTACTCCTAGAAAATCTAGTTTGGGTTATGAAAGATGTGTGATTCAATGTTCCATTTTAGAACCACCCATTTCCCATTAGGAAATGAAATAATCTACCTACTAATAATCTTCCTATACATGAATAAATGCCCAGTGTTTCATATGGCACCAAGTACTTCTTTACCTGTGAGTGTGAATGAAATGTCTTACTTTCAAGAAACATTCCCAGATTTAACGGAATCTATAATCTTACATGTTTCCCGACTGTTCTAAAGATGATGGTATTCAGGCTTGTGTTGATGACAATCGGAAACCTGGATGTAAAAAAATGTACCCATCGTGAAACTTGTCAAGGAGTGGATGTAGAAGTAATTGTAAAAAAAATGTAATTAAAATATGTTCACTGACATCGCAAAATGTATATAATGTTTAATTGTCAAAACATGTCTCTGCGCACTGGAGCATGCCGCATACACCATCCCAAAATTCCGTTTGCACACCACACCAAATCAGCAAAGACTCCTCATGCAACACAGCGATTGTGCCCACTCTACGCGGCAGGCGGCACAGGTGCAGTGCAAGTTAGTGTCCCCGGAGCAACACAAGTGCAGTGAGCGACCAAGCGCAGTGATTTGAAAGGAGATCCCCACATTTTCTGTTTTAATATTCTAAAGGGCTTAATGGCAACGCAAGTGGTACACAAGAACACGTGTACACATAAACGCCCCAGTTAAATGCCTTAACATCCTAATATATTCGTTTGCAGTGTCTTTCTTTATGTATAGTATTTTTCATTCTCACGTGTAAACAGCCTCATCTCATATTACAGTGTTATTATGCATGTATATTTTTTCGTAGTGCAAGAGGTAATTTTGGCAACATGCGGGATCCTCCTAGGGCAAGTGAAAAGTGTTTTTATGCATTGTGATGTTTATCAAGTAGGTCCATGCGAGGTGCTGGCCCGCCCAAACTGGCACAGCACGCCGCGTTCCAAAGTCAGTCATAGTCCGTCTTGCGAGGGGTGTAGCATATTAAGTCATGACTCGTGTTTCACGTGCACGGCGGCTATCAACTTCTTGCACAATTATTTCTTCAGCAATAGACTTTATTAATCAACCGGAACCATTGTTCATCTGCCGCCGAGACACCGCCCCTCGTACAACCCAGTGCTTGCATCCCATGGGTGGATTTTATTTGTACAACCCAATGCATTCTGACCACGTGTCTGTTTATTCTGTTTAACCCACGTCTGATGATTGTAGCTCATCAGCAAGTGTAAGTTACCTCAGAAGAGGTTGTAGATCAATACCTAATAAATTACGCAGTGACGCGAAATACCGCTGGTATTTATTTCAGGTAGTCGCAAGGTGTTTAAGGTATGGGCCTTTTCCCGCCAATTTTACCATAGGCATACAGACAGTGCAATGAGTGTTTTAAATGTTCACATGTAACAGCAACGTCACAAGTAAAGTGTCGTACGGGCTTGTGTTATCTGTGTGCAAACATCGTCACCATGAAACTAAGGTTCTGTGCCTTTTAGTCAATTGGTTAGTGTTAAAACGAAATACCGCACTTCACAAGTCGAGTAAAATAAACACACGCTGATACACACACAAGTTATCAGGAGATATATCGTATCTCTAAGACTCGAACGATTAGTGTGCCACAGTTCTTAGCAGTGCAGTAACCAACTTTGTTCTCGGTAAGATGATTGGGAGTGTGTACAGTTTATTAGTGCTACACACACTTGGCTAAAATAACGCACTGCATGCTGGCTTGCGAGAAGCCTGTATACGCCTGAGTCACTCGACCACGCACGCAAGACTGGAGTGTGGTGCACGTGCTTTTAGCACTGTGGGAGCATCGAATCCTGCTGAGTGCTCCCGAACGAAAAGCCGAGGTGTTCTGCAAGTGCATGTGAGCATATCCATAGATCACGTAGCCATGCAGGAGGTCAAGCCTTAACAGTCCCCAAAATATCACATCCCAAGTAATCAGACCAAGGACCTATCCTTGGTAAGTAACTTTTCCTCCCTGTGGGTCCCCATATCCAGGGCACACATTCTGATCATCTGAAATCTCTTTATGGTCTCATACTTATTCCGGTACACCAACAACTTCAGCTGCCACAGAATCAGTGGCAACCACACAATGTCAAATGCCCCCTATACATCCAATTATATCGTGAAAAAATAGGTTTGGTCGTAGGTTCTCACCTGATCGACCATGTCCATAACTGCCAATTCTGAACTTTTACCCTTCATGAATCCATATTGCTTAGGATGGATACCTTGAACCATATCCAAGTATTCCATGGACCTCTTATTTATTAAATGCTCCAGCATTTTTCCTATTACCAGTAAGAGGGTTGTAGATCCATATGACTTCACCTGTCTCGGATTACCCCCGCCCTCCTTATAGATCACTATAAGGAGGCCTTTCTTCCATTCTGTCGGGTAAGTACCTTCTTGTATGTAGTCATTGAACAATTCCAACAACTCCTCTTGTATCCTCGAATACGACTGGAGGAGCATTTCCTCAGTCATTCCATCCAATCCAGTGACTTTCTTTAACTTTGTTTTTCTGGCAATGTTATCCAGTTCTTGTAGGGAGAAGGTTGCTGTATCTTCAATTTACTGATTGGCCCTAATCTGGAGATGATACTCCATTTCCCCTATCAGAGAGTCATCCGGCAAAAATACCTCCATTATGTGCTGCGTGATCTCCTCGGAAGACTGCATGAGATGCCCATTGGAATCTAGAGCAAGTAGTTCCTCTGAGCCCTCTCCCTTTCCTGTCACCATCCAGTAAACCAGGCCCCATGGGTCTTCATTTCCCATATCCATAACCAGCTCTCTCCAGGCTCGTATTTTCTTTCTCAGGGTTCGTCTGTGCCCCAACCTCGCGGCATTGTACCCCTCAATGGCTATTAGCCTTCTCTCTGGATGGTATGTTTTTTTTTTAGTTTCTTCTGGAGGAATTTTCTTTCCTTCTAGAGTACTTCCAATTTATCATCCCACCAGGGGTAATGAGGTACCTTTCTCTGTACCCGAGGGATTGCCTCCTCACAGGCCCCACCATAGTTTTGGCTAGAACGAAGTAATCCCTTATATTACATCTCTGAAAACCAATATATACTGTTCCACAATCTGTCAACAACTGTCGCAATGACCTCCAGGGTCATATTGATCTTATCTTTGTCCCTAGGTCCAGCTCGAAAACTTGAGGTGGCGTTTTTTCTTGAGCTCTTCTTCTGGGGGCTTTATCTCTGAAATTCTGGACATGCAATGTCTCCAGAAAATCAGGGTTGTCGTATATTCTCTTGGAACATAAAACATTATGTGCTTAGGGCCTCTTCTTTTCGGATCCACTATCCGTCATCAGAGTTCTTCCAACCTTTTCTCGTTTTTGAGCTTAAGGAGTGTTTCATCGTCCTCAGCTTCCAGCAGTATCCTACCTTTTGCAACTTCACGCACATTTCTTATGTGGAGTTTTTTCTGGACAGGATTCATGGTTTTCAGCTTCTCTTTCGTTTGTTCCGACTTACACTCACCCTCCTTTGGGTAAATGAGGATGGTCTTCATACTGGCCTGCATTTTGCCTCTCGCCTCCTGTCAATTTGCTGGCAGGTTCAAACGCTGCACTTCCATTGGCTGTAGATACTAGCATAGGATTAGTCTGGTCCAGTTGGTTAGGAAGATCGCTCTCCCCACCACCATCTTCCAAAGCGAGTATATGTAATGTAGGACGCTTGTCTGGAGTGGACGAAGTGCAGGAGTTTTCACTTAGTTGGTTAGGGTATCCGCTATTCTCCAGCTAGCACAAGATATCATAAATGTTTCCACGGTGAAGTGTGTGCTTACTAGCCCCTTCCGCTTTGCATATGTAGGAGATAGCATGAATGGTAAACGACGTACGTCTGTGAGCGGTTGGCTCACTTAAAGAGAACACCCACCACTATTAGTAAACCTGCAGCTGTTGAAGACAGCATCTTACCCTGCTTCTTACCAAATAAATTGAATTGCCTTCGAGAGAAACTTCTGCTACACCTGTAAGTATTGGTACATTACATTTTCATTATTATGGTGAAGCTAATAATGAAATTCCTTCTAGAACAATTATTTCGATGCCATGTTGGAAACGCGTCATAAGCATAGACTCCAGCAGTTTAACAACAAATGCCCTACGAAAGAATTTAGTGTCTCACCGAGCATCAGCATGCAAGTATTGCACATTTTTAATATTTTAAGCCAGTAACAGTTTTATTTGGGAATTATTAACCTTGAACAAAGTTGCAAATTAGAAACATTTGTACGCCTTGTAACGTATTTTCAGATGGGCACAGTATCCATTAGGAACGACCACTACCTCATGGCAGTTAAGATTTGTTTAATATTTTAGTCTACATTGCCATCCAGGTTCTTTCATATTATTGCTGTTGCCGCTCTTAATAAGCCTGCACATGGTAAAAATAAATTGAAATAAAAGTAAAAGAAAGCTGAAACTTAAATTTGACCATTATATTCTTGCATGTGTAGACATTTCGATTTTCTTTTTCCATATTAAATTGAAAATATATTTCTTTTATTTTAAAGTTGCTATTGTCATAGGTGATTTCAGTTCACATACAAAAGGTATGTGTCTTGGCAATGATGTCAAAAGGTGGGTCTCATACTGCATCATCAGCTGTCCTGAGTCTTACTGGAACCGGCCACAAATGGTTCTCAGGTTAAGTAAATGATTGTTATATTATGCTCAACTGGCACATACATGGTTTGTTTTGTTTCCAATACCTCAGTAATTGAAATTAGTGTAATAATGAGTGAAAAGGTGACAGTGTTACATTTTAAAGTCCCTGCAGAGGGGTGTATGTAAATTAATTTGATATTGGCTGGTGCTGTGAGTTACTCTTACACTGCCTACAAGTGTTGTCCAGGTGTACACGTACATGTCTGTAGTTCTTAAGGGATACCCAGCACGTACTTACACAGTCATATACTTCCTACTTAGCCTATTACACCTACTCATATGTTCATATAAGCACTGTTCATACATCTCTTTAAATAAATGGTGCCCTTGTGGCCATTTGCGCACTATACGCATATACAGGTTGCTCGTAAATTCCCCTTACAAACTTCTAGGACTTGTAGAGGGGATGAGTAGGCGATATTTTGAATAGGAACCCATGTCGCGAAACGTACCGTTACTATGCTGCAACCATTTCCAATCACGTGTTTCACACATCCACTTCTGCGTGAGTACTTTAACTGTGTGTAACTCAGTACATTACATTTCTAGCAATAACACTCTTGTCTACAGTTAAACGCACAATTGGTTTCTATCCTCTGCAAAGCATGCGTAGCATACGGTACTGATCCACTACAACAGCGGCTCGATGTGACGAGCACGAACCTCGTTGCACACATTGTACCTATGAATCATGTTCCGGTACATTCGCTCCATTACACCTGGTTTCCCGTCAATCAATTGTACAGCGACCATAACTCGTAACAGCAGATCTTCCTCTGTTTCTGTCGTACACCATACTTTTCATACGACCCCACAAGAAATAGTCCAATGGAGTTAAATCCTGCCTTTCCTTCAGTGGAAGTGGACGAGTGATACGCCTGATTTGAAATAGTTGTAGCACGGTAACGGTACGTATAAGAACATGAGTTCCTATTCAAAAGATCGTCTACTCAGTCCCCTATACAAGTCCTAATAGTTTGTAAGAGGAATTTCTGAGTATCCTTCATATTTACTCACGTACAACCTTTCGCGTACATTTCTTTACAACCTACATTGACCGTTTGTGAATGTAATGGAATGGAGTCCCTTTCATACATATTTTCACCATTTTCGTTGCGACATAACATGATATTCTATTGCGTCACTGGAACATAGACTCAAATCTTGTTACATAATATGTACACAATTTATCGTAGGAATTTCGGTGGCGCAGTGGCTAGCGCACTCGCCTCCCGCCACGGCGATACAGGTTCGATTTCCGGCGGGTTCGCTCCCGGATTTTCGCATGAGGGAATCATGCTGGACGATGCCGCTTGCCGGCGGGTTTTCTCGGGGAACTCCCTTGCATTCCAGCACCGCTCCATCATAGGGCCATATTTTATGCCATGTTCAGGGTTGACGGGCACCTACGGGTCACAGGTGGAAAGCCCGACACTCGGAGGGTGTTACCTCGCCCTCGGTCCACCCCCATACTCATTTAATATTATAATATCTCTCGACGTACTTGAATATCACTTTCCGTAGCCCTCAGCTCATATCTGGTATTAAACTTGAAAAATTGTTTGATCATGTTCGCTGATATCTGTATCTCAAAAAGTAAGCAAACAGTTCCTCGGAGATAACACGGCCTCAAACGATGATAGGCGAACTTTTGGTGCATCCATGTGTATCAATGTTCCATCCACACAGCCACACACTAAAGGCATCCAAGCTAAAGCATGGAACTGCTGAACTACCTCTTCGACATTGTCAGGCCATTTAACTACATTTGGAAAGAGAATAATACTAACGGCATTTACAAATATTTTCAAGCATCAATGTACAGTAGCTATTGAAATACCATGCATATCACCAGCACAGAAATATTGGCATCCGTTTCCCAACCATCGGAGTGAAACTAGCATTTGTTCCTTTGCTGATGTTTCTTTGTTTAGAAGAGTCGGATGCTTCAAAATATGACCAATCTCCAACAATAGTGCTTCCAGCTTAACAGAACTCATATGACACCTTTATTTAAATAAAAATAAATAAAAAAAAAACCGTGTTCACTCTCTGTATGAAATTACGTGCTCATCCAATAACCTCACATTTTTGTTGCTCATCTTCATCTTCATCTGAATCAGAAAAAATTTGGTCCATTTTTTCACACACATACACACACACACACACATTAGAATACCAGTTTACTAATAAAAAACACTCTTCGTTATTATCGGGCTCACGTATATTTTAAAATATACTTGTAGAACTCTTTACATACGTATTGATACTTGTAGAAATTTTGCTACACGTTACAAGTCCTTGTAAATTGCAAGTCTCCTCATGAAACAAAACCCTACAAGTACTTGTAAAAAACACTTGTAACCTGCTAGATTTTACTTGTAGCTACAAGGCTTGTTGTTGTAGCTTTATGAAACCGCACTATGTTCCTTTTTCACAAGTTACAGGTAAATTCACTTGTAACTTGCAGATTTGCAATTTTTTTGAAATAGTGCCCTGGCCTCGGAAAAAAATGCGTTGGAAGTGGCTAACTTTTGGTCCAATATTATTTGATTTTTGCTACTGTGTAAATATTTATGTTTCTGACACGAGAATAATAATATCATACTTCAATAATATAATCTAGATATATATTAAATATAGCTCTCACTGAGAACAAGAGTAATAGTGGGGATAGATAGTTTATTGCTGTAAATTATAGTTGTGTGAACGATTATAAAAAAATTGGTTTTAATTATTCTTTAGCCTACTTTCCGAATGGAAGACAGGCTTATGCTATCGCCTGATTTTCTGTCTGGAATGTCTTTCACCTCCTTATAACATTTAAACTAGACAACCGAATTTCACCAAACTACATCCACTTTCCTGGTAAGGAGTCGGTATTTATATTAGTAGTTTATATATGCCAATTTTGGTACAGGCACCAGGAATTGGAGTTTGGTATTGTCCACCATGACGTCACAGGTGTTTGAGCAGCCATGTTGGTCGGTGCCGTGCGCCATGTTGGTAGACGGCACAGCCATGGCTCGATGCCATGTTGAATGTTCTTCTCCCAACATTCCTATAAACGATTGTAATAAAAATTATTTAAATATAAAAATTAACTCGATAAAAATGAAAAAGTATCGGCCCGCCATCTTGGATTGTTATTAATTATGTCAGTTAAGAGTGTCAGCACATAACATAGCTCAATTTCTCTACTTTTTTCGAGTTATGTTGCCTAGAAATGATTTTAATAAAAATAAAATAATTTTGACCTGGAACTTTGGTAACCAGTACATCGGGGGACCTATTGATACCCCTCCTCCATCACGAAAACCTGTAGATAAAAAAAAAAAACTATTTCAATTAAAAACATTATTTTAATTTTAAAAACGTGTAAAAATAAAATATTTTCGGACCACTATCTCGGATTTCTAAAAGTGTCAATCGCATTTTTAACTGGTTATAGTTTTGTCAATTTATATATACACATTTTTAAATATAAAGCAGAAGTGCATTCCAAGTAGGACATTGTAAAAAAATATGCAAACATTAGTACTTTTTTGTTTTCTGAAAAAAAATTGAATGAAGGTAAGGTTGTATTCAACACTGTATTTTATGAAAGTGATTTAAAAAATAATGAAACCACCTAGCAGGCTCGTAAGACACTTGTCATGACTCGCATAAATCTAGTCGCCATTGTGGGGAAAGAAAGATGGGGGATTTGGTCTACCGCCGAGCCACGTGCACGTGAACAGACCTTGATCTGTGCATCCCATACAAATATACCTGGAGAAATCCAGTTATAACCGAATGTATTCAAGGTTAGGGCCGCAGGTGCTCGTCACAGGTTTCATGTGGTGCAGAAGGGGGGGACAGGAATGGGTGGGGGGAGTGCAATGTTAACATTTTCACAGATCTGCACCGGCATGGTGTCATGTAACTGCACACATGCATGTGTAAATGCTTCAATATCGTTTTCTCACCTGCACAGTGTCAGGCAACTGCACACGTGTAAGTATATGTGCCATAAAGTCGTTTTCGCACTTGCACAATGTCAGATAATCATGAGGTCTGCACCTGCACAGCAATAGATAACTGCACATGTGCTTCCAAGTAATTTCCAAACCTGCTCGGTGTCAGATAGACTAAGTCAACATGCAAGAGAAAAGAAGTGTTCGGTTTGTTTCTCAATACTAGCTATCTCCAATTCTTTAATACTTCGTATAAAGACATGCAAGAATAAAATTAATTTTAATTAAAGTAAAACATGTTTTTATTTAAATAATGCTTGTAAATATCACCAAAAAAGTCATTGGTATGTCCTTTTTCAGAATGTCTTTCTCGTAGAACCAGGAATCGTCATGCTTAGAGCGCCTGAGCCACCTCACATACACACATCCTTTATGTCGCTTCAGCACCTTTTCCACCAAATAAACATCAAGAAACATAGTAGGCTGGATCTCCTCTGCGTAAAAGCATCCGACGATGGGTTCGCCACATAGGTCCATGAGGTAATACTTAAGTGGGTACATATGTCGTATGCCGCAATATAGTATCGTCCATGTGACACAACACAAGGAAATTCACATTATCTATTAGTAACTGTTTTGGTACATGTGGACGAGTTTGACTCAAGTACACACCGTCCACATTCGCATGCCATCCCATGCTGAAGTACTCCTGGATGCAAGTCTGTTTCTCACATGCCACATCGTCGAAAATAAATACTGAGTTTAGCAATGCTTCACTTGGTAGCACGATGGTCTTGTTATCGTTACAAGGAAAATATTGTAGACCTTCCACAGCCTGTAGTACTCGTACTAGAAGCTGGTATTTAAGTTTCTGAAGTGATTTGGAGTATAGATACGCATTCTCGAACCTAAATCCATTCGGTTCCTCCAGAAAACTCAACAGCACACACGTCTTGCCACAAACCCGACTGTCCGCAAATCAATCCTCTCACGGTATTGGGCAACGACATGCTGTGATGTGCATAGTGTGAGGTTTCTACATCTTCCTCAGTGATGCTGACAGGAAGACTAACATTTTGCTTGAGTATCTCCATGATACTGAAATGAAAACATATAAAGTCAGGTATATATCGGTTCATAGCATAGTAGTGTGTGAAGACTCGTAGAAGAAATATCAAATCTGGAAGAGGGACCGTTGATCCATTAATCAATAATCTACATTTCAAGCTGCACATTCCAGAATAGAGGTTCTGCGGGCCAGAACCAAAATGCCAAAATGCAGGCACTTGGCGATATGGGCACCAATGCCCTGGATGAGGCATACATGTGGCATGATATCGCCCATTCCCAGCAGAAGCCAGGCACCAGGCAAACAAGATACT
The DNA here is from genome assembly GCA_029891345.1 of Dryococelus australis. NCBI lineage: Eukaryota > Metazoa > Arthropoda > Insecta > Phasmatodea > Phasmatidae > Dryococelus > Dryococelus australis. Next base: position 271,169,944 of record CM056993.1, read on the forward strand.
CGCTCGTATGGAAGATGAAATACATCGCGCAACGTACACCAAACTCGGATAAAAAATATCATGGGGCATTTCCAAAGTGATGAAAGCCAATGAGAAGATGGGCATGGTGACGTAGAAAGCAAGACGAAGTTCCAAGAGGAGAAGGAAGAAAAATAAGGGGTAATTCCTTCCCACCTTGTAGCTGCAATCGGTGTTCTGGGTGGTGTCACTAGGGCAGGAACGAATATTGTTAGTACTGTGAAACGAGCCTCGAACGGATATAAGCAATTGGAGGAAAACCATCGCCATAACTGTAAACTGGATGCTATTGCAATGGGTAAAAAAGACGGCCAAGGACTTCATAACGACGACTCTACCAAGGAGGAGATGCGAGAAAGAAAAAGCATCGCAGCAGGAAGAGGCACTATTGAAATTTCTGACGAAACAGTTGCTCACAAACATGGATTTGGAATTATTTGCATGCAAATTGAATATACCTCATATTCGTGGTATGTTCATGCGAGATGCTTTGCCCCCTAAAAGCAAATGCAACAAATGGGCCATAATCAACCTAGACACGACAGCCGGGCCCGGTATACACTTCGTAACTTACGTCAAACATGGCATACGTGTAGTATACTACGACAGTTTCGGTACTTGCGTCCACCACCCGAACTAGCGGTACCTGAAAAATTACAAACTGACTTACAGCTATGAGATCAAGCAGACGTCGAACACATGGAATTGCGTACACTTGTGTGTTAGCTTTATGGTACTGTGGAATAAAAAAATCTTTGGCTTATAATAGTTTGTTAACCTTTTACATTAAAGGTGTTCGCACCTGTATTCCCCAGTCAGTATCTCGGTGTCCATATTTCTAAGTGGTAAGACATCCAAGCTGGGGGCGACGTTTTACCCGACCTTGGAACTGGTAGGTGAGTGGGTCGTTGGACTTACGGATTTCCATAGTTATAACTCCATATATCAATTATGTATTCCGATACATAGTGACAGAAGACATGAAGGAAATTAGAATTTTCACCAGTGCATACGAACTGAAGGACATCGCCAATTTCATTATGAAATCCGTGCCATCGGACGTGATTTTCGAGCTAAGTGGTAACCCAAACACACTGAATGCAGAAATATTTTGCAGTGTCGATATCGATTTCCCCGAACCAGATACCATAGAGTCAAAGCCTGGATTCGAGATGCGAATCTATGAAGCTGGTAAAACACACGAATCCTTGCGACCAATGAACATATTCCCAGTGAACGTGATATGCATGAACTGTATTTTGGCGAGTGGCTGCTACATCAATAGTAAATCCATCAACATGCTACATGCGTTCGTACTGACAGCCCCGCCAGGCTATAAACTGATCGAAGTTCCGAAAATCAATATATAATTTCCCATGATCGCGTAGAACATGTGCAACGTGGCCGTGAGGATTTTAGATCAGGTCGATAAACAGATAGACTTCAGAAACGAAGAAATCACTTTGTGTCTGCACCTGATATGATGGGATTTAGTATCTCTAGGCTTACCCTGGATAAAGTTGTGTGCAGCACCAAATTCGGGACCAGAAGAGCTCGAGACACTGGTATGCTAACACATGCCAGTGAGCAGTTTCTATGTAGTCTAGCGTTTAAAGTGGACATGTATGGAAGACGATAATATATTGAATGTGACCCAGCAGGTATAATTTGGCGACAGAATCGACAAGTATGAACTGCATTGGTACCAGCCATATCTGACCGTCCGCTACACCTTCGGTAATGAGGTTCGAATCCCCATAAAGCATCAAGATAGTTACACCCTGCCTTCACAATCGTTCATGTGCAATTGAGGTATGCTCATGAAAGAGGATGGGGCCCACCACATGACCACCACATTCGTTCGCATTTGTACACTCCGCCTTTTCCAATGAGTACTGTACGAACTGAACGGTGTTACTAATGCCTAAACGTGGGATTCGGGCATAACCAGATGGCTACAAAGTTCCCATTTTTGCAGAATGAAAGTTCGATGTGAGAGTGCCACTATCGATGTTACTTGATTAGGCTTTAGAAGATAGGAAAATAATAATAATATCCCATGTGAGACTGAGCACCAGCAAATGCCTGAAACTGCTGAACTACTTCAAGGAAGAAAACATCATCGTCATAACTTTCAGGAGCTGGAGTTTGGTTACTTCTCCTGTTTTGTCATCTGCCACTCGAAACTACTGCACCGTTAAATCGTCTTCAAGCAAGGAGAAACCTCATTACATTATACTGGCATTTCAAACAATCAAGTAACACATCATCTCGGCAGAAAAATCGAGCTTAACCCCTACAACTTCCAGAACATAACAATTTTTTTGAATACCAATTGCTATCCGTACATGGATTTGAACACGCCCTTCAACAAAGAAGGATTTACTTTGCAGTATTTTCTGTATACTAAGTTTCAAGCCTCCTACTATGGACGTGAGTCCTGCCCCATCCTAAGCCCAAAATGATTCCGTGAAACAGTGCCATTGCTGGTCTTCGATACATCCAACATCCAAATAAAACAAGCGAGTTCAAAATGGCATCGTGAATTGTTAGAAAGAAATTATTTCCAACGAATACTTGCCTTCCCTACACTACTGCATACTGTATGATTTTGCACGACAGAGTAGGTGAGCTGCGACTGGTTTTCGGGGCTAGTGAACATCATGATATAAGCTTATAAAACAAGATGATCACTGCTTCTCCCATAAGTTTGTATCAGGATGCACTATAGTCTTCAAAAAGATTCTAGATCTAGAATAGGTATGTGTTCAAGGAGATCATAGTGTCCTACGACAATGGCAATATGCATACGTGCTACTTCCACCCCCTTCTTATTTGTGGAAATTGTTGGATAAGAAAAGCAAGAAGACGAATGACAGGCTGATTAAACACTACCACGGAGTGGAGTGTAACGAAGGCAAGATTTCATACCATAAAGTAGGAAACATGCTGCGAATCTTGCTGATGCAATATCCGCAAAGTCCGGTTTTCGTCGTGAGGCCAAAGCAGAAAATATGGATGAGCGACTTGCGCAAAAGCGAAGTGAAACCATTGATGTGCAGTTCAATTATAGCTGCCCTTCGCTGTACAAGCTGTCGAAACCTTACGATTACCAGCAGTCTCACATCTGCGACAGGTCATAATCTGACTTGATATGCATGTGGAGGACCACCCAGCTGCTGCGCAAATGGTGTGCATCGTCCTTGGACCATAAATCGATGAGTTATGACTAGAAACAAAGTCACCAGAAATGTAAGAAATTTTATTTTTTGTGTGGTGGCACCCCTGATCAGCATACATCTTATTTATAAGAGGGAAAAAATTCGATGTGCACTCATTTAGTCTTAGCATAGTGGTCCGTTCGTCATTATGGCAATGTTATGTCCTTCGAACATTTATGCAAGTACCAAGCTAGACGATGATATCATTGAATACAATTTCATTGTGGAAGATGGATACATCTACTCCTAAACCAAGATCAGTGATGGCGGCGGCATGCAGCACTGGCATTTAGAGCATTTTCCAGTCATCCACAAGCCAACGCAGATTCAAGTGCAATGTCCTGGAGCACCGACCTGTGTCGTGTTCCACATGATGCCGCAGAAACAACTGCCCTGCACCGCTGATTAAATCATCGCTCCGGCCCAGATTCCTTCCATCACCCACGTGCCAGACTGTGCTGTGGAGCTGTCCCAGGTGCGGCATAAATTGTCAGTCTTATCCCAGCATTCCAGGTACAAGCTGGATGCATCCTCCCAGACGACGAGACGCTGCAGAGTACAGCATCAGTTGCAGGCACTAGTGTATGAAAACAAATAAAGAGAAAATAAATAAAAAAGGAACATCCCATACTTCTGTATTACCCAGAAAGGGCACAGGTCCGGGGATAATAAGAGAAAGGTGTAACTGGACTTTGGCTGGCCACGAAAAAAAAAGTGCTAGTACCTACCATGGATGGTTCTACCTCCAGCTCGGGAAACAAACCTTCACATATTCGTCATCGCAGCCCAGTAGTATGTATTCCTGGAGATCTGGATGATGGATCCTGTGGCGATGGTCTCGTCACAGGGTATTTTTTTGTGACATCTGGTTTAAGTATGTGATCGTTGACAGCACCTGCTTTCCCTTTTATATAAGTTGTTTATATGAACTATTATTAATTTAAGCCGGCCGTATTATAGTTATTTTATTACAGCGTGTTATATTTAAATATATGCATGTTATTGTATTTAAAATTAGGTTACGTAAATATCATGTAGAGTATTAGGAATTTTTATGTGTTTGTTTGGGGAGTCACCACTTGGCGGCATTGTGTTTGCTAGGTGGTTACGTTGCCGTGTTCGCAAGAGAGAGTCGTGATTAAGCGCTCTGCCGGTATGGTGTGAGGTGAGAGTTGTCCGTCGTGGGGAGTTGAGTAGTGCTATGCGGAGAGCTAACCTGGGGCTGTTCAAAGATTTCGCAAGTATGAATCCCTGTGGAAAGTTAGTGTGTATGTCGACTGTCTGAAGTTATGCGGACTCGAGTGATTTACGTGTCTTCTTGGTCAATGTACTTGTTAAGTACGTGCTTATTTCAAAATGGCTTGCCGGTCACTACATGGTTGAGCATGTATCACTTTACTGGAATCAGACTTCTACTGTGGCTGTTACATTTGTGATTCCGGATGGCATTTGCAACTACGCTATTGATGATCAACGTACCTTGTGGAAACTGTAAACTTTAAAAGTAACCAAGTTAACGTGTTGTTTTGCTGTCGACATGGAGGTTTACATCGGCGATGTACCTGGGGTGGTATGGCAACTTGGCTCTATGCGTTATTTGGTGTGGGTGCCTGCTGGTGACTACCTGGAGAGGAGGCCACACATCACAGCAGTGTTCGGCGAGTGGGTTTTCGAATGGGAGTCGGCTTCCCATCTTGGTTTCTTGGATCAACGACTGGCTGGGAATTGCAGGTACTATTATGGCGCCTTTATTGTTATACATGTAGGTATTTGAGGGTGGTTACGTATACGCGAGTGTATAGACATTACTGGTTATGGACAGCACTGCGGAGCAAAGCTACGACTCCCTACCTTGCAAAAAAATAAGTAACCTACAGCCGAGACTGTATTTCAAACAGAAATAATGTTACTCTTTTATTAGTATGGTAATTAAAAAAATGTGCATGTATTATATTCCTTTTGTTTACCGTACAATTAAATACCTTAGCATCTTTCTGAAATCCCTTTCTTGAGGCCTTACCACTGTTTGATATTAAGGTAATTATGCTTGTGTATATTATACAAAGTGAGGCAGGCTTGGCATAACCATAACCGAACAGGGGGTCTCAATCCACCAGACCTGGAATTTGATGGTAGTCCCACCATTGGCGAGTCGTGTGGAGTCAACTGTTGAAAAGGGGCAAGATTTGCAGTATGGCTATCATGAGGTGGATGACCTATCGGGAACTGATGGACATCACTATGATCCAGAGAATTATGCGCCGCTTTGCAAGAAGTTTATGCTTACCGTCATTCGTGAACTTTTAATCTTGCTTGCGACAGTCTTCTTCTAAAGTAATCAAATACAATATCATCTATATGAACTCTTAAAACTAAAAAATACGTATAATGTACTATTTTTTGTATTGGCTGTATTCTAAATAAATTGTATATAACATATCCGTGTATGTGATTATTTTTTATTTTCAATATGATAAATTTATTGAGAGTTTTTAATGTACTTTGATTTTAAAATTTTAATTTTCAATAGACATTATAATAGGTCAATTGCATATTATTTTGTTTATTTCTTTTTTTTTACAATTACTATTGACATAATGTTTTATTTTTATTTTCATTTTATTTTTCTGTTTATATATTTTAAATTATCTGTTTTGATCGCTACTTCATATGTTTTCTAATTTTTGACTTAACGTAAAACTAAAGATGAATTACAATCCACTACATCCATTTTCTGAGGTTAGATTTCTATTAATTACTTTAACCTTAAATTTTATTTTGTTTATTTTTTTTCAAATTCATCTTAATTTTAAATTAATCATAATTAATTTCAAAGTTGTTTTTTTCCCATTTTCAATATAATTGTAGGTTAAAATTTTTTTTTTTTTTCTGTTTTTTTTTTTTTACGTTCATACCGGAAGTATCTCAGGTTTTAGGATATATTAGGAAATAGAAGACGGATATAGGTAACTTCTGGTGCGACTAATGATTGGAGCGGAGGCCGATTAATTGTATGCCGGGATTAATCAAGAAAATCACATACGCCATCCTAAATTAGGATAGTTATTATCCTCCCAGAAGTTAGTTCAACTTTAGATATGTCGCGCCACGTATATGAAGAGGACGGATGCATTTAGATGCATAAATTACAAGTGTAAGAAGACATCGCTAGAAGATAGGAGCCGCTTTGCGCCACGCGCCATATTGATCTCCACCGACACCGTCAAAGCGAGGTGAAACCATCTATTTTCTAGAGCCGGAGGGACTCTCACAGTATTTTAAAGTTCCTTAAACTACAATAATTAACAACGGGATTTGTGTAGTTTCTTGAAGGATGTGTTTTATTTTTGCCGAAAATTGGTTATAACCAGGGGTCCGCGAATACTCTCTTTGAGTCAGCACCGGAGCAACAAAATCAGCATAAACCCCTGTCGAACAGCTTGAAAAATTAATAAACTTCGAAGGAATTTAAAATCCAGTGATTTTTTTAATTTTTTAAGTAGTTGGGGATTTTTGTAGATTTGCATTAACAATAGTGCAGTACGTGATGTGAAGTAATAAACTATTGGGAATATCTTACAGTGCAATGAAACTTTTTTTCGCACATTTTTTATACGCAGCTGTTAAGTTTTTCCAATAATTAATTTATTTTATTTTCTCAGATTTTCAATTTTCAGTTTTTCCCATAATTACCATTTGTAAGGATAGTGGAACATTTGAAGTCATTAAAGTCCAATTACTTAATACAGTAAAGACGTGGGCTTTTCATATAATTTCCAATTATGAGTCAGCAGATTAATAAATCAATGTTTCATTTCTTGCAACAATTTTCAATAATTTTGCTGCGAAAATTTTCTAATAAATTTAATTAATTGAACTCAGCATAATCTTAGTATTGTGAGGTAGTTAGTGATAATTCTTAAGTAGTTTCTAACTATTTTCTTGAAGGAAATAATTTTATGAATTTTCTGGTGACCTTACAAAGGCATTTTTCTCTGAAATTTTTGAGTGAATTTGTCACTAAATTGCACATATTATGTTCCACGCTATCTACACTAAACCTTGACCATTAATATACCACAACCTACACTGAGTGTAACGCATGCTTTCCACAGGAATCGCATCCGAGGCAGTGGACTACAGCATTTAAGTATCGAAGGTGTATGTAATTACTGCAGCGAATAAGCATTAAACACTATCCTACACCATTACACCAGTTAGGAAGTACGAATAAAGGGAACCTAAAAGAACCAAATATTTTTAACCCAACGCAATTGCACTTTACTATTTTAATTAAAATTGTGATAATGCACAAACATTATCACACATAAAATAAATAGTATGAAATTGGGGCTTAACGGCCAAGGGGATCGGGGATAAGATTAGGATTCGGGCAGCCTCCATCTTGTTACATCACCCGACCACCATCTTGGTAGTCATCTATCTTTTACCCCTGACCCATGTGACCTTTGACCTTGACCTTTACCCCGTGGACCTTTGACCACAAAAACACTTTGAAAACATTAAAAAAATTGCAAAAACTTCTCAAAAAATTCCAAAAAATTCGAAAGAATTCTAAAAAAAATCCGAAAACAAATTTATTATTAAAAATTATTAAAAGGATTCTCAGATATGCCCTATCCCAACCCCCCAACGGCAGAAGCCCTCATCGTGCAAAAACAAGTCCCTGAAATCCTATTCTTGCCGATTTAATTAATTTCGGAGGCTTTTCTTCGGACCTACAGAGTAGTGGCGGCCATATTGGTTTTATAGGCATACCCTAGGCCAGGTATAAAGGATAGGACTCAGAGATAAGCATCAGCCATTTTTCATCCATATTGTATGAAGATGACCTTTGACCTTGTCACCTTAACCCCAGTGACCTCTGACACCAAAAACCGAAAAAATTGCAAAAAAAACTAAAGAAATTCAAAAAAATTTGTTATTAAAAAATTAATTTAAAAAACGTTTATAAATTAAAAATCGTTAAAATTGATAAAAAATTGTTATTAAAAATTCAGAAAAAATCGTTAAAAATTAAAAAATCGTTAAAAAAGTTTATGTAAAAAATTTTAAATAAAAAAATCTCTAAACCCGGTGGCCATGTTTCCATTTTTCCCTCGTAATTTTTCTTTTTCTCTAAAAATTTCCTTCGAGAAAATATATTATTGAAAAATCGTTTAAAATGTTTGTTTACTAAAAAGTCTTTAACCCCGGTGGCTATTTTGCTCTTTTTCCCCTCGAAATTTCCCTTTTTCCATAAAAATTACCCTTAAAAGATTTATGAAAATTTTAATTCAAAACTTACATTTCCTGAGGTAACCCCCACACCACCAATTACTCACCTCTGTTAGAATCCACCAGACGACTGACTCCCTCGGAACCCACTCCCCTCACCTATACTCATTCCGGCATTTCTTGTTGTTTCGTTCTCCATTTGTTTACATGCTACTGGAGGCAGCCATTTTTGTTTGTGTCTTACTGGAGACCGCCATCCTTGTGTATATGTTACTGGAGGCGTCCGTCTAGCTTTTTTCGTACGCCATTTGTTTACATGCTACTGGAGGCAGCCATATTTGTTTATATGTTACTGGAGGCCGCCATATTTGTTTTTCGTTCGTCACTTGTTTATACACTAATGGAGACCGCCATCTTGGTAGGCGACCACCATCTTGGTAGGCATCATCCATCCTCCATATTGAAAGACAGTGACCATGACCCTGACCCCATGACCTTGAAAACTAAAGCTCAAGAATAAATTCGTAAAGTAAGCATGCTGGATGCCAAGCAAGCTGTCGGCCCTTATATCCATAGGCATAATAATACTTGAAAATTCTCATTCTATTTAAAACAGATGTTTCCAATCAGCAGTATTCCTACAAGCATAATGCGAGACATTTGATGGCATGCATAATTCATTAAATATATATTTGGTATTTGAAATTTAAAGTTCTCTAATTAAAATTTTTTTAAATTAATGATATATTCGTATATATAGTACAATAATTTTCAATAAAATTTATTTCTTTAACTTTATAATTTTTAATTATATTCCGACAAAGTAGGAAAACATGAACTAAAACACAATTTTATTCACAGGCATTTCTTTATTCGATTAAATTATTACAGTCACTAACACCCTCAAAATATTACAATGTTCTTTAATATTTTTAAGTAGGCAGTTTCTACGGCTGATCTGCTTACCACACTTTTCACACAAATATGACATGCAACAAAGATTTTTAGTACAATTAGAGCGCTCATGTCGTTGAGCATTGCTGCTGTGCGTGAAGGTCTTTTCACAGAAGCGACACTTATAATGTTGGAATGGTTCAGCAGATGCTGCTGGAACAGAGGCTGATGGTCCAGTTGGCGATGCCAATGGAACTACCGTAGGTAGTCAGCTCATAGAAGTCGTTGGCACTGTCGACGTCAGGCTTGAAGACGTCGATGGCTGAACTGCTGTAGGTGACGCACTCGAAGAAGTCGACGGTGATGTTTGCACCATGCCTGAATATGTCGATGATACTGCACTGGTGGAAGTAGATGCTGCAAGTGACGTAGTTATCGCAGCTGAAGAAGTCGGTGGTGAGAAACCATTTGTGGGCAATATCCACTCAACTTTAACGTAACTAGCCATGGATGAACTGGCACATAAGCTAGCTGAGACGATCCACCTTTCACGAAAGCCGCTGTCTAACTAAGTCTCTCACTTTACTTCCCTACTGCTTATATATGAATAAGCAAGCCCATGAGGTCATATTGGGATTGAATCGATCGTATTGAGAAAACCAATCAGCCAATCACCAACAGCCAATCACCAACCAGTCAATCACCGAGTTGTCACGTGATTGCAGTTGGCCAATCACGTACAAGCACTGAGACATCACGTGCATGAGTCAGTCTCTAGGTCCTGAGGAGGAGGAGGAGGAAGAGGAGGCAGTCTGTAGGAGTCAGTCAGTACAGATTGTCCGCGTAGGATACAAGGAACATAGTTCAAAAATATTATATAAGATAGAAACGCAACTGCTTTGTTCCAGTTTGCATTGCGAATTTGATGTGTATGATTTTGAGTGCCTCTCCTCTACTGTCATCTTTAGTCTATCAAAAGTTTATTCGGGTCTTTGGTAAACATGTTTCCTGTGTTCTCAACATCTTTTACCTTCTTCACACCACTTGTCAAAGGAAACTCGTTGATGAAATGTGTGGGAACGTCAAGAGAATCGTCATCGTCTTCAAACATATCACTAACATCATAGTCACCATCAATGCTGTCTTCATGATCATCTTCACTTCCTGTTTCATCTCCAATATCATGTTTACTTTTCTTTGTAGTAGGAGTTGTATGTTCACCGGTATTTAGAGCTGATGGTCGTTTATTTTGAAGTTTGTTGACTTCACGCGAACGTCTTTCAAGTGTACGTTCTGTACGAACCGATTGTGCTACACTCATTCCGTCTTTAGAATTAACTGTGTCGTCATAATCATCTGCGGAAACAGTACCCATCGATATAGCAGGAGGTATTGACGAAATCACTTGCTGGCTCCCAATAGACGAACCCTTGCAGATCTCGGTATGTTCCTACATTGTATCAACTTGCACAAACCGCATGAGACCAATGTCGTAATGCTTCCCCGTGCGAAAAGGCCTCGTCGTACAGGTCCTTCTCTCATAACGGAGAGCATTTTGACCATAGGCGAAACAAGGTACTGCGACACTGTGTCTGGATGCCAGGAGCTTTCCTGTTCAGAAATTTCCAATATGTTTTCCAGGGCTACCTTTCGTCCTATGTAATTCTGTAGCCGAATTCACTCGCTGTCTAGACATTACATTAGGGGCAGAGTGCAGTCTTTGCTTGAACCTATGTATACAATATTTTGATTACACCTGCCATGTTTAAAGAACATTTGCAGCACATCAGTCTGGTTATCAATAAGTTAAAAGAAGCAGGAATGAGGGGTGAAAACTTGAAAGTCATTGTTTTGCAACGAGTTGCCTTTCCTTGGCCATGTTCTTAAGCTAGAGTGAATTCGCACTGCTTCTGATAAATTAGAGGCCATGGTAGGGTTTTCGAGACCAAAAAATGTAAAGCTACTGAGAGCATTTTTGAGAGTTGTAGGATTTTAGAGGAATTATTCTCATCAAGTTGCTAGACTAACATTTACCTTTGTTCAATTGGTTGAAAATGATCAAGAGTGGGCGTGGATTGACACTATGCAAGAGGTGTTTGAACATTTTAAAGCCATTTTTCTACAAGTACACGACATATACCACCCATACAAGGAAAAAATTTTCTGTTGTATATGGATGCTTCTGATTATGCCTTGGGATGCAAGTTAGCACAGTTGGATGAAGCAGGAGGAGATAAGACCATCGCCATCGCCTGGAATACTGCTGAAAAGAATTATACAGTCATTGAGAAAGAAGCACTTTCAATAATTTAGTTTTTGACAAAATTCCGAGAAATTGTGTTTAGGTGAGAAAATGAAAAGGGCTAACTGATCACCAGGCATTGAAATGCCTTAAGTCAGGCAAAACATATGGTATTAGACTAACTAGACAGTAGTGTCTCTTGTTGCAAAATATGACATATAAATACAATACATTTAATGTTCCGAAAACATTACAGCTGGTTATTTGAGTAGAATTACAGAACACCTGAATAAGCCCTCGCCAGTCAAGAAGGGACCAAAAGAATTTTTAGTGCAAGTCACGAAGTTGTAAGTTGTAACCCGAACAGTATTTTAAAGCAACTATTGTGTAATCTAAGCCAGAACCAGCAACAAAACGGATTTTGTACAAGTGTATTTGATAAGGTGCCCTAGTGACCAAAAGATTATAAACTGCATATTCCTTTTCATGTATCAACTGGAAATGTGTTTTCTACCACATTCGAATGTTAAGGCGTTTGATTACTATTGGAAGCCCGTCATTCCGCAAGTAATTTTATTTATGTCGTGAAAAAAATGCACCATCGTTTGGCCACACGGAGCTACTAAATTGTTCGAATTTATGAGAAGGCAGATGTGTCGGGAGGGATGCAAAGATAGGGCAGAAAAATAGTTT